>JAUCMX010000011.1:11326581-11526581 GCA_033459395.1 Hemibagrus guttatus
CTGTTTTCACTTGCTAGGATGTCTTTTTTGTTTTTCCAGTGTAGACATTTGAGCTCTTTGGAAATAGGGAGCTGCCAGTCATGTGTACTGAGGTTAAAATTCTTCATTAAATTACAGAATGTGTTATTTGTTAGTCATCTTTAACTGTAGTTGGGGAGATTGGGAAAGTAGAGAGAAGATCATTTATTCATTCATTCATTCATCTTCAGTAACTCTGGATGGGATGCCAGTCCATCACAGGACATACAGTAATATTCACACACACACACACATTTACACATAGGGGCAATTTAGAGACTCATTCCTAGGTGTAAATGGAGCAACCATTCCACTTACTGTTTTTGGGAGATGAAAGGAAATGGTAGAGCCCCAAAATAAACCTATGTGACATAGATAGAATGGGTGAAACTCAGATGGTCACCAGAGCTCAGGATTGAACCAGGAACCTTGGGGCTATGAGATACCTGCTGCACCAAACAAATGTTTGAGAAGTAAATTCCACCAAATAACTGATGCCCACAGCTTTGGAAGTGAATACTGTGTAATTACATTCCACTTAATTGCTTGTTTAGTCCCTTGTCATCTCCAGACTTGGCAGATCTTCTTTTACCTGCAGTAACATTTTCCCCCAAATAATACAGAATGCAGCTGCCAGACCTGTCCTTAATCTTCCTAAGTTTACAAGTATTTCTTGGCTGCTGTGGTCTGTCCACATGTCTGAATTACTCGATGACAGTGGTCGGTGTAATGTCAGCCCTTTGAGCCACAAGTACCACATAACATGCCACCCCTCAAGCTCTCTTCAAGACAAGCACTGAAACTATTTTCTGTACTGCAGCCCAGGTAGTGGGACATGGCTGACATAAAACTCCTCAAAAGAACACTAACCACACATTATCTACAGTATATGTATCAGCTTATGTGTTATATATGTTCTCATATTTTTGGTATCTTTACCAAAAATCAGCAACAATGTACTAATGTCCCACTTGGGGAACCAGATAAAGTGTTTTCCTATTAGAAATATTCCAAACAGAACCATTTTAATAGCCAAGAACTTATTTGCATCTGTTGAATGTATTTTTTAAAGAAATTTTTATTCTTTGGCAAATGTGCAATTTTGCCAGAAAATACATTCAATCTCTGCTAGAACTTGACTTGCTGCCTAGCTAATGATGTTTGCTTCTGGAATTAATACTTAGCAAAGAAAACCTAGTTAAACATAACTAGTTAGTGTTAGCAAATTTGCTAAATGTACCTCAACATGCTTTTTCAAATAAGATGGATTTCATATCTTCAAGAGAGGCAAAAGGAAATGGCTCATTTCATACAAGTCTTTGTTTACTCCAGTGTATTGAAACATTTTAGTGAGGTAGGGCCTGGGGCTCTCATCATTAATTTCCACAATGCAGTGCAGTGTATTACCCATATTCAGGCACACACTGATACTGCACACTGCCACAAGTACAAAGGTCATAGCCGGTGATGAACTGGCAGGATACTAATGAACTTTATATGATGCTAAACTGAGCACACTGATTGAGGTATAGCCTACAGTCACTGACTGGATGAGAAAAAAAAATTACTTTGAGGGAAAAGTACTTTGAAGGTCTAAATAAAAATGTAAGACGTAAAGAGTACGATTTTTTTCTTGGAAATGTAACTTAAGAAGAACACAGGTGTTTACTTTCAATAACACTCAACAAAGTAAGGTAGAAATATGGCAATATATTACGTGAATAAAATACAGTGACTCAAGTATTGTCCACTCCTCATTTCAGCCAAATGAGCAAATACAGCATAAATGAAATGGATATGGTTTCCAAGTACTTCTCTAAACTGCATCTGCCAAATGCCATAAATATATATGCAAATATATGGGATGTAAATTGCAAATGTGACTGTATTAAAATACCATTAGACAGCTACTTTACTGGTAGAAATACATGAGAATGTCCCAGGTTCCAAATGTAAATCCACTTATAGACATGCCTTCTGCATGCCATCTCTTTCCTCTTGGCAGCAAGGGCAATGAGGCAAGGGAGAGCTAGGCGAAGGATAAAGTAAGAGAGAGAAGGAGGGAGTGTTGGAATACAGAAGTGAGAAGGCAATAATTTATTCTGGAAAAATCCCCTTTTCCCTCTCCATCCCAGGTGGAGGGGGAACTTTCAGTCCCTGTGAGAGGTCAAAGGTTAGGAACAAGGGAGAGAGACAGAAAGAGAGATAGAGAGTGAGGATGAGAGCAGCCACGTCTAAAGTTCTGGTCCTCTGCGTAGATGCATGTTGATGCACGTTAGGTTAATCTGTGCATCTGTGTGTACACAGGTTCATCTGGCGCTCAACTCATACATGAGAGGCTTATTTAATATGAAAGAGCAGACACATACAATCAGAAAGAGAAGGGGGGGGGGGGGGGGGGGGTTGCAGGTGGCTTATTCCTGAATACTGCCAAGAAAGCTGAGTCTCCCAGGGTGGGGGAGAATAATGAGAGTGGGGTGCTTGATTTAGATTGTGTGTGTGTGTGTGCGTGCGTGTGTGTGTGTGTGTGTGTGTGTGTGCTCTTATTGATTTGGAATGGGCTCTTGGTTACATTGCAGCACGCTCTGCCTTTTCGTTGAACTGGGGTGTGACTTGCAGTAAAGCCCAAATGACTTAATTCATTTTCTGAATCCTCCACACTCCCCACTCACTCAGCTGCACTCCACCATGCCCATTTCCCAGAGCTAGTGCTTGCATGTGTGTATGTGATAGTCACAGTTCCAAGTAATAACACATGCCCTGCGTCCCACACACACAAACAGATACACCCTCCAGACCACAGTTAGTGAGCTCCGCTTAGAGGAATGTTCACTAGACCAGTCTCTTCTGACTTGTGGAGCGCCACATTCATCAAAGAGTGACATGTCCAAACTACTCCATTTGCATTTGAGCCAGTGATAAGCAATACACCATACAGTAAAAATATTTGTAAACATCTCACTCGGGAATTTTCAAGTGGATAAAATGAAAAATCTTTAGGCTTATAGAGCGACTCAACAGACATCACCAAGCCCTCCATTTACCACCTCCTCCTGACACATTCTTTTCCTATTGTCCAAATCCAGTGCTGACAGATGGCCAGCTCCTAAATGCTCTAACTCATCATCAGCAAGAGCATGAGTATTCAATCAACCACATTCTACCTGATCTCTTCACTCACACATACCATACCAGTCTGAATTCAGGATGCCAGTCCCCAGAGCAACATTAACCCAAACTAATGTCAAGATGTAGGGCTTCTGTCTGCAGTGACTCCACATGCTGTTTTGCCAGTGGGATGACTAAAGATAAATCTGCTAGTAGATAATCCAGATGCAATTACAGCAATGCTATTAGACACAATAAATGTAATTAAGCATGTGGTACTAGTCACAGTCTGTTAACAGTCCTAAAAGAAGCAGTCACATCTGAGTTGCAAATCATTCTTGTGTTAACAATCACGATAGATACAATTACGCCTATGCTGTAAGCTGTGACTTATAAATATGTCTGTATTACCATTTACAATAAATGCATATTGTTGCATTCATCATATCTCTGCTTGCATTCACAATAGATATAATAATACTTGTGCTTTCAAGTGCTCTCCAAATGCAACTCAGACTGTAGTAGCAGTCACACCTAATGATATTATATCTGAAATTGACACGCTAACACAGCTCCAGGGTTCCCAATTCAATCCTGAGCTCAGGTGACCATTTGTTTCATTTTCCACCCATGTCCATCTAACTTTCTGGGTTTCTGGGTTTCTGGGTTCCCACCTCCTCAACACATCCCCTAGATTTAAAAAAAAATTGACCTAGATGTGAATCTGTGCTCAAATATCTAATCTTCCTGGGAGAAGCTCCATAAGAAACATGTTTTAGAAAATGACTTCATTCTCAAATACTCATTTGCATGTAAGTGCAATTTTTAGACAGACACATGTGTGTTATTTATACTAGATAGCCTACACACTGCATCAAACAGCAGTCAAAACAACAGCATTGCATTTACAAAACATCACAAATTTAACTACAAATGTTCATACAGTAACTACAAGCTCACAGGCGTAGTTTATCACCATTGACTATAGCAAACCTAACATTACCAAGCATTCTATTATGTTGTGAATAACACCAAGTCTGTGCAATTAACTGTGACTAAAAGAAAAGATGCCATTTGTGAAAATGTACATTTTATTGCCTGCAGGAAATGGCTGCACATTATACTTACATTGGCCAAGCTAATAAGTTAACAAACGTAACTGAACTAAATTACACAATATGTGTAAGTCAGCTATTGGGTTTAAAGAACAACACAACAGTTTTTTTTTCTGCTGTGAATTCACTTGCCATGTGCCAACAGACATTCAGGTCTGCAGTGAAAATATGATGGCTAAGAGCGTACACTGCTGTGCACACAGGGATTCCTTCAGTGGAAAAGATAAGAGAGGAGAAGAAGATGGTGGATTTAGAGGAGCCCAGGCTTTGCAATGTCTGCTGTGCTCCTGATGCAAGTCTGTCGGCAATATGGAACTCATTACAAATGTGACGGAGACACAAACAAATAAATCTTTATGCACTGACACACAGACATATGCTGTGAAAAGCAGGCACCCTGTGCCCTAATTCCATTTTCTTCTTCTCCTTCTGTCCCTTTCCATCTGCTTCAAAATCGCTGCTGTTTCTCTCTCAGGTTCAGGTATGTGTCTTTTGGTGTCCTTCACTTGTCGATCTCCCTTCACGACCTCATCGCTCACTTTTACAACCGCTTCATATTTTCTCCAGATTATTTGTCAACCTCCCCAAAGGGCAATGGTAGCTCAAGTGGTTAAGGCTCTGGGTTGTTGACCAGAAGATGGGGGTTCAAGCCCCCACACCACCAAGCTGCCACTGTTGGGCCCTTGAGCAAGGCCCCCAACCCATCATGGCTGACCCTGTGCTCTGACCCCAACCGCCAAGGATGGGATATGTGAAGAAAGAATTTCACTGTGATGTATATGTGACAAATAAAGACAACTTAATACCTTTGAATGTACACTGCCCTGTTCTCTCTCTCTCTCTATTACTCTTTCCTTTTCTGGCTGCAATGATCTGAGCCTCAGTGGGTGCCTGTGCATGGCCTGTCCTTGCTCATGGTCAGGGGCCCGATGAGAGGCAGTGAAAGTATTTGCCCAGCCCCTGCATCACTCCCCGTCTTGCTGCGTCTTGGCTGCTCTATAAAGGTTAGTGAGAGCGTGGTGTGGGTGTTGTGTCTCTGGGTGAATTATGGGTACTGTCGTCAGGGGACCCCAGAAAGATTGAACCGGGTGTACTGCTGGGAGTGGGATAAAAGGGAAAAGCAGAGGGAGGGGAGCAGGGACACAGGGCAATTCAAGGGTTCACAATGCCAAGTGCTGATATGTTTGTTTTCCAGCACTGGTGTTCCAGTCTATGAAGAGTTAGGGGAAAGAGAGGAACATGAAAAACAAATAATGGATGTGATATATGACATACATGCGCTTCTGAGCATGAGAAGCACCATACTTTTCCAGTGAAAATGTTTAAATTATCACCAAATAGTTGGTTGGGAGTATACTGAGACAGGAGGGTGCATTTATCACATGGAATAACAACATTTCTTAGCTGTTGTGAGTTCATATAGGTTAGAAGCAATTCTGTAAAAAACAAAAAACAAAAAAAAAATTGAAAAGGCAGTAGCAGTTTTTTTTATTTTGCTTGGCAGTCACATGCTTCTGGGTTGCTGCTGGTCATAAGGTTCAGCACGTGGAACTGGAGTAGGACTGACTGATGCTGGGAAACATGACATTTCCTCAGCTTAGGATCTGCCTTTCATCACCAAGGTGACACAGTGATTCAGTAAGATTATGTTCCCCATAAAAACAGCTCATAGTGGGCACAAGCAACGGTGATGTAGTGCAATGTTTCCTCTGAGTAAAGGATATCACTCCATAATGGCACAAGGTCACTGCAGTATAATGCCACAGCTCTTTTGAATTCTATATCTGGCTCAGAAAGTGCTGATTAAATTCCTATATTAGCACAGCTCTGACATAGTGTCAGCTTTAAGGCAAATCACATGTAGGTATTAAAGCAGCTTGTTTTAAGGCTATAACAACTCATTCACATGGACTTGTATGACACGATCTAATGCGAATAATAACTAGACAACCGGAATATTTTACACAGGAAAATGTACAGCAGTGTCCAGAAGTGACCACTAGTGAAAATGATTCTGCCTTCTAATTTAATACAACATTTTCATTACAAATTTAATTACTCAATGAAAAGTAGAATCTTAGAAATACTTGCACAAATTCCAGAATTTCTTGGTATATCAAGTGTCATCAGGATGCCTGCTTCAATGATAGAGATAAGGAAATTGTGACCATTTTGTCACATGTGACCTTTGAGTTAACATAGCCAATATCATTAAGTAATAAACTTTGCTTAACTTTAAACATTCCACAGAAGAGCTACTGAGCTACAAATTATGAGACGTTAATGCTGGCTGTGATAGACAGGTGTTAGAACACACAGTACATCTCAGCTTACATTTCAGCTTTTATGGTGCTGTGTAGTTGCAGAGTGGTCAGAGTGCCCAAGCTGACCCCTGACACCTACAATAAGCATATGAGAATCAGTAGCGGACCAAGGAGCACTGGAAGAAGGCAACCTGGTCTGATAAATCATGATTTCTTTTACATCGTGTAGATGTCTGTGTGTGTGTGTGTGTGTGTGTGTGTCCACTGCTTACCTAGGGAAGATGGGAGAAGACAAGCCAGGAGAGGTGGTATGAAGCTCTGGGCAATGTTCTGCTGGGAAATCTTTGGTCCTGGCATTCATCTGGATGTTACTTTGACACATACCACCTACTTACACATTGTTACAGCCCAAGAGCTGTTTTGTTGGCACAAGGGGGCCAGTAATAGGCAGGTGGTTTTAATGTTATGGCTGATCGGTGTATACACTCTCTGAAAGATAAGACAACATCAAAATCTGATGTTTGCTGATGTTTAGTAAATACAGATAAACACACTATATAGACATTTTTTCTTCTCCTTAATTTTTATAGTATTATTTTGAAATTCATAAATTTGTGTAATTGTATATTAAATTTGTATAGCTTTTGAATTTTTGTAGCTCATTGACTATTTACAGTCTTATCACCATGTCAAATTCTGCTCAAGCGGACACTGTTGAATATTTTATGACGTGCCTTTGATTGATAAATATCATTTACATGTAGGGAATGAATTGATAGGCTGTTTCATAACAATCTATAGAAGGTTTGTACAAGGTCTAAGTATACTATCCAAATAAAGTGTTAGCATTTATTAAAATAAAACAAGCCCACACAATTTTAAAGATGCAATGCCTCACAATCCCATCGCAGCCCTGGTGTACTGCCAGCTCCACATCAATTTCAAGAACAGAAATTTCGGTTGAATCTGGGGTGGGGGGTAATTTAAGCTAATTTAAGTCAGTCCTTCTTCATAACATTTGGAAGTTGTTCTGGTTTTAACATCACTGTTGTGGTTGCTGGCTATTTCGTGCATTTAATTACTTACTTTCCTCTGGTCTTGAAAGTAAAACCGTATGGTTTGCTTCCTTTTGCAACTTTTTAAAACTTTTAAAAGGAAAGTACTAATGTTTCAAATAAAAAGAGTAATAATGTTTTAATGTAGGTAATAATAACCAAGGTAAAAAAGCAGTTACAATGATAATGTTTTGTAAACAGCTGATGAGGTCTAAAATTCAAGCTAAATTATGTAGCTAAGTTGAGAATCAAAAACACATGTTCAGTGTTGTTCAATGGCATAAACAACAGTTTATTTGTGGAGGGACAGGTGGGCATGTATTAGATTATCTATCCCAAAACTACACACTTGAGTCGGCTAAAATCAGTGAATGAACCACTTTTAGAAGTTCTCTAAAATTTCAGCATTCTCTGCATAAATTAATATGCAGGTCACGGACATCTTGTAATAATTAATTACTAATCCAATTGTTGCATATGCATCTGTTTCTTATCACATAATCCTCGACTGATTCAGAAGTCCAAGAGAGGAGAGGTCCATATAAGTGTATTCACTGTAATACCCTGGGACACTTCATAAATTCAAAACTTTTTGTGAAAAGCAAAACGCGTTGTCCTCCACAATTTCCAGAGGTGCAAGCACATATACTCTGCACAAAAGTGTGAATGTCTTTATAAGGTAAAGCATGTTTTGGATCTCATGGCATGCCTTAATGTCATGGCTGTCTACTGAATGTATGAGAGTGTGTCCTGAATAAGACAGTGGCCTAAAGCAATGCAGTGCATGAAACTGTATTATGTCTAGAGAACAGAAAGAGGAGGGGAGAGGGAGCAGATAAAGCAGGGAAGAGACCCCCATAGTGACACACACACACACACACACACACACACACACACACACACACACACACACAAAACCCAGTTCTGACCTGCAGCACATCCGATGAATGGAAGGAAATTGTTTCCCAAAAAAGAAACATTTAAAGGCATGAGTAACTACAATAATACAATCAAGTTTGCTTCCAAGCCAACAGCAAGAGGAAGGGACAAGGTATACAAGAAAAAACAGAGTGCGAGAAGGACAAGAGAAAGAAAGCAAGAAGAGAACAAGAGAGGTTTATTTTATTATCCTTTAATAAATATCTGACAGATTTCCTCAGGAAATATCACAGATCACATGTAAAATAGTTTAAGACTGATGTCAACTGCAGCAACATATGAAATCTATTACTGAGAAGCCACAGCAGGCACAGTGAGAGAGAAAGAGAGCAAGAGAGAGCAGTACTGAAAATCATGAAAAAAAAAAATCTCATGGCCTTTCCAAATTCTTTGAGAGGTAAAAAAGTCAGCCAAGACCCAAAATCAGAGAAAAAAAAAAGAAGGGAAAAAAAAGAACAGAAATGCATGCACTCACTTATACACACACAAATGCTGAGCTCCACATCCTGCTGGGGTTGAGGCCAACACTGTGGAGAGTGCCCAGATTGCTGCCAGCTCAAGGAAAAGATAGATGGATGGAGCTGCGCTTAAGGAGCAGGGGGCCATACTGCCCTGAGAACAATACCAGCTGCAAGGAGCCAGGGGCAGGAAATAGCCAAGCCAGGAACCTGATAGAGCAATCAGCCAAGCTCAACCTGGGCCCACTGCTGGCACTGGGCAGACATGCAATTGGGGCACAGGGTAGCCTGAACGAGCACATCTCATTACTGATCTGAGATCAGGCAAGCACACCGACACTCCAGAATTTATGACATGTTTCCTATTCAACCTAATCAGCAGTCTGCACTAGAGCCAACGGGCTGCAATAATCCAAATACTCGAGATATAATCGGCTTGATGAACAGTTTGAACTTGCGCACACTTATGAACAGATGCAGTGGACATGAGGACGAAAGCATATTTCTCAACCCCTTTTTTCCATCTTTGTAACACACACACACACACACACACACACACACACACACACACACATACAGTGCGGTGGTTTCGTATTTTAAATGTATAAAGACACAAGCTCTACCATTGTGGTGCCAGTATGTCTCAGTGTGGCAGCGGAGGAGCCTACAACCAACTCAAAACTCTTTCTTTGCTGAGACACAAACCACAGGCTTGTACCCACAAAGCCACCCAGCCCTGGATTGATACCCATCTTACACACACACACACACACACACACACACACACACACACACACACACACACACACACACACACACACACACACACACACACACACACACACACACACACACACACTCATACAAAAAGCGAGACCAACCACACATACCAAAGAAAGAGGTAGCACCATGGAAAATGAGAACTAGTGAGGTTTCTGCTTTTTTCGCTCTGTCCTTCCCCTTTTTAATCATGAGCCCATCCGAGGGCATGCAGAGTTCAGCTGTGGCATGGGAAGGTAGTGGGAGGGGCAGTACAGATATGAGTAAGCCACATATGCACATACGCACACACAAAAACACAAACACCACAGAAAAGCGATGGTAAGTGTGCTGAACATCCAGCTTGTCGGCAGGTCTGAGTAACTGCTGTTAAGCGCTGCCATCGCTCCACAAGATGCGTGTGTTTTAGGCTGAAGTGTCCATTGTAGCAGAGTGAGTGTGAGATTTCAATTTTTTGAGGCCCTGAGACTGTTTCTGGTGGGGGTGTAAATGGTGTCTGTGTTCAGAGTGTACTCAGATTGAAGTGAGACTGACCCAGTTGAGGGATGTGATGGGAAGCTGGTGTGGGAGACCAAAACAGGGCCTTATAAGGAATCCTGGATCTGTTTTCCTCTGCTCTTCACTGTCTCACACTCCCAGGCACTGCACGTTTGGAGGGGAAGAGATGATCCTTCCAAGTCAACATATTTACATATTTGTAGCAACGCAGGACTATTTGCACAGGGCTGGCAGGCCTATGGTCAATGCGGCTGCTGAATGTGGACATCTGAACATCTGCATCCGCTGTTTTATATCAACAAATTCCCTCACCTTGCAAAATCCTCCAGCTTCGGTCCCACCCAGCTCATCTTCAAACAGCGGAGCAGTCGTGTCACAAGCCTTCAAGTTGATGCTGAGTTTCAAGTTCAAGTCAGAATCTGAGTCTCATAATTGCCAGTGCAAGTTGAGAAATAAGTCATGTCTATCAAGTCTGTGTCCAGGTCATCATTGTCTTCAGACAGATGTTGTTTTTCCGATTGTTGTTGTCATTTTTTTGGAACCTGAAAGCAATACACAATCTTTGCGTCAAAGCATAAAATCACTGCACTGCAGCAACAAATATAAAAGACATATCGCAAAGAAATGATACAACATGCTGCAAATTGCCTCTTCACTGAAAGTTTCACTCTAGGTTTCATTATGAATCTGTGGGGAAATTTACATTAAGAACCAGTACCTAACCAAGCCATGTGCTAAAAGTGCCCTATATTCATTTCTGTAAAGTAGAACCCTGAAAATCTCCACCAAGCCCTGCAGACCATCCTTCCCTTCATCCCCTCCAGCTCTAAGCACAGCACCATGTTGCTCTTGGAAGAACTCTACTGGCTGTCCCTGTGTGCTTAAAAAACAGCACCCCCCACACCCTCGCAGCCAGTCCCTGCAGCCAAGGCGCACATTTCTCACATATTCTCACACAGGGAGTGTGTTCTTGCTTTGCGGGGCTGGGGCTGGGGCTGAGGCTGACAGCAGGTTGGGGCCAATTGATCCAGTTTCACACACATCATCTTCCCTGGTGGCATTTTTCAACCCTTTCACTCTGACTGGTCTCAGACAGGTGTGTCTCTCGATGTTTCAATCAGAGCATCGTTGATCAGACAGGCAGAACAGATGAGTAGGAAATCATGCAACTTATTCTGCGGCAAACAGCAGGGGTTCTGCTTACAGTTGAACAGTGAGTCAGACACGCAGAGCGCATAAAATCATTGGGGAAAAATCACACTGCGAGGTGGACTGATGCAACACAGGTTCAACATATCCAACACTGAGAAAAGCTGTCTGATTAGATTGCTAGCGAATTAGACCATGTTCAGACGTGATGTGCAAGAGCAGATCTATCTCCTTACCCTCAGTGAATGTGTGGATATTCATTAAACAGTGTTCTGAACAACCAGTAGGAATTAAAGTCTCACTTGCTAGTCAAAAAGGATGGATATTTAACCTCAGTCCCACACACCAGCTTCTTGGCAGGAGGGAATGATTTATTTTTATTATTTAATTTGTTTTTTTTCCCTAAACTTTAATTTAAACTTTATTTCCTCTGAGTCTGGGGTCTGGGCATTCTACATAAATGAAGCTTCTCGGAAAAAGAAAGGATAGAAGGGGGGAGAGAAAGAGCGGGAGAGCTAAGAAGAAGAGAAAAAAGAGAAAAAGCAGAGTCTGTCTCCTGGGTGCCCTTCTTGCCATCCCATTTCCTATGCATCTGGTCTGTGTTTGCGCGCAGAAGGATTGGGGGAGAGAGGGAGGGAGGGCCGTCTGGGGCCGATTAATAACCAGTGATTTATAGGAACTTTTATAGAAAAATACAATAAAAATGTGTGCGTACGTGGTGGTGTGTGTGTGTGTGTGTGTGTGTGTGTGTATGTGTGTGTGTGTGTGTGTGTGTGTGTGATAGAGAGAGAGAGAGAGGGAGAGAGAGAAAGAGAAGGTGGGTAAGCAAGTGATCATTTTGTGTGTGTGTGTGTGTGTGTGTGTGTGTGTGTATGTGTGTGTGTGTGTGTGTGTGTGTGTGTGTGTGTGTGTTTTTGTATGAGCAAGTGAGCACACAATGGTTTTCTAATTCCAGGGAATCAAAAACAAATTATCGAGGAAAAAAACAAGCCCAGCTCAGGGTAAATTGGGCACAGATGGACAAAGGGAGGCAGGAAATAAATATGAGAGTGAAGAGAAAGGAAGAGAGAGTTCAAATGAGAGAATGATACAGAGTGAAAGCGGGGGGGTAAATAAGTGATACAGAGGCTGAGAGATAGGAGAAGGGTTTAAGAAGAGGGTGAAAAAAGGATGGGCTTTGGTGACGAGGCTGGAATGAGAGAAAAAGAAAGAAAGAGAGAGAGAGAGAGAGGGAGAGAGAGCAATAGAGGGGGCATGTAGAGGGTGATGTAGGGGACAGGGGCACAGTGGGGAGAAGCGGAGGAAGAGAGGAGGAGAAGAAATCATGAGAGTTCCCATGCCCTTTACAAAGGAAATGGACACCACAGGGGGGTAACAGGGTTTGTGCGTGTATGAGGGCATGGGCAGCTTATGACACAATGATGAACTGGTGGTACAAGAAAGTACTGGAGTTTCTCAAACGTCCACACGCAGGGTCTCGAACACACTCTTCCACTCCATCATTTCCCATATCAAATGGCTTTTACATTCATTTCACGACATTTAATGCACCAGCATGGCTTTTCCCAGTCACATATGGGCTTCTAATTTGAACGTGTCCTATACCTCACACAATGCTGTGGCTGCTAGATTTCACTCCTGGCCCCTTTAACGCAGATCCTGTTCACAAAGGGTGCACCCGGTCGCCGCAGAGCACCAACAAGCTATTAGAGAAAAGGACTTATGGGCGCCCAGGCAATTGTGAGAAGGAGAAGCAGGTACAGCTGGAATATGAAAGAAAGTGCTGCTTGTGTTCTGTCAAGCAAGAGGCCAGTTGCCGCCCAGAGGAGCCAGCAGAGGGTTTGTGATAAGCAAATCATAATATGAATGACTTCCTGTGATGAGGGTCTGGACAGTGGCATCTGTCAGAGAGGATCTGCTGTCTTTGTACATGGAGCAGAGACCAGTGCAGCCCCCTCACACTCACACACACTGTCCTTCTCTCTCTGTGTCTCTGTCTCGGTCTCTCTCTCTCTCTCTCTCTCTCTCCCTCTCACACACACACACACATACACACACACAAACAGACTCACACGGCCCTACCCAGGCAGTCTTTTTTGAAACAGATGGGAATCACATGCGTTCGATCTGGAGGAGCTGGCCTCTGGGCACTGCCACCCACATAAATAGTCCTGCTGTCTCCCAGCATGCCCCCTGCCCCACTCCCACACACTCAACTAGGAGGGGGGCGCTGATATTGGCAGATGTACTGCAATGGCCCCATGCTGGAAACTTCATCAGTGAATCACACACACAAATGGATAGCAGAACACTTCCTCTCTACTCTCTCTCTCAAACACACACACACACGCACACACACACACACACACACACACACACTAACTGGTGTCCTTTGCATCACAGTTCTCACTCAGAGAAAGGGGAAAAAAGTCTGGTGGAAAAAAAATCTGCCACAACTAAAAAATACCCCCGCTTACTCAGTCTTGTACTCTCAAGTTCTCTCTTTCTCACACTCTGATATTCTCAGTCATGGCCCAGAAAGGGCTGAACGCTGACACTTGCAAACTCTGAGTGTTGTAAGACCTGGGAAGTAATAATATTTTGAAACATTATGAAAGATGCATAAAGAGTTTAACTATCTAGACACAGAGCAAGGTGTGAAAAAAATGCCCAAATTCACACATACGGGCATCAACCACATATTTCCTCAAACGTTATATATATGTACACATAACAACTGTGAAAGTTGAGTTCTCACGGTAGCGATCTGAGGTAAGCGAAAACATAAGACACTCGCAACGATCAAAAGTAGTTATATGTGTGTGTGTGTGTATGCGCAACAGATAGTTGGCTGTTGTGTGGTACGTGTTGAGAGGCAGTTGAGTACGTGCCGACATGCCTCTGCAAACGTGTGTGCGGTCACATTTGTACAAATGAGACCACAATGCATGAGATGATTCTGAGAGAATGAGAGAGGAAGAGAGAGAGAGAGAGAGATGATGATGATGATAATGATGATGCTGCTGCTGCTGATGACATCAAGAGATATCATGAAAGCAAAGGTGAATGAGCGGCAAGATAAATGGACAGGAGAGAGAATGAGCAAAAAAATTCAAAGAAAGAGAGTGAACGAGCAGGAGAGAACGACAGAGCAAGAAAGCGAGCCCGGCGCCACAGGTTCCGGTGTGTGGCTTACTCAGAGCGTGGGTACACCAACAACCCAGAAACTCACACATCAGTTTCACTTCTGCCTGCTGTGGCAGCAGTTCACAGTAACATGGTGCACTTGGGGTGAAAAGTTCACCTGCAGGTCAACCACACACACACTCCCTAGCACAAACACAAACCATAATGTCAATATACTGTCAGAAAAAAGTACAAAACTACCATTTGTTGTTGTTTGGGTAGCACACTTAAGCATGCACCTTTTGTACATTGTATGTATGAATATTTTACAGATAAAAGTGTATGCAGTCTTCCTTTATAGCTTTCCTATAAATTCTTATTGTTCAATAATATATCTTAGATGTTATTCACACTAAAGCCACATCTCAAGCTGAATGATTCATATTATACGTTTTAGAGAGTGTTTCTATAAATAAAGAGAATTCTATTCACAAATTCACGTACACACACACACACACACTGCAATATTTGCTCATGTCAGGAAATAAAACTGTGGCACTCTGGTCATGTGTTATGTCTTATGGCTTAGAACTGGTTTTAGTTGAGCAGCCTAGCATCTGGCAGGGTCATGGTGTAACTTCAAGGTTACTGTGTGAGAGTGTGTGAGTGTGTGTGGTAGTGCTGTAATAGTAAATAGAGGCAGTGGATGTTTCTGCGAGTCAACAAGCGATAAGAGGCCTGTCTCTTCTAAACATAAATAACAGTAAGTATCTAAAAAAAAGAGAAAGAAAAAATACCGAAGCTCTCTGGTGGGCCAGAAGGCAAACAGTGGTGTATGCATGTGTGTGTGTGTGTGTGTGTGTGTGTGTGTGTGTGTGTGTGTGTGTGTGTGTGTGTGTGTGTGTGTGTGTGTGTGTGTGTGTGTGTGTGTGTGTGTGTGTGTGTATGTGTGTGTGTGTGTATGTGTGTGTGTGTGTGTGTGTGCGTGTGTGTGTGTCAGGGCGCCGCTCAGAGTGAGAGCAGCAGAAGTCAGCTGGGCTGAGGGTGAGGAGGGTTGAGTCTTTCTCATAACCTCTCAGCCTGCTCTGGCCTTTAGTCCAGCCATACTATTGGACATGGCCAGCATCACACACACACCAGCACAGCAGCCCCAGTGACACTGCAAACCCCAGAGTGGGAGGAGGAGAGGATGGGGGTGGGGATGGCGTGTGTGTGTGTGTGTGTGTGTGTGTCTGTGTGTGTGTGTGTGTGTGTTGGGGGGATGCTAAGTGTTAGTGTGCAGTGTTAAATGAATGTGTCATGCACAGCTGCCAGAGACGAGCAGTCGATCAGTGAAGCGTGGAAAGTGTCTTCTGAGTAAGGGCCAGAGATCAGACGAATAAGGCTCAGTAACAGGAAAAGCCTGCTCTCTGCTGGAGACATGCAGTCACTGCTGCACTACAACCACACACGACTCTAAAAGTGATTTTAACAAAATGTGTGGAATCTAGTAGAGAAGGTTATTCTTTAAAGTTAACTTTACAGCTTCTTTGACAAAAACGTCTATTGTAAAATGAACACAGTTTGAATTGAATTGACAAGGACGCCTCAATATCAGAGTCTTGATCAACATAAATGAAAAATGCTTTACAAAACATGCTAGTGAATTTCAGTTCCCTCAAATGGGTTACCCTCAGATTGACTTTTGGTGACTAAAATGTGAAGTCATTTGAAGCAAAAAAATACCTGCTGATACATTCCCATCCTAAATGGGATGTCCATAGATCATTTGGTTATTTTAGCATATATAAGGCAGAACAGGAAGAATCTACAGACAAACTGATCATATCGGCTGGTTTTTGTAGCTCGTATGTCTCATCTAGTCCAACGATGCTGATTATAAGATACAATTTTCTTGTCATAGTTTCCCATTAAATAAATGTGTTTTTCAAGTATATAACTGTGTATTTTAATGTAACACATCAAATCACCCATTCATCCCTCCTTCCAACCTACACATCCACCTACCCTTCGTTCCATCCATCCATCCTAGACATCCACCTACCCTTCTTTCCATCCATCCATCCATCCATTCACTCATCTATCCATCCTTCCATTCTTCCATCTGTGCACTGACTCACCCATCCATCTATCTTTGTATAATGATTTGGTAAAATACCTATTGTTTTCTTTGCTTCCAATAGTGGCCAATCCTTCATAATGTTTAAAACATTTTGGACATTAAATTTCTCTCTCCTATGTGGCTTCATCATAAAGATTATGTGTGTTCACTTGTGGTGATTATTATTTTCAACGATTTATTTCTCAAATTAAAATGGACAGCCCTGTGTTCTGAATAAAATGTTAGATCAAACAATCCTTCAACCAAAAAACACCATGAAATATTGTGTTGTATTGCTGAACATTATACTGGTCTTTCCCTGCATTTCTCTCGACTGTAACCGTCTTGACTGTTTAAGCTCTCTATATAACGACCAGGCCACCCTCAGCTTCCTCATCAGAGTCTACTCTTGTAAACCAGCATGAATAAGTGGGTACTGAACCACTGCCAAAAGTAGTAAAGAGACAGTAGTTAAGAAGCATGAGGACCTTAAGGCACGCGCCATTAGTCTGTAAGAGCCTGTAATAACAGTAAGACTGGTAAGACCAGACACATACACATGTAACTCTAAGCTAACAGATGATTAAAGCACGGTAAGTACTCTGGCTAGGTACAGTAGCACCTTCGCAGTGCCCATAAATCACCTAGAGTATTAACAAAGAGATAAGAGTGTTTTCATATATTATACACACACAAGTGGGCTGTATACACAAGGCTACAGTGCAGTGTGGAGCTCTTTGTTAGTACTGTGGCACAGGGTGTTTATCATAAGAGTCACCTGCTAATTCCACAGCAGAGCCACACACGGGCTGAGCTGAAGCAGATAACTCACGACAACAGGCAAGAGCCTGGCAAGAGCTCTGACACACACACCAGACATCAACTGTCAGCAGTACGAGTCACAAAGCCTACACCCCTCACCCCACACACACTTCTCTCTCTGTATGTGTTACGTCATCTCTCCTGATGTACAGAATAATTCAGGTGGTACAGCCATGCACATCTCTGATTCTCAGAAGTACGGCAGCCTTGTTCTGCAACAGCCAAGTTGAGTGCTGACGAGCAGCCGTAACCAGGGTAACAGCGTGATGATAACTCCCCGGCTTGCAGATAACCATCTCCAGCAGCATGAGTGAGTCATGGTGATGTGCTCACCAGCTTCCGGTGCGCAACACAAATTGCTCTGACCTCCAGATTTTCTTTTTTTCACCCAACCACGTGTGCATTTGCCAGCTACGGTTGCAAAAGCTCTCTTTTATGTAGAAATGGTTGAAAAAAAATATTCCATTAAAAAATAAAGTGACCCCGAACATGGCTGGTGATGAGGTAAGGACGTCAGTGCTGAGCTCTTTGAAACAAGCAAAAAAAGGTTGTGGCAAGCCTGAGAAATAAATAAAGACAGCTTATTTTTCAACTGTTAATTTATTAACCTGGTTTAAGATGCCACGCTAATGAAAGTAATGCTGTTAACAGTGCCATCTGATTTCTTTTAGCAATCACATCAATTCCTACAATGCTGACATACACATGCAACATTCTTTAGGTAGCACTGCTCTGTTAGGCTTCTGTAAATACAGTTAAGACAGTGGTTTACTTAAAGGTAGTGTGGTTTCTTCAGTTCAAAAACTGTGAAACTGTAAACAAAATGCACCCATTTATAAGTAAACACTGGTACACATACTTTTCTATCAACAGGAAGTGGTACTTAAAAAGAATCTCATTTCTAAAACCCCCGGTTTATCAGTGAGTTATACCGTCAACATTACTCACTAAACTATTAGAAACCATTGATAAGTTGCTAGGAATTATGTACTATGTAAGTTTGGACCTGTTTAAGGAGTTCAAATAAACTACATAAAACACTAAATCACATAAAAAAAAAATCACATTTCCTCTATCTGATATAACATTAATAAATACATTTTGATTGCTTTTATGACTTGTGGTATGTTAAGTGATTTCATGCAGCATGGCTGTTACTGTTAAAATGTTGTCACAAAGGAACAAACTTTTCTGTAGCTGTATTTATTTTTACAACTAGGGTCACGCCTTCGCTTACACAGTACTGTCAATTCACTCCAAACACTGAAATAGGTTCTGAACTCTAGAACCAATGATACATATACTCAAATAATGATCCTCAAGCGCCACAAATGATTGCTGTAGATGAAAATGCTAATAAATGTTTTATTTAAGTAATTAATTTGCTATAAAGACTGTCCTCAATTTAGGCGTGTTCTCAAAGGATAGGATAGTTGCTTTCGGCTGCTCCCTGTTTGGGGTCGCCACAGCAGACCAAATGGTCCGCACAACAACTTGGCAAATGTTTTACGCCAGATGCCCTTCCTGACACAACCCTCCCATATTTCCGGGCTTGGGACTGGCACTGCATCCAGTGGCTGGGGACCGAACCCAGGCCTTCCACATGATAGGCAAGAAACCTACCACTGAGCCACCAATGCCACGATTTCTATCACAATATGAATGCTTTCTAACAAAATGCCAGCAGTGGCGTTTATCTATAATTAAAGATCTTTAAAAATTAATATTTTACAACTTTCAAATATTAAGCACAATCAAATCAGCTGCTTCTAGTCTGTTTGTAAAGAAAATAAAGTTAACTGTGAGATAATTGATCACAATATTGATGTTATATCACCATATCACTCAGCCCTTGAGAAAATGGTTGCTTTAAGACATTATAGATTTATCATTTTTATATTAAAGATCGTTTTAAAAAGTACTAATGTAAAATGCACAAGCTTAATGGCTGAATTGACAAATAGTGCTAAACAGCATGTTCAATACTGGTAGAAATGTACAAATTATTTTCAAAATTTGGTAGATACTAACCTTGGAGACTCCAACAGGTATCAAAAATCTTGAACATGTTTATTCCATAATTATAAAGTACTACCAAAGGCTTAAAAGGCTTTAATGTGTTGTGATAGTGAAATAGCATATAAATGTTACAATTCATTATAATAATATTATTATTTCCTAAAAAATATACTAATTATTTGTCATAATTGAAGCAGTTTTCAGTCTGTACATAATCAAATCAAACCCAAAGACTGATTTACACCCTGTCCTGTGTTCTCTATTAATAATCCATAATGGACTTTGTTTACTCTATTATTTATTTATTAACACACCACTGAGATACAGAGCCACTAGAAAACAGCAGGTTTTTCTATATACAGAGAGATAAAATAAAAAAAAAACCAACAAGTACCTATATTATAAACCTGATACATTATTGTTGCCTTGAATAACGTCTGCTGTTTAATAGTTATGTCTCACTTTTCTCTGTCTTTCAATAATGGTTAGCCTTAATCATTGCTATTGTAATAATACATCATATCTAATTCCTATTCAACTCTAAATCCACTCTATAAATAACAGTCATTCTCTCCCCACATGAGACAGTCTGATGTGTTAGTCACATGGTGATTTAAACAGTAGCGGTGAGAGGAGACGTGCCTAACAGTCACATTCACACACGCTTACTTCCCTTACTCCAAATCCACAACCACTTTCATATCACACACATATCATAAACATCAGTGTGTAAACTGGTAAATCACATTTTAGTAAAATAACACACATTTTCATTCTCTATAATTTAATGATAAATCGGGATAATGCACTTTTAGCACCTTGTATGTCTATACAGGACACTAGAAAAAAGTCTTTTTTCACACTCGGGTTTTTAAATATTTATGTTGCTATTAATTTTTATTTTTTTAATTAAGCAGATATTATTGGCTATACGTCGGTAGGATACTATTAAAGAATGTAGAATCATTGATGTGAAAATGTAAATTGTGACAAAAATGAATTAGTTTCTCTGAGCATGTTTCTAATTAGAGAAATCAAAGAAAGATGATATAACGGTGCTCTTTTTTTTATTGTTAATTAATGCATTTTTATTGTGCAAGATTTAATATTTACTTTCATGGTTTGCTAGTAATGAGAATTTAACTTTCAAAACAAACGCTATTAACACTTATAAACCTTATTCAATATTTCTATAATAATAATAACATACAGTATACTTTGTATGGAGAACTGCAGACCATATAATTGTATTTCACTAAGCAATTCTGTATTGCAACATAATCTTTATACTAGTATAACAGAGAAATAATGTGTGTTTTTATTTTTTTTGGAATTTTCCTAACAAAATCTGAAGATACATTCCTGAGCTAAATCTGAGGACTATTGCAAGCACTGTTTAATTTATTTATCCTAAAATAATAAGCTGTATGTCCTTTAGTAACAGATTAAGCTTCAGTGTAATAAGTGTGCTCAGATCAACGGTACACAGACACACAAACACACACACACACACACACACACACACACACACACACACACACACACACACACAGAGCGAGAAATACTTACAGCGAGAAATACTTAACGGTATAAAAGACTAGGATTTGTACTGTGCTTTAGAAGATCACTAGATATTTGGACAAGTACTTCTAATTGTATATCTTATCTGGTCCATGTATTCATTACCTCCCTCAAAAGAAAGCTGGAGATTTACAAAAGAAAAGAAGCCTTCTAATGGTTTGATGGCTTGACAGTGCATGTGTGTAGGTTGAGATGCTTCTTCTGTAAGTGGCACATGGTTGTAAAGCCCACAGCAGTTGATACATCAGCAGCCATCATCCTGAGACAAAAGACTCCCCACACACCACACATCCCACTACACACACCATACCATCAACACACATAGCTCGTTCAGGAGGTCGTTTGGATTCAAAGCATCCCCAAGCTTCTTTCTAAGATCTGTTTAGTGATAGGAACTAGTTGCTGCTGCAGTTCACCTTTTGCTGTGTCGATGCTATGGCTTAACACTCAGACGTTGCCATGGAACAACAGTTAACAATGAGTCAAACACATGTGTCCACTTAAAGGACAACTAGATTTCGACACAGACACCAGCAAACCACAGAGTGGACTACATCCTTATACAGAGGTCCTGTTTCAGCAGGACAAACAGGAACAATAAATAATGCAAACGTTTGGACCATCCAGATGCACACTCTTGGGGATTGATAGTTTTATATGTCTCTTATTAACTACAGAGAAACAGATCATTTTTATCAGAATGGGGTTTATAGGATAAACCTAATGAGGACCTTGAAACAATTATATCACTCAGGATATAATAAATTTTATTTGTAGTTTATATAGCAAAAGTTGGTATAATAAGGTTTGTTAGTATAGTAACAAAGTAGGCGGTAGTAGCTCAAGTGGCTAAGGCTCTGGGTTGTTGATCAGGGTTCAAGCCCCAGCACTGCCAATTTGCCACTGTTGGGCCCTTGAGCAAGGCCTCCAACCACCCTACTCCAGGGGTGCTACATCACGCCTGACCCTGCACTATGACCCCAACCCCCAGCAATGGAATATGTGTTAAGAAAGAATTTCACTGTGTAGTAATATATATGTGACAAATAAAGGCTTTACTTATGTGATCAAATTTCTAAGACAATAAGACAGTAGATTTCTGAACAATGGCCAAACACAGATGGAATTTTATTAATCTTTTAGATCAAATACTATTGGGTTTTGTCTGTCCGATGCTTATTATGCAGCCTCTTAATCTCATTAAATAACTAATAAATGGTAATAAACTCAGCAAAGACAGACCTTCCCTGTGAGCCTATTTAGACCATTTTATGATCATATATGCATGCTTTTCAATTCATTTGTTTTAATTTTCTGGATGTATTCCCCAAGCTCTAAAACTGGAAAAAATCTGAAGTTGTCCCTAAACAAGAGCCTTTCCTTTGTCATTTCATTGTAAATCATTTAACAATATTAAAATACAAGAGAGAATACAATTTCTGAGTGAACACACAAGCTCGGCTAGATTACACTCCATAACACAATGCATCACAAATCACCAAAAAGAAATAGTATGTCATTAAAACAAAAGAACACTGTGTCAAGCTCCACAGTAAAACAGTGATGTCATTAAGATTTACTGCTACTGTGACCTTCTGCGCTGAACATTTTTTACTGTACTGTGGATCTGCACTGTAGCTGATTTGTACACATACTTTTATTACTCTTATGAAAGAAACACATCTAACGTTTATTTCCCTGTCCTGCTCATTATACAGAGGTTTCAGGACTGTTCTTAACTTTCAGAACATATATTGATTATCCAAGGTCACTTATGTTCATCCTAGCAAATGAAACAGTAACACCTTGTTTATCTGTGAGTTTGGAGAATTTTTAAGTAAACCAAAAAAACTTACAAAACTAAAATTATATTTAGGAGAATAAAGTATCCCAGAGTGAACAGAACCTCATGAAGTTATGAAATGTAATCAGCCTTTTTATATCCACTGAAATAACATTCTTATCCCAGACACAGAGCCAGGGAATCTGAACTTTTATTAATATTTTTTTTTTGTTAATTTTTGTTTTGTTAATACATTTTTTTAATTAATTTTTATTACAAATTTATTACTGATTAAATGATGACAGTGAAATTCACTGAAAACTACTGATATAGCTGTTCATTTGTTTCCTATAGGAATTGGTTAAGCTGCTAATTTAATGCTCAATATATAAAATGCAAGAAAATAATCAACTTTTATGGAATTTTTATGAAATCCATATTTTATAAAATATCCTATTTTATACAAAATACATATATATATATATTAAATATTTTACCTCAATGTCAAAGTTGCATTAAATAATTTATCTGGTATATATTTGGGAAATTAATAATTGAATAGTCAGCATGTGCTCTTAAAGTAAGTGCACTTTCTTTCGTTCTTTCTTTCTTTCTTTCTTTCTTTCTTTCTTTCTTTCTTTCTTTCTTTCTTTCTTTCTTTCTTTCTTTCTTTCTTTCTTTCTTTCTTTCTTTCAACCTTCAATGGCTTAAAAAAATCCCTTGTGTGAAATTAAAGCTTGCAATTTACCCAAATATCTAAATATTTCAACACTTTTCCTCATTTTTATTCAAGAATAAAAAATCAGTAGTTTAAATAGTGTGGAATATAAGACTGGATCGGTTTGTGATTCTTGCTGGCGAGTTTTTGGAGTTAAGTAACATGGACATGAAAAAAATAAGTGAATAAAAATATAGATAAAAATCCAGAATGTATCCGAAACAAAATGCACAAATATGAAAACAGCAACATACATAGAAAGATTTCCTTTGGGGTAAAACTTGTTATATCTTGCTATTTCCTGTGACAATATCTGCTGAGATAAAAAGATCAAAAGGTTAAACAGTAAAGTTTATCTTTGCAGTGGGAAAGTGTATGGTGGGTGAACTGAAACTTGTTAAGATGAGCACATTACAGAGGGAAGCTTAGAAAGGTCCTGACCTTCAGATCAGATGATCCACATTGTGTGTGTCTAACTGAAAATGTTTCAGAAACTCCCAGAAAGCCATGTACTTGTGTGGCTTCCCTCTCAGTGTCTGGTTCCCTGTTTGCAGGGGAAGCAGGACAGTGCCAGCATGCTGACTTTTATGAGTTGGTCTCAACCAAAGTGACCACATTCCCACCATCTCTCTGCTGGGGGACGTGACTCTGGCTATGCTGCAAAGGAAGCCAAACCACTGTTAGGTCAAACACAGACACACAGACACACACACGCACACAAACACAGGCACACACACACACACACACACACACACACACACACACACACACACACACACACACACACACACACATACACACACACACGCACACACAACAGTAGGTTGCTATTAGTACTCTCACTGTTAATTTTACATTGTAGACTTTACACTTCCCCAAGTGGTGTTGGAAATTCTAACACATGCCCTGAAAATTCCTGATATTAGTAATAAAATACGCCTTTTTGTGTATCACTGAAATCACCTATTTTTATAGATCAAAAACTGCAAAGCTTGACTGACCAGAGCCCAGTGTAAGGGCTTTAAGTCTCCTGCACACATATACATATGAATTCACTACACGTCACCTGCATGAGAGACATAGCTCATTATCTAGTGATCTCATTTATACAACCTTTATCAGTCTAGAATCTTCAAATAGAAACTAGAAACTTTACTTAGTCAGCTGTGATTCAGTTGCAGGTAAGTGTGAAAATGCTTTTATACGTTTGTGTGTGTAAGAGAGTGTTTTCAATCTCCAAAACATGAAACCTCATACTTCTATAAATCATCTTAAAAGCACATATTTATTTATTTAGCTGATTATTACAATAATCAAATCAGTTCTATAAACAAGAAATTTATATTGAAGGAAGTAACATATTAGTATATCACAGTTACTTTCGGCTGCTCCCTGTTCGGGGTCGCCACAGCGGACCAACAGGTCCGCACAACAACTTGGCAAATGTTTTACGCCAGATGCCCTTCCTGACACAACCCTCCCATTTTTCCGGGCTTGGGACCGGCACTGCATCCAGTGGCTGGGGTTGAGACATTGGCTGGAATCGAACCCGGGCCTTCCGCATGATAGACGACTAACCGACCACTGAGCCACCAATGCCCCATATGAGTATAATCACAGTACATAGGCAAATATTTTGTTTATTTTTATCAATAAGACACATACTAGTAGTGTTGAGTGAGACAGAAGGGAGACAGTATAACAGCGCTGTTATACTAACTATCAGCACTCTTGTAACACTACTTGTCCAAGCAAATTAGTGGACTGGAAATGACTGCTGTATAATAGAAAATAATTTATGCACCACTTTCTGAATACACAGCTGAAATACTTCTTGTGGTTATTGTCTCAAAATGTAACTGTTCACTTTGAGGTCACTATGTTGCTAAATGAAATATGTCTTACAAATTCTTACTTGATCTTTCTCTTGATTCATCATTCCACAGATTTTCATTAGTATTAGCTAAAATACACCGCAAGCCATGAGAAAACAGCCACTATTGTACAAAGAAACCTGCAGAAATGATGCATCAATCTTCTGTTCCAGTTCTTCTTCAAACCAGTACTTCGTACACTTTAAGGAGAACTAAAAAATGATTGCTAGTATAGTATCATAGTACAGTACAATGTCCTCTGCTTTGCATCTGTGCAGAAAATGGCTTCTTAGCTGCAGCTGAAGTGTGTAGTTTTATGCCAGATGACTCTGCCAGATGCTAAGCAAGCATTAGATTTCTTTCTGTCCCTTAAGGAAATGACTTACTATTGTTCATCAGATGTAGACAGGTTTTTGGGTCTTCCACCGCATTTTCTGCTTTCAAATTGCCCAGTTTTTAAAAATTTATTTGACAGTTTAAACATCAGATGTTAAAAATTCTGTCTGGTAGGCTATTGCTCTCTGATAATATTTTGTGAAAAAATACAACACTATGACTTTATGTCCGCTGAAGTACTTTTTAAAACTCTCCTCCCTCACAGTTGTAGTTACCGTCTCATATGGCCTTCACAGTGTTCTAGGTAGAAGATGAAGAAGCAGTTACTTAGAATACCTGAACTGCCAAGACATCTGTAAGATACAGACATAAAAAAATAAAATAAAGCGAGAGGTAAAGAGGGCAAAAACCAAAAGGTAGAAAATGTAAAAGTATTTGCAAAGCAGAGGACAGGGGATGTGGTAGCTTAGTGGTTAAGGCATTGGACTACTGATCGGCAGGTTGTGTGTTTGGATCCCAGGTCCACCAAACTGCAACTACTGGGCCCCTGAGCAAGGCCTTTAACCCCAAAAATGCTCAGTTGTATAAAAAATGAGATGAAAATGTAAGTTGCTCTGGATAAGAGTGTCTGCTAAATGCCATAAATGTATTTGTTTCTAGGTTTACTATTATCTAGGTAGTGCTAGTAAGTGAATAGTTAAATTTGAGATGCTAACTAACAAGTAAATAGACAGCAAATTTATGAGAACAGTAGCCCACTGGTTGGTTGTGTCACTTCACTTCTTTTCAAAGTTATTTATAAATTTTAATTATTTATTGTTCGACTGTGTTTACATGCATTACACGTTATTCTTTAGCAGGCTTAATGAAATAGTTGCATTACTTAATAATATGAATGCAGTGAGTCCCCCAAAGGTTCAGAAATAGCCCAGAGTAGCACATTTGACTCAGCTAATCTGTGGCTTGTTAAACTAAATCAGTCGCGCTGGTCACACACTCGCACACACACACACACACACACACACACACACACACACACACACACACACACACACACACACACACACACACACACACACACACACACACACACACAGACAGACAGACAGTGGATTGCAAAAGTATTCAGGACACTCTGGAATTGGTTAGATATCTCTGAATAACAAAGGATAAATACACATATTCTTCCTGTCTGAATTTTTATTGCAAAGGCATGTTCTCTTACATTGAATTTTCAAAGTCAAAAGTAATTCCTGTTCAGCAAGCAAACAAAACCTGAGAGAGTAAAAAAATGCTGTTTACATAAGTATTCAACCCACAGGTTATAGAAGATCCAAATGAACGTTACTGTCTTAATGATGACACAATTGATTTAGAATATTTAAACAAACCACATTTTATGAAACAAAAACTACCTCAATTGAACTGTAATTGCCAATCTGAAGGAAGTTAAATATAAGGAAATTAAATTTCAGAATTTAGGAATAGGTTGTAAAATGATGTCCAAGAGGCTGGACAACCCAGTAAGCACTGTTGGATCAATACGGAGGAAGTAGAATCTGGATGATACACCTTAGATAAAAACTCATCCCAGCTCAAAAACAAATAGAGACTGCTGAGGTAAGTGACAGTGAGGCCAACAGTCACTCTGAAGATATAACAAAGCACAGGGGATGAGAGTGAATTTAAGATGCACCAGATAACCATTTCAAGAGATCTGCATAATTGAGGATTGTGTGGGATAGATAGAAAGAAACAACTGATCGGAAGAAGACATATGAAAGCATGAGAGTGGCCCAGTGAAGGGGGTGTGTGTGTGTGTGTGTGTGTGTGTGTGTGTGTGTGTGTGTGTGTGTGTGTGTGTGTGTGTGTGTGTGTGTGTGTGTGATGAGACTAAGGTTGAGATATTTGTTGTTTTTTGTGCAAACATGTGGTGACACTTTTAGATTCCCTGATGTCAAATAACGTCACAATGTTGAGTAACACGAGGTATGTTTTTAGAAAAAAAACATCACAAAACTAACTCATTATCAATTGCATCAAAGCCTTAGCACTAGTCCAGCAGCCTTAACAACAAACAAGTACCTGCACTATGGATGACTCAGATTAATAACCTTAGCTGAGTGAGTCTTCGAGTCTGAACCTCTTTCCTGCCTACTGAAAACACACTCAGTTTTGTGAATGCAGTTGAAACACAACACAGCAAACTCTATGAGAGTTCATTTTCACTCTGCCAGTGCTTTTCCAGCTGGACCAGCTCACCGGAAATTGCAGTAGCTGGGAGACAACATGGCAGCAATATGGTTTACACATAGCTGGAACAGCTTGCATTTGACCAGTGTTCTCTAAACAAAGTCCAAGTGGTGGCAGATGGAAATGAACATGAGTAATGTCAGCGTCTGTCCACCCACACTTTACTGTATGTAACCTAATAGAAAATTAGAAATAACTCACATTCATCAATGCCATGTGTCAGTGGTGGCTCAGTGGTTAAATGCCACAGAAATCACAAAATGGTGTTTCAGAGCATTTTGTACCTGTGGCTATGGACACCTATATAAAAAGGAGAATGACAAAAACTATTTTGATGACTTTGACTTTTGCTTTATATTGAAATATATGAAATATTCTTTTATTTACCATTCAGACACATAGGATGCCTTCCAGTGACACTCCGGCTCTCCATCACCATCAGCACCGCTGACAGTTGATCCTACAAATATGTACGGCATAATCCCCAAAACACACAGCAACTAATTTTCTAGAATATCATCCTAATTAAAGTCCACAGAAATCTTCATCAGGTTCTGTTGTCAGTGTTTTCCTTATTTAATTTTTTTCTTTTAGTCTCAGTGTGGATGTCGATAGGTGGAATCAAATCACAGTGCTCAAATCATTTCATGGGGACTTTAAGGCTTTGGTATATTGATCAGAAGCTTGTGAGGTCAAATCCCAGCACCGCCAATCTGCCACTGTTGGACCCTTGAGCATATACTCAGCTCAATTATAAGCAAGTTTGGGTAAAAGCATCAGCCAGATGGATAAATGTAATTGTGTATAATATGCAAACATACAGGAATAGATAAATACATGAACGGCAATTGTTTTAAAGGAATATTTGGAACAATATACGACCTGTTGATACAGAAAAAGCGTTTGAGAATATTGTGAATTTTTCAGGTACCACTTTTTTAAGCCACTTTGGACATCACTAGGTACACACAATTCAAATCTAATAAAACAATTTTTTGTAATCGCAGTCATGTAAAGCACTTTTTTGTACAACATTTACTACTAGCTTGCAAAAAGCCAAATACACTTGAGGTACGTTTGCTGCTTGAATTGAATACTGACAGGAAATCCTGGTATTTTAGAGCCAGAATCAAATGCAACACTATGGCCAGTCATTAGTGCTGCATGCATAAGCATTACTGATGTAGTTTAAAGAGTGGATAAACCATAGCCTGCTCATATTCACTAAGGTTTTTGTTGTTCAAAATTTTGTGTTTCATGTTCCATTAAATCTACTTAATAGAAGAAATCTACATAACTATGTCACCTTTAAGAGCTAAAGAGATATACTTTATTATAACTGTTACAATGGATATAAAAAGTCTACACAACCTTGTTAGGTTTTTGTGTATTCGAACTGTCAATGTGAAATTCTAACATAAAATTTTTAAGTTAAAATCAGAAACCTTTTTAGGAAAGAAAAATAAAAACGTATAATAAGCTAGCTGCATAAATATACACACTGCTGAACTAATACTTTGTTGAAGTACCTTTTGATTTAATAACCCACTTTTTGGGCAAGAGTCTATCAGTGTGGCACACCTACACTTGGCAATATTTTCCCACTCTTCCTTGCAAAAGCATTCTAAATCCATCAGATTGTAAGAGCATCTCCTGTGCACAGTTCGCTTCAGGTCACCCTCAGATTTTTAGCTGGATTCAGGTCAGGAAGCTGGTTAAGTCATTCCTTTGTAGATTTGGATGTATGATTGTATTTGTATTTGTAGCTTGCATTTTCAGCTCTTTGTGATTCACTCCACACTGATAAAAGCCTCAGTTCTGGCTGAAAGTGTGATCCTATGACCATGCTGCACCATGGAAAAGATGTTCATTTTTTTTCCCCACTAAACATATCTTTTGGAATTGGTCTCATCAAACCACAACACATTTTGCCACATAGTTTGCCACATGTGTTTTTGTGAGAATAAGATTTCATCTAGCCACCCTACCCCATATCCCAGACATGTGCAGAATAAGAGAGATTGTTGTCACATCCAGAGAGTAATCAGTACTTGTCAAACATTCCTTTAATGGCTGATAGGTTTTTCCTATTTCATCCTATTATAAATTTAGGAGGGATGTCCTGTTCTTGGTGATGTCACTGTGGTACTTGTTGATGATGTCTTTTACAGTGTTTCATGTACACCGATCAGCCATAACATTATGAGCGCTGACAGGTGAAGTGAATAATTATCTCCTCACCATGGCACCAGTTAGTGGGTGGGATATATTAGGCAGCAATTGAACATTTTGTCCTCAAAGTTGATGTTTTAGGAGCAGGAAAAATAGGCAAGCACAAGGATTTGAGCGAGTTTGACAAGGACCAAATTGTGATGGCTAGACGACTGGATCAGAGCATCTCCAAAACTGCAGCTCTTGTGGGGTGTTCCCGGTCTGCAGTGGTCAGTATCTATAAAAAGTGGTCCAAGGAAGGAACAGTGGGCATGTGACCATTAAAAGTGGACCACGGAGCAATGAAAGAAGGTGGCCTGGTCTGATGAATCACATTTTCTTTTACATCACATGGATGGCCGGTGGCAGGTGGAAGAAGGCAAGCCAGTGGAGGCAGTGTCATGCTTTGGGCAATGTTCTGCTGGGAAACCTTGGGTCCTGCTATCCATGTGGATGTTATGTTGACACATACCACCTACCTAAGCAATGTTGCAGCCCATATACATCTGTATTATGGAAACAGTATTCCCTGATGGCTGTGGCCTCTTTCAGCAGGATAATGCACCGTGCCACAAAGCAAAAATGGTTCAGGAATGGTCTGATGAGCACAACAACATGTTTGAGGTGTTGACTTGACCTCCAAATTCTCCAGATCTCAATCCAATCGAGTGTCTGTGGGATGTGCTGGACAAACCAGTCCGATCCATGGAGGCTCCACCTCACAACTTACAGGACTTAAAGGATCTGCGTCTAACATCTTGGTGCCAGATACCACAGCACACCTTCAGGGATCTAGTGGATTCCATGCCTCAACAGGTCAGGGCTGTTTTGGCAGCAAAATAGGGAGAAACACAATATTAGGCAGGTGGTGATAATGTTATGGCCGATCAGTGTATGTGTTCTAATGTTATGGAAATTCTTTTATATCCCTCTCCTGATTGATACCATTCAACAAGTGAAATAGCATGTATGCTTTCTGTAAGCTCTTTACAGACCATGGTTTCAGCAGTCGCATAAAACCAAGAAGAAAATCCTACAGAAAAAGATGATCTTTATTTGGGGTTAATCAGAATAATTTCATTGATGACAGCTGTATGATAATGATGTCTGAACATAAGATTGAATGTTAGTCACATTTATAATGAACATAAACACATCTCCAATTATAAAAGGGTGTGCACACTTCGGTTTTCACTTAAATTCTATATATTGTAATTTCACACTGGGGGAGGTGTTCTGACATGATTTATCTTGGTTTAATTTTTTATTTTATTTTCATAAACCCTGTGTGTATTTTCATAAACCCTGTGAGTCAGCTCAAGTGCAGACTGTCAGTCAAACAAAAAAGGGGACATACCAAAGACTAGGAAATCCTGAAATTTGTGTTAATATTTGTAATTATTTGTAAATCTCTCTCTTTTATATATAAAAGGATTGTTAAAAGGATATATATATATATATATATATATATATATATATATATATATATATATATATATATATATATATATATATATATATATCCTTTTAACAATCCTTTTTAATGGCAACATATCACTATAACATGTCATTAGCAATATGTCCATAACGTTGTGTTGACGTGCAGAAGGAGTAGGAGAAAAATGACAGATATGGCCACACACAGACACGGACAGTGACGCACACACAGGAACCTATCAGGCTTCTTGTACCAGACTGGTGTGTTCCTGAGGCTTCAGTTTGTGTTTTCTTGCACTTATACTGACATCTTGTGGTGACTGTCTAAATTCTTAGCTTCTGGATCATTCTCATGTAGTCTACAACTTTGTCAAGCAGCAGTGTTTGATTTTCGTGTATTTCTTAAAATAAAAATAATCTTTTTGTATCAAGTGTTTACCATTGCTTATTTTCTTTACATCTTTACATGTTATGTGAACAGTTCATTCAGTCTTAATGGCTTAATGGTACACCAAATACACCAACCATAGCGTTATAAAAGGCACAAAAGGCAAATAAGATGTCTATATGTTTGTTTGGGTTTTAAGGACTAAACTGATCTACAGTTGGTTAAATAACTACATTTCGCCAGACCTTAAGTGTCCAGTAGTCCCTGCTTAAAATGAGCAATTGCTCTATAATAAACTGTCAAAAGGAATTCATTTTACAATTCTTTAAGAAATTTTCTTGATAAAGCAATTGTAAACTGAATTACATCATTACTGAGCTCCTCTACTTAGCTCTATCATTTATAGGAACATGTATAATGGACACTTCACATAATGTAAACCTAATAATAAATGTATTATTATTATTATTTACTAAAGAGAAAAATGTAATCATTGATGAGGTAGGTTTTCTTTAAGCAGAAGAAGTCTCGTGTGTCATTGCTTTGTAACGCTCAATATGTTCACCACCTTGCACAAATCAGAGGATTTTACACTTTTTTCAGTAATACGAAAAGCTATGATTTCATTTGATATTAATTTAATGAGATGAAGAAGAGGCTGGTGAGGAAACAACTGTTTACAAGGTATCTACTATAATGTAATTGATGATGTATAAGTTTAACAGATGTTTCATGACATAAACTGAGAAAACACACAACATGTCCTTCCTTTATTTGTTTCTGTAAAATGTAATTGTTGGCAAATTGCTGTGTTATGAGTGGAATAAAATACTTTGGGGTGTGCTGCTGTTGGAAAATGCAAATGAAAACTTCAGGGTGATAAAACATGAGATTTCTTACATAATAGGATATCAGATCTAACAAAAGATATAAGAAATATTGCTTTGCATTGCATGCTTAGATTTGACAGGGCACTTTTACTCTGAGGCCTTGAAGAATGAGTCACCTTAATTGCTTGCTGTTATTTCAGAGGTTCCTGTTTAATTGTACAGATTTCCTTCATAGCTACAGACTAATAAATTTGATTTATTGGATATGCAAATAGCTTGAAGTATTGTGATATTCATACTTTTATTCATATTACGTCAGTGTCAGTGAGCTGGAGCTCATGTAAGCACTTTGACTTTGGCCACACTGATAATGCCAACCATCTACAACTCTGATTAATGAGCAGTAACAGGTCAAGCCTATGCCTCACTGAGCCTTTAAGGTCACATTGATGTTGAGAGAATGTTGGTAGATAGACAAGAACTTAATTTCAATTTCAGGGGAAAATTAATTTTTTGGAGAGGTTATTATTATTTTTTTCTAATAGTGGTTTTACTACTAGGACCTTTTTCTTTGCTCATAGTGTTAAATAAGGGCAGTTATGAAATTGGTTTCAGTTTCTGGCTAAAACCTATTTGGGCTCGTCACAAATTAGCATTTGTCAACAAGCTGATTTAAATCAATACCACTGGAGAGAACTATATGAATTATACAATCTAGCTGCAAATGGATTTTTTTAGGTCCATCTGGACATAAATTCAGTGTAAACCCGCAGCTGTTTATTCACTGATGGACGCTGTGCACTCTAGCTTCAATATATTCTTAGTTTGCATTTTCGAACACTTATAGTACTATTTCCTAAGCAACATTTGTTCAGAAAAAAGATTTGATCACGCACAATTAAAAAATATCTAACAAATTGATCAGACCAAGTTAATACTAATATTACACTAATAAAATACTAATATTATATCCATAGACTTTATTATATTAGTACTATACTAACATATATTAGTATATAGTACGATAACAAATATAGATCATATGAATTTCATGCTTAGTGGCTGAAGAAATTGAAGCTAGGATAAAACTATACATCATGTCAGTTACTTTTTTTCAATAGCATAGATCTAACAGAGGAATGACTCATGTGATTGGATCAATCACAGCAAATATTAATTTGGGATAAAAAAAAAAAAAATACCAAGGCTTTTTGCTTTAGTCAACTATGTTCTCTCATGTATAACACCAGCAAAAAAGCCATCTCAGGTATTGTTCCCAGGTTAATCATCCATAACATTAAAACAACCTGCAACATATTGTGTAGGTTATCCATGTGCCACCAAAACAGCCCTGATCTGTTGAGGCATGGACTCCTCCACATGACCTCTGAAGGTGTGCTGTTATCTGGTACTAAATCATTATCAACAGATCCTGTAAGTTGCGAGGTGGGGATCGGACTTGTTTGTCTCACAGATGCTCAGACAGGTTAAGATCTGGGGAATTTGGAGGCCAAATCAACACTCTGAACTCTGTGTCATGTTCCTCAAACCATTCTTAAACAAATTTTGCAGTGTAGCAGGGTGCATTAACCTGGAGAATGTGCCTGCTGCCATAAGGGAATAGTGTTGATATGAAGGGGTGTACTTGGTCTACAACAATGATTAACATCAACTCAAATTAACATCAACATGAATGCCAGGACCCAAGGTTTCCCAGCAGAACATTGCACAGAACCATCACTCCCTAGGCACCTTGGGTACCTATGACCCTGTTGCCGGTTCACTGATTGTCCTTCCTTGAGCCACTTTTGGTAGATACTAACCACTGCATACCGGGAACACTCCACAAGACCTGCAGTCATTTAGCCATCACAATTTTGACCCCAGATCCTTATGCTTGCCCATCTTACCTGCTTCCAACACATAATCTTCAAATCTTCAGACTTTTCTCTTGCTGCCTAATATATCCCTCCTCTTGACAGGTGCCAGTGTAATAAGATAATCAATATTATTTCCTTCACCTGCCAGTGGTTTTAATGTTATGGCTGATGGGTGCTTGATATTATTATGGGATGTAGGATGGTCGACAAATGAACCCCTCATTATGCAAGGCTCTTGTTTCTTTTCCTTTGGCTTTGCCAAGGTTACCCATAGAGATAATACAATGATATGTGTGTGTGTAATGGGGGAGGGGAAGGGGATGAGTCATTCCTGTGAGTCATGTACTGTGTGGACAGCAACAGCAGAAAGAAAGAGAACAAGTGTGTATGGATTGTGTGTGTGTGTGTGTGTGTGTGTGTGTGTGTGTGTGTGTGTGTGTGTGTGTGTGTGTGTGTGAGTGTGTGTTTTCAGAACCAACAAAAGGACCTCAAAACACATTCTGTGAACCTGTGAGGCCTCTAATACAAATCAACACTGCAAAATTTTAAGTATTCAATAAACAGTGTGAGATTCGTTTATTTATACGCATCTGGATTTCTATAAACACTGTAGGTGTTAATTCACTGACGCTATGAGCTGTGAGTTTCTCCAGATCTCAAGGCTCAATATTCTCAAGACTTTCCTCCTTGAAATAAGATTCCAGCGCTCTGACTGGATTCCAAGTTCAGCTTCCAGTAACACTGTCTATGAGCACAGGGTATCTTTTTTGTTTTTGCAGCAATCACTCTGTTTTTATCAACTGCCTTTTTGGTTTTTATATTCAGTTGATGGTGATGATGATCAGTTGATGGTGATGATGATGAAAATGGTACACTGACAGCTGTGCTTGTGACCAGAGCTTGTAACCTTCATCCATGTCTGCTTCACTTACAAGCTGTTCTGGATAAAAGCATCTGCTAAATGAATACATCAAAATAAAAAATAAAAAAACAAACTGGTAAACAAATCTTTACATGTTGATGATTGCATGCTTCCTGCCCACACTTTTGAGATCACGCAGCAAGTGTGAACTCATTCACTCATTATACAAAAATACAAAGTTACTTACCGTGACTTCTGCTCGACTTCCAAGCTTTTACACCAGTGGAATGCGTCAAAATGGTTTTGTGGCTATTAACAAAGGATCTAAATCCACATCTGCTGTCTGTAAAGCTGTTTTGTGAAAATGTCTGCTGCTGAAAGTGCTATATAGGTGTAGCTCAACAGAAAAGCAATCTCCCTATGATCATGAGATTATGAGTTTGAATTCTGAGAATGCCATAGACATCATAAGCTGGGAGCCAAGAGACGTAAAAAAATGGTCTGTTCTCTCTGGGTGAGATGGACAGCATACTTTCTCAGCTCTGTCAATTATAATGACCTTAGCCAATCACCAGCATCTGCAAGCTACATGTATGTTGAAGAGGGTAGAAAACACTATCCATACTATAATGTGTTACTCTGCCTAGTGTTACTTCAGTGTTACTTCTCTGTCTTTCAGGGCTGGTACAGAATTTGGGTGCTAGAAGTTGACTTTAAACAACAAATAAGAAAAGATCTAGAAATTCCACATAATACTTCTCGATTATGGATTTTTTGATATCTTAATTAGGATCTTAAAGTTCTCTTTTCATCATGAAATTACATTAAATATGTCAGCAATATGAAGAAAAATAGGACTGATACTACAAACACAACAGTGGCTCACAATACACTCATCAAAAGAGAATGTATACCTGATGACAGTGTGAACACATCATGAAATTCACAGGAGGTCTAATGCAGCAATAAACCACAGGCAGCAAGATGTGAAGAAGTGACAAGACACACAGGTACATGATAGTCCGTCTTTCTCTGGAAATGGCTCAATACGTTTTCTTTCCTTCTAATATGACAAATAATGGAATGGTGGCAGTCGTACGATTACAAATGTGCTGAAACACTGACTGTAGAGGAAAATGCAGACTGACCGCATGGGTAGCAATTTACCACGCAGTAGATTTAATGACTCATACCAGTCTAGTAATGCAACCAGAATGTCAGTTCAAATCTAAGGCCACAGAAATAACGTTTTCGGTCCTGGGGAAGACAACAAAATCTCACTAGAGTCCTTTAGAAGAAAAACCACATCCAGAACACACTAGCATATTAAAGAGTCTTTGAAGAAGAATTTGTATTATGTTGGTAATCAAATTAAATATTGAATGATGTGTGTATGACACATGTTGCTCAAAAATTGATGAAACCTGGAAGAATAATTTGCCTAATATATACTATGTGTAAATGTGTATAGATGTAAAGATGTATATTCAGCTCTATTACTTATTAAAAAATCATATATAATAAATGATATATATTTTATAAATGCAGCACAGTAGCTCACGTGGCTTGATATGTGTAGCGCTTTGCTGAGACACATCAGATTTGAATCAGCTGAAGAGATAAAAGAGATTTTGGCAGAGGTGTGAAACCCTCTCTGCCTGCTTCTGGCCCCCAGAGAACAGGTTAGGATGAAAGAATGACGCATTTGCTTGTAGCGGTTGAGCTTCCGCTTCGCATCTGTTTCACCCTCTCCCTCACTCAGCCTCCAACAATCGAATGCTTCCTTGGACTGAAGAGCATAGCTTATGACATGTGGGACCTTTTCTTCCCAATAATTTTAGTAGGGTTATATTTTGAACTGAGGTATATCGTGCTAAAATAAAGGCATTGGGTTCATTTATAATAACGCATTACAATTTGCGCTTTTTGCTAAATCAGTGACTCAGCCTAAAGGTTTACTTGTCACCCAGTGAGTCATTAGAAAAATCTCTTTTCTCCCTTCACAGTTTTTGGTCTGTCTGCCTAATGACATAAGCCGAGAACACCTACACCAGCCTGGGCTTGGCTCACTTTGCGAGATAAAAACGATAAAAAAATGAAATTCTTTCAAAAAAATTTGTAAACTTATATAATAGTTTGGAAATTAAAATGACAGATTATTTATATGTGAGTATAATTTGTTGATATTATATTTGTAATTACAATAAGTATGATTGCTTTCATAGTTCTCAATCCGTTAAAGCAGTGATGTATTACATCTACGTTATTCACTTGGTTTCATAACAGACATTGCACATTTTACGTCATTTCCTTGCCACATTTACATTAAAAATATTACTTCACGTTGCACTGAACTCAGTATCCTGATGTGTTGTGCCAGAAGAGGAGGCGTTACTATCCGTGAACACCACAGTGGAGCTGAGCAGTGGCTCAGAATACTGATGACGGACTGATGGGGGAGGAGTAGCCGGAAGTTGCAGGTGAATCCTCAGCCCCCCCTTTCCTCTCACACTCTCTGTCTTTCCTTTTCCTATCTCTCTCTATCTCTTCCTCTCTCTCTGTCACTGCTGCATGATGGAGGACTGAACACACTCCAGCTTTGGGTACATGAGAGCATCAAAGAGCAAAGGAAAGTTGAAATCCACTTTCAGAATTCAGTGAAGAAAGGGGATGGCATTTAAGTAGGCCAGAGTTTGGGGGTGGTGAGTGAGTGAGTGCGTGAGTGAGTGAGTGAGTGAGTGAGTGAGTTAGTGAGCGGGGGATAAAAGAAGGGAGGAGGTAGGGTTCTGAGCTTCCAGTGACGTACTAGGATTTCATATTTAATTCACGAAGCGAATTACGCACTGCTCGAGATGGTGGGAATCAGTGGATACCTCTGGATGAGTAGGCTGGCTATGATTGCTTCAAAGTGCACATATTTTATTAATGGCTCTCTCATTAGCTTGTGCAGCTTATACCATGTTAGCTTTCTGTCTTTTTTGCATCAGAGAGATGGATGTTACAGTGTGTGTTGCCTGTGAAGAAGGCTAAGTAATTGTATAGAGAGGATTAATAAATACAACTTTGTACATTTAAAATGACTTTAACACCAGATGTAGGAAGGATAATGTATTTTTAAACAAATGCATTAAAATTGTGGTTGCTACAGCTGTCTTATGCAGACTACCATGTTGTACTGATTGATCTGATGAGACATATTCAGAAAATGTGTTTTTTACATTGTTTGTGCTGCCATATTAAGATTTTTCAGGACTTGTTAAGAATAAGCCAGCTCATTTTAAAACTCATCTCATTCAAACAGGAATACAGCCACTACGCATTACAAGAAAATTAATATGATATACATGTAGCGTACACAATTCATAACACATTAAATATGTAAGAATGTGAAAAAGTGAACTTAACTGATAATGAGTTGAACAACAGTCATCAATGGATCAAATTCCTCGCCATTAAGATGGTGGAGGATTCATTCATTCATTGTCTACCGCTTATCCGATCGATCCTTGGGTCACGGGGAACCTGTGCCTATCTCAGGCGTCATTGGGCATCAAGGCAGGATACACCCTGGACGGAGTGCCAACCCATCACAGGGCACACACACACACTCTCATTCACTCACGCAATCACACACTACGGACAATTTAGAGATGCCAATCAACCTACAATGCATGTCTTTGGACCAGGGCAGGAAACAGGAGTACCTGGAGGAAACCCCCGAGGCACGGGGAGAACATGCAAACTCCACACACACAAGCGGGGGTGGGAGACGAAACCCCAACCCTGGAGGTGTGAGGCAAACGTGCTAACCACCAAACCATGCCCCTCCCATGGTGGAAGATTATTACACTTAAATCTTAATCATTAAAGCAAACAGATATAAATGCAGGCAGCTCTGAATTAAACTTTATAGCTAATGTGTCTCTCTCTTTTTTTTTTTCTTTTGGACCAAGATATTAACCATAATCTCAATATCGATTTTCAAGACTAGGATTAGGACTGATAATATTCATAATTGCAGCCACTGGATGTTCCACAGTAGCATAATATATAATACACAGTAAGTTGGATTTCAAATCAAAAGACCGATAGGGAAAGCAACAGCATACCAGTTACATTTTCAAACTGTTCGGGAATATAAAGCGAGTAAACATCTAAATATTGGTTTTCATTGAGTCTTTTTTTTATCTTGGTCATGGTCTTGACGGATCAGGAGTCTACTCCAAAGCAACTATAAAACATGCACACACAGACAATCACACCTAGGGGCAGTTTATAGTAGCCAATACACCTACCTGTATATTTTAGGACAGTCATAGAGAACCTGGAAGTAACCCACACATACACAAGGAGAACACACAGAGATTCACTGCACAGATATTCATTTATTCTCAGAATTGAACGGTGGGCCGTGGAACTGTAAGACAGAGAGCTTGTATGTATGTACCAGTGGACTTGTATGTTTATGACAATAAAGGACTAACGTGTTCAGATTTATCTCTTTCCTGCTCAAATGTAGCAGAAGTGGCTCGCTGGTTAAGGTTATGGATAAGCTATTTGGAGGAGTTAAAATCTTAAGATTGCCAGAAAGCTACTGCTGGAGCCTTAATTAATGACCTTAACTACTCAGATCACTTCTACACTGCTTTAGATAAAAGTGTCCGTCAATTAATAAATGTAAATTGTATCTCATTAGTCAGAAGGTGTTTATCATTTTCTAATTACAGGTTTATTTTTGAGTACAAATATCTTACTGTTTCTCTCTTAACAAATGATTCACAAGGACACATAATCTATGGTAATAAGAAATGGATTAAAAAAAGTGCAACCAAGAAAGATGGTTTATATGGCGAGGCTTTCTTTAAGGAGACACTTACATGTATTTAATATTTATGGAAAGAGTTTCTAGTTTCAGAGCTTTGTAATTGTCAGTAAATTTCCACCGAGTGATAGAGGATTTCACACCATCCAGTTTCTTGGTAACATGACAAGCTGTGTTTTTTTCCCCCTTAACTTCACAATTGGAAAATGTTCAACAAGAAATGACAACATGTTAGTGGAAACTAATGAACTTCAGAATGGCAGCACATCATCTCACTTATCATAATCATTGATTGTTTTTCCTATAATAGCACGCCCAATTGTGTTGAATTAACACTAAATTATAATTCTGTAGGGTTTAATATTCATATGATGACATTTGGATGTTTATTATAAATAAACAATCAATGCATGATCTGCAATGTAGTTAATGTGTTGAAAAACCCCCCAATATGTCTACTCATACACAAAACTAAAAAAAACAAGTGCTGATTTTGTTTTTTACATCATTCATAAGAAATTGCTCTTATTTGTAAAGTCCAAGTGGGGTCATAAACTAATCTGAGCCCTGACAGCGGCCATGTTCTAATCAGAGCACATTGTGGTCACTGCTGAAAGTACAGGTGATTCATCAAGAAGGAGGGGAGCTTGAACTACGGTGAGACAAATGGGAACATGTCCAACCTAGTGTCAGGAGAGATGTGTGTGTGTAGGGGGGTGCGCGGGTGGCAGTGGGACTGAGAGGGAGTGGGCGGAAGTGACAGGAGAGGAGGGAGAATGTGAGAAAGTAAAAGAGATGCTGGCAACGCGAGCTGGAAGCCAATGAGCTGGAGAAGGTAGTGATTCATATCGAGTGAAACTGCCCAGTTACCGTGGACATCACAGCTCATCTCATTCTGTCTCTCTTTCTCTCTCTGCAGCAAATTCTTAGTTACAAGTGGATGGAAATGTGATAACTTTCTAGCTCTAGAGTCATGTGTCAGTTATAGAGTATGATAGATTATTGCAACAATTTCCATGTCATTGAAACATGGCAATATAAAATCTATACACTAAATATATACACTGATATAAAGATTTTCATCTCTCTCTCTCTCTCTCTCTCTCTCTCTCTCTCTCTCTCTCTCTCTCTCTCTCTCTCTCTCTCTCACACACCTCAGGACAAGCACATGTTATATGAGCTGGCTTTCGCGCCAAAAACTTGTCTAGCAACACCAAGGACACTCGAGTACCCATCAATCCAAAACACTCACGTGTCGGTGGTGCTTCACACCCTGGCGTTGTAGCCATGAGCGTGTTTCACGCGTGTATCCGACCCGCTCTCCATCCACGCGAAACCCTTGGCGTCCTCCTGTGGACCAAAATTCCACAGTGACGTAAGAGCACACGTAGAACTCCTGTGTCGCTCCTGTTTTTCAATGAATGAGAGCCCCCCGCCCCCCCTCCCGTCCTCATCACTAGTACTATGGTGTGTCTATAAAACGCGAGCGATGGGAGAACCCGCTCAAATCACGAGCATCTACCGAGCCGCGGGGACGAGTGGATACAATCAGCGCTTGAGTTTCTGCAGCCTTCCTGCGTGTCACTGACCTGCGATTTATCGTCTTTAAGAAAATGTTGACTAATTGACTAAAGTTCTTAGATAGATACCAAACGCGGTCACTCCGGAGCGCTGAAAGGTCGGGGCACGTTCACAAAAGGTAGGTAACCTTTTTATCATGAACATTTTTATTTTTTATGGTAAGGCTGAAACACAAGAGGTACAAATGCGAACACACAATTTATATATGTGTGAGTGTGTAGTGTATATATATATATATATATATATATATATATATATATATATATATATATATATATATATATATATATATATATATGTGTTGTGAAAAGATGTATATTCTATAGGTTTTTTAACGCAATATTAAAACGACTTCTGCTTTATAAATTGCGGTGGTTGGAAGTTGCTGCAGTGTGACTCACTTTTGCGCACATGGGCTATGACAGATCAGAGATCATGAGAGACAGACATCTACCCACTGTATTAGCAGCTAAACTACGGCAATTTAGCAGAATATCTAACATACACGCATACACGCTTTTTAGATTTTTGATACGCTAAAAGAATAGACACGGGAAAAACCGAGCAGTCGTTTTTTTCTGTGAAGAGACGGATAATAATCACAAGAAATGCATGATGATTAAATAAAAGTCTTAAGTATAGGATATATATATTGGCTCTGCTCTTAATATTTTAATAGTGCATATTAAAATAATGCACTATGCACTGTGCTGTCTGTTATGGATGAAGGTGTGAAGCTTCACTGCTCCGGCTCTTCTATTCTCAGGCTCAACGTCAATGCCTATTTTGGTCCAGTGTCTATTTTAGTGATATGCCGTAAGACCGGAAATCGTTCCTCGTACCAGTTCAGTTTATATCCACATAGGCAACATCTCAAACAGTCCCTATCGCTCATTATCTCGTTTTTTTTCCCCCGAAATTTTAATGTCGTGACGTACTGCAGATGAAGTCAGTCCTGCGTCATTCCTGCGCACATGCCGACGACTTCCAAACTGCCCTTAAAGACACAGGGCTGCGTGCGTCCGCCCACCGCATTGCGACCGCTGCAGAGCGTGGGGAAGGATGGAGGTGGGATGAGGCGGGTGATCTACGAGCAGAACCAATCAAAAATCCCTCCCACGCACACACTCCGTGCATTTCCTAGAGCCAACAAGCTCTCTCTAATCTCTGCGTGTGCAGCAGGGTACTGCTGGCGCGGGCTGAAACCGGCTTCCCCATTGTCGTTTCCTTGCTGACATCACCAAGGGGGATTACCCTGCAGAAGGGGTGTCCAATCTTGATCCCTATGGACCTGATTTGATTGCATATTTTCTATTCCAAACAACAAGCTATGAATTATCTGAGGTGCTTCCGCTTGGCTTGAATAAAATCTGTGAGAATAACATCAAACACACCTTCGCTTCACCGTCGCGTTTACTCGTCTCGTAAAGCGCATAATTAGTCGTACATAACTTGAGAACAGGAGTGAATTCCCACTTTCAGGGTGGAAATTACAGAAGCACGAGCCCAAGCATGTGAGTCCTGACAGGGTGCAAAGACTTACACTGAGCGTTAACGGCTACGTTCATTACCCATGGTGATGAAAACTAATGCACTTTACTTGCAGCACATAATGGTTTAAATGAGTACTAAGAGTCTTCAGTTAGCACCATGGACAGCAGTCTTTATACTTCAGCACCACAACCATTATTACATACAAGCATTCCAAAACATTATAGAAAGTATTTCCCAACTATTTCAAATATTAATGTTTAGAGTAGTAGTGGTGAGAGCATTATTTACCAACCATTCCATTTAAGACATTATTGCACTTTATTTAAAAAAAAAAAAGAGTTCCTTTCATAATTTTCTTAACTTTGCTTTAACCCTCTCTGATAGTAAAACAAAAAAACAAAAAACTTCTGTCACAGGGTTTCACACAAAACATTTAAAGATTCATACAGATTCAGTAGACTCTTTAGAATTCTCATTTATTTATTTCTCTAAGCATGTACCTGCTGTAGCAGCAAGTGGCACACATATGTTAATGCTTTCAACTGATGATAAAATTTTTCATAGGAAATTCATATTCACTGTTCTGTTCCTTGTAAAAACACCAGCTTCATCAGAGGATGTTTCTCAATTTAGTGTGCATAACACCACCCATCTTCAGCAACAGCAAAAAAAGTCCCAGCAGTGAATATCTTAAAAATTAAACTTCATTTGAATCACATGTATGCTACGATTACTGTGATAATATTTCATTGTACTGTAACATAACATATGCAGCATTGTGTTCTATAATGCAGTTTTCTTACAGACAACACACTTTCCTAACTACAATGGCTTCCATGGTCAGTGTATCAATACCTTGGCTCTAGACTGCTTACTGCTAAAAGTGCCTGAAAGTACAGTAACAGTCTACAGTCATGGCTACTGATGCCTGGCAACCCTCTACTGACTGAATGTGAGGACATCAGTAAGAAGAATCCATAATACCTTTCCTGTAAACCCTTGATCTACACATGTAGGAGGTGTCTTAAGCAACCAACCAATCAGATCAGTGTATCTGCAGTTTCTGATGCGAATTCCATTTCTTCCCCTTGTTGTCTCCATGGTGACCGTGGCTTTAGATTGTTACTGTAGCAACAGCATTCCTGGTAACAGTCTACAGCCATGGTCGCTAGGTGGCAGAAATCCCATCTGTGTTAACCAGGCAAATCTGATCTACAAAGCAACTGTTGGACAAGAATCAGATAAAGCTTACTGTTACATATTACAGTCACTTATATGTGTAATGCCTTTTGTTGAATCCAATTGCTGTAAATAAAAAAATAAAGTGATTTGAGGAAATGAAGAGGTTTACTTGGTATTGCTTCAACACAATAGTCTAATTAGCAACTCAGATTGCACGTGTGTGAGAATGTCAGAATGAGTGAGAAGTTTCAGTGACTGCAGATATTCATAGCCCGAGATTGTTATGTTGTATGACGCTGTATCAAATCACACTGTGTTTTTTATTAAAGGACTGATCTATTTGCATCTCCCACCATAGCATATCTATTCTTTCCACATGATCAGCATAATGAACATCTACCCATTCTTTTATAGAAAAAAATATATTTTCCCATTTTTAGACAACTCTGTCATATAATTTTTTAAATTAAGAAATAAATTTGGTAAAAATGATCAGATAAAAGTGGCATTCCTAATTTTTTTGAATAATGCTGTATTTATATGATGTGGAACTAGACATACGCAATTATAGACATTTCCTGTTATGACATTTATTCTTTTCTGTTTATTATAAGATCCAGTGACACGTTTGGAATTAGTATATCAAATGTCATGCATCAGCATGCTAATTACTGTGAAAAACCTTCGCTGAAGACCCAGTTTAGGCATTGATGGATCTGAGTTCATGTGAAATCTTATGTATTTATGACAGTGTTGTCCTGAAGTTACTGGATAAGAAGTTACTGCAAGTTGAGAGGATGAGCAGCATCAGAACACTGAGGGTAAAAGAGTTTGTAGCATGTACCATTGAGTCAGCTCTCAGCAACTTTGTAAATGAAGACATTTGCAAACTAGGAGATATAACACAATTTACAAGTATGCTTGAGTAAAGTATCCTAAGAACTTTCCATGAAAATTGTTTATTTGTCAATAAAGGTTTTACATGACTGCTGCAGGAACAAGCTTGCTTGCTTCCAATGCATGTAAATTAAGTAGACAAGTTTTCTGTTTTATTCAGTGAAGAAAAATGCCTGAGTGACTGTCTATAACTGTCGATAATTTGCACACATTATGCAGATACAGTTCGAAAGTGTTAGAGTACTCCTTTAAAAGATTTTTTAATTGCATGAGATTTGCAGGTAGGAAATACATTTAATAAAACTATCAACATGTGACAGTCTGGAGAGGCAGAGATGTGCTTTAAATATCGGCTTTCTATTGCAATAAAAGGTGAAAGTATGTAGTAGTAGTAGTAGTAGTAGTAAAAGTAGTAGTAGTAGTAGAGTACTTTATTAATCCCTAAGGGGAAATTTGGTGTCACAACAGCCTCAACACAATGAGAAGAGTCTTATTAAGAGACTTATCAGTTCAGAAGACTTAACAGTGCACAATAAACACACAAATAAGAAAGAAATAATAAAAATATTCATATAAATGACTTTTAGAAGACCAAGACTTCTGTACAGATTAACTGTACAAAATATATCACAGCAGTTACAACTGTTGATCAGATCTCTTTCTTCTGGAGCCTTAAAGGGCATTTATAGCCTTACACTCCTCATAACCTGACTGACAGGCAACACAAAGATTTACTTGACGAACGAGAGCTACCTAGTGATCTTTACTTAATGGATGGTTGGAACAAAGCCACTAAGAAAAAGCAATACAATTCCATTTCCATGAGGTGAGTGAATGTGACATTTACAGACTTTTGTGAAAGTGAGCATGAGCATGAGCATGGTTTAAATAAAAGGTTCCAGTGACAGGACACATGTAGTTTTCACCATCACAATGCTATAATCAACTTCCCTGATTACTAATAAGGAAGGCTGAGAGAAAAGTGTTGCATTACCAACTGCACAGATAACTTGACCCCACAAAAATCTCTATAATTTATGTGAAAGGGACAAAAAAGGCAAAACTAAGGCTATATCTGCTCTTGTAATGGACAAAGCCGATTCAAAGCATTGTTAATAGCAACATGTATGACTCATCACACACTGGTGCTGTTTCTTTATTCCTGTCTTTGGGTTGGCGAGAGGAGAAAGGTGGCGAGAGGAAAGCAGGCAGGCAGGCAGATACACACACACACACACACACACACACACACAGATATCACTGAAGCATGACTAAGCAGCAGAAGCACATGTGAGTGAAGCAGAGAGAGAAAGAGAGAGAGAGAGAGAGAGAGAGAGAGAGAGAGAGAGAGGGAGTGAGAGAGAGAGAGAGAGAGAGAGAGAGAGAGAGAGAGAGAGAGAGAGATCAGTACATCGTCTTACTTCAGTTTTCAGAGAGTTAATGGCATTTTTTTGCAGGGGTGTTTTTGGCTTTCCAGCACAGGGCAGACTGACCTCCCACGCGTAATTAGTCATCCCATTTCACCACTTGATATTTCTCTCTTCTCCTGTCAAAGCAGCTCATTTCTGCCCAACTTTCTCATTGCACTTCTGTCCACACCACTCTCCCCCACATCCTCATTTCACATTCATCTCACATTATCACTTACATCTTCCTTCCAAATGGCTCGCAAAATCCTATTGAGTCTGCTTGCTACCGAAATTCACTTTTACTTCTACCGATGAGTGTCGTATTTATATATTCCTCGCTTTCAACCCTCATCACATTCTTTTTCAGAAGATCTCTCATCTGTAGCTCTTAAACCACATTTTACTGACATCTGCTTCCTGTCTTATGAGCCACATCATTAAGAATCAATGCAGATGTAAATAACTGACAGCTTTCTTCTTCTGCTAGACCACAAAATAATATGTTTAATTTACATAATGGCTTTCTCAAACTCAAGCTTGCATATCTGGACCTATAATCTACAACACAAGCTTGTTTAAAACTGCAGACATTTAAACTGGTCAAGTTTGAAAGCCTGGGCCAAGGAGGGAATAAAAGCAAACCTTTTTATAGTCTTGATTGCTGTTAATGGTAATAATAATAATAATAATAATAATAATAATAATAATAATAATAATGTTCATACATTTTTACATAACACTTTTCAAGCATTATGCACACAGTGCTTTCCAAACACATGTGAGACAAGCAGAAAAACTTTATTAGCAGAAAATATGTACTTGTTTTAAATATGTAAAATTAATAAAACCAAAAATAAAATAGAGACAATAAGAACATGCAAAAAAGATTAAAAATAAAATAAATAGATAATATACTTATGAGGGGGGCACGGTGGCTTGGTGGTTAGCACGTTTGCCTCACACCTCCAGGGTTGGGGGTTTGATTCCCGCCTCCGCCATGTGTGTGTGTGTGTGGAGTTTGCATGTTCTCCCCGTGCCTCGGGGGTTTCCTCCGGGTACTCCGATTTCCTCCCCTGGTCCAAAGACATGCATTGTAGGTTGATTGACATCTCTAAATTGTCCACAGTGTGTGATTGCGTGAGTGATTGCGTGAGTGAATGAGAGTGTGTGTGTGTGCCCTGTGATGGGTTGGCACTCCGTCCAGGGTGTATCCTGCCTTGATGCCCAATGACGCCTGAGATAGGCACAGGCTCCCCGTGACCCAAGTATAGATCGGATAAGCGGTAGACAATCAATAAATGAATGAATATATTTAAGGGATTTATAAAGTAAGATAATAAAGTGAATATAATAAAAAGGACATAAAGCTAAAAAAAAAAAAAAGAAAACTAAATGTGGAGCGCAGCAGAGCTGAAGGAGCAAAGCTGAGGTGCCATATAAGCAGATCAGAATTGACTGGGAATGCCTTTCTATAAAGTTTTCAGATTAGATTTTAAAGTGGAGATTGAAGCAGCAGCCCTTACACCCAGAAGGTCCACAGTTCACATGTCCAGCACCTCAGGGTTTGATTATAAGACTTCTGAGTTTGAGCCTGATGAACTGGTGAGATGGACTGAGCATGGAGTAAAATGACAGCCACTGACACACACTCACATTATGCACCGATTGCATTCTCATGAGTTACTGAGATTAATTGAGCTGATCTTGTTTCAGGATAATAGTTAAGCTCAGTTGTAGGAATTAAAGATTTGGATTATTGGTCTCGTTTCTACAAAAATGCAAATGTGTGTGTGTGAGAAATAAAACAGAGGAAATGACAGTGAGACAGAGGTGAGTCAGCATTTCCTGTCTCAGGAAGATAAACAGTTTGTCAGGCTCTTCACAGGAGCGGGCACTCCAGTAGCTCCGGCCTGACAGGCAACAAATACTAAAGCACAACACACACAAATATTAATGTACATTAATTAGCAAATCATGTTTAAAATGCCCGCCCGCCCACCCATCCATCCACCCATCCATCCATCCACCCATCCATCCATCCACACATCCACCCATCCATCCATCCATCCATCCACCCATCCACCCATCCACCCATCCACCCATCCACCAACCCATCCACCCATCCACCAACCCATTCATCCAAATCCACCCACCCACCCATCCACCCATCCACCCACCCACCCACCCATCCATCCAAATCCACCCATCCACCCACCCATCCATCCAAATCCACCCATCCACCCACCCATCCATCCAAATCCACCCATCCACCCACCCATCTATCCAAATCCACCCACCCATCCAAATCCACCCACACACCCACCCACCCATCCATCCAAATCCACCCACCCACCCACCCACCCATCCATCCATCCAAATCCACCCATCCATCCATCCAAATCCACCCATCCATCCATCCAAATCCACCCATCCACCCATCCACCCACCCATCCACCCATCCACCCATCCATCCACCCATCCACCCATCCATCCACCCATCCATCCATCCGCTAAAATCAGTTAATATACTATTACATCTGTTGGCCCATATGTACTTGTTTTTTTTTTTTTTTTAATTCTACCTGTTATACACTTCCATAGATTCATGGTCATTTCAACTCAAGAAATTCCATTATAATATCTCACAATGGGTTTAATTCGATTGATTGCTCTAACTGATGATTTGATTAACACAGAGAGAGAAAGATTCTCAGTCCATCTGGAAGCAATCACACACAGGCACATTAAAGCTACAAAAGTACACAGGGTTCGCCATTTCTCAAACCCACTAAAGCACTACCATGAAAAAGCCATCAGCACTTCAGTGTTCTGAGTAGCATTGATCACGGCAGAGGACTCAGCTCACATTCAGCACGCAGAGAGCGCCATCTAGTGTCAACACAGCAAAACTACAATACAAACCTCAAGCAGCATAAGCAGTGAGGAAACGTTATCCTAGACAAAATATACTAACAGTATAATACCCTGAGCTGTGAAAACCTGTAGAAATGTCACAGGTGGACTAAACAGTGCTTTTTTTTAATCAGGATGTAAACCAGACACTTAAAAATATTATATTATTATATATATAATTATATTATTAGTATGAAAAAAGAATCATACAAACAATGCTGTAAGTCATAAAGAAATTTGTTTAATAGTCAGCACTTACTCCTGCTACTGAGATAAGTAAATTTCACCCATTCAGCATAATGGTGGAGCTATAGAACAACACTGAACATTTTAGGCCAAGAAGTAGCCTTTACAAATTAGCCTTTTAATTTGTTACATATACATTACTGCACAGTGAAACTCTTTCTTCGCATATTCCATCCCTGGAGGGTTTGGGTTCAAAGTGCAGAGTCAGCCATGATGCAGCACCTCCAGATCAGGTGGGGGGGTGGAGTGGGGTTTTCTTGGTCTGGGGGCCGTGCCCAAGGGCCAAACGGTGGCCTGGTGGTGCAGTGGCTTGAACCCTGATCTTCTGATAAACAACCCAGACCCTTAACCACTTGAAGCCCCTATACTTAAAAATACAAATTTTTCTTTTTTTGAAGAATTTTGAAAGAACTGGCTGCTGGAGGCGATATTTGTGATACTCGGGCAGATCACATTTATGTCGATATTTCTAATTTGATTTTTATCATATTTTCTTCTTTTTCTTATGATTATTTGTAAATTCGGATATATTAAAGTGTGCACATGTCCCAGTTAGGATTTTTACCCATCATGCACCCAGTTTCTTTAGGATAAATTCTGGATACACTGTAATCTTGACCAGGATCTTAGTTACATAAGTTCCAGTATTATTACTGCAACCCTGATCAAGATAAAGCAGATTAGTATTGAAGATTAATAATTGAAGTTACATTATGATAATCGTTGCCAAAATCTATTTCCATTGATGATTTGAGTGATTTATTGACTTACAATACACAGTGCACAACAAATTTCATTGTAGCACACTGACCTCCTTTAACACTGTGGTATGTTTTCGTGTTTTCTCAGAAGAATCTGTTCCATTTGCATTACAGTTAGTTGGTGAGTAAAAACAACTGAAACAGATACCCTTAATTTCTTTCACAAGTTTCATTAGCTGCAGTTTATTAGCAAGCTCAAAATTCCACACACTCGTTTATTTAATTGTTTCTCTTTACGTTATCTGTGAGCTCACTGGACTATGGGATCAGAAACACAGCTTTCACAAGACCTAAATCCAGAAAATATTAGAAATATATGAAAATGTTAAATTGTTTAGGGATACCGTTATCAACAGTATTAGCAATCGCATAGAAATGAAGAAACATAAAATAGACCACCAAAAAGTGGAATAAAAATAACTGGAAAAACAAAGGCAGAGACATGAACAACACCCCAAACAGCAGGAGATGTGGAAAGCCCTTAGAGACATGTGAGAATGAAAGGCAACATTTAGAATATCTTTTTAATTGCCGTCCTATTAATGCTTATTGTCCAGCAAAAAAAAAAACAGAATAAGGTGAATGTGATAAAATATTACATTTCTTTTTATTACTTTTTTCCACCACTTGTTCATTTTAAACACAAGGATGGGACATGACAGACTTTGCATGTAGAATAAACAAAAAAGTTTTAAAAGCTAGTTGAAAGATAATAAAATTATTTGCATGTGAGCAGAAAGGTTTATTTTAAATGTAAAAATTTAAACGATTACCAATGCTTGTGTTCATTTTTTTACTGTGTAACCGTGGTATTTTTTTGGCAAAAGATGGCAGAAAGAAAACACCATCCTGTGTGACAGTGAATGAATCTGTAAAGCACGTAATAAATGTCTTTTTTTTTTTTTTATTCATCATTCGACAGGTACGCAAACTTTTGCACTCAGCTGCAACGACGCCCCATCCAATGTGTCTGGGCAAGGCTCGAGCTCCACCGTGACCGTGATAAACTGGTTACTGAAGTTGAACAAATGAACAAATGTGGAGGACCTCCATTAATGTTTAACAATCAGCTATTTCAGAACATAAACAAGTCTAGACATGGGCAGTCTGGGCAGTTAGAAGATTTAATTTAGCTTTGTACATGAAATATTGTGTGAGGTAAAAATCACATAATGCAATATGGTTTGACATGTTCTGCAATTTGTGTCTCAGAAGCATGGACGACAGAGCTAAAAGGGAAAAGTGTATTGTTTTGCTCAGAGCAATGCAATTTTGCTTTCAATCGAATGCATGAAGGTCAACAATGCAAAGTGTCTGGCAGGATCTTTCTAGGACAGAGACAAGAAGATTGCATTTAACAAGCCACCCACATGCTGCAATATGAAACAAACAATGTGCTCTCAGGGTCATTGCTATCTCTCTCGCTCTCTCTCTCTCACACAAACACACACACACACACACACACCAGCACACGAAGCCACTCTCCTGCTATATTATGAGATGGGCAGATTTGGTGTAGTGCTTTGTGTGTGCCCATATCCCCACTGCTCTGACAACAGAGGCACACACAGGCCTGTGATTGGCTCCTGCAGACGAAAAGGCTGCCCAGTGATTGGTTGCTGCTGTGTGAGCGTGCTGTTCATTCGCGCTGGCAGCCACAGGGGACCGTGCGCTCACAGTGTGAGTCTGCCTTCTGGAGGAGAGGAGAGAACACAACAGGAGGCGCTTACACTTTATTTTTATCTGCTGATTACAGATTTATGTGATGGCTGAACATAATATAGCAGACAATTATGGCGACCTTCATTGTTCAATAATAAATCTGTAACACATCCAACACAATTCTACTTTAACATATGACTTTCATAATGGGCTCACCGAGGACAGAAATATCGTCTCATAGTAACAAGATATTATTATAATACATAATATCACAATATTGTGAACTACATTAGGGAAAAATTGGTAAGCTTTTAAAAAAATATTCAGCATTTACAAAACATTTGAATTAAATAATGGGAGGAAAAGAGAATATAAAATGACTACAATAAAGTTGAATAAATTTGAAGCAAAAATGGGCTCTGGTATGCAATAATCATGTTATAAAAGCACTGACACCTTGGCGTAGCCACAAGACTAAAAAGGTGCCTGATGAAAAGGTGCTTCATGATGTTGAATCATGACGTGAAATCAAGGTCAGCTTTTTATATTTTATTATATAAAAGAAGGATTCGTAAACCCAATCCACAGAACCCCTGTCCTGCACAGTGTGACGTTCTCTTTACACTCATTACAATTAGCCTAACTCATTAAGATGTTAATAGTGAGCTGACCGGTTGGATCGGGAATGCCAGAAGTCAGGAAAACTTCAAATCCTATTTCACTCTGACCTCCTCTCTGGTTGAGGCCATTATGGCAGTGTTCTCCTTCATTTCTTTGCCTGGTGATATCTATACACCATCTGACTTCTGAATCAATCATTCTAAATAAATTCCATTCCACCCACACAAACAAAAACATGCATATGTGGGACAACACACACACACACACACACACACACACACACACACACACACACAGAGAGACACACACCTGCTGTTTACGTGTGGGCCGTTGGGACTGGTTGTCTGGGTGATTAGGGGTCCAAGGCCCCAGGCTCTGATTGGAGTAGAAGTCCATGGGATAAACCTCCTGCCATTGTGCCTGCTGCAGAGCTACAGCTGCCTAAAGAGCAAACCGAAGCGAGAAAGAGCCTTTAAATCATTTATAAAAATCTGCCAGTTGCTCCAGTTTCACTCGCTTCTTTGATAACAGTCAATATTCAATACTATTTCAATACTAATTCAATATCAATATTCAATACTAAACAAACCATATGCTTATTATCATTAAATAGCTGATAATGTACAGTGAATACAGTGCTGATATAATAACAGTGAGGCTGAGAAAACTGCACAAACATATATGCACTCAATCCCAATCCCATAAAGCTCCAGTTGGGATTTATGAAGCTGTTAAAACAGCCCTGATTGAACGCTGCATGCTTTATTGGTGTCTTTATTGTTATTTCAAAGCATCTATTTGCAGTTGCAGTGCTCAGAATGGATCTGCCCGTTGCTGTGACTCATGATTGGGGATTTAGATGCAAGCCAAGAACATTCATAGATTCTTCCAAGACTAAAATCAGAGAAGAAAGCCCCTAAGAGTAGTTTCAACACTAAAAGAAAAAAAACAATCAATACATGTTTTTCTAGGCTCGTGGGCATGTCAGCCTGCCTCATGGATGAAATATTCTCGAACGCACAGCTCTAATAGCACAGAAAGGATGACACATTCTGGTTATGAACTGCTGTCCTGAAGACTCTTACAATATTACCTCAAAAAAACAAAAACAAATTCTACTCAATAAATCGGAGCACATACAGAAAGCATTCATCAATCCTTAACGTGATATTCATTGCACTGCATCCACTAAAAAAAAAAAAAAAAAAAGGTTCACACTCAGGCAGAGCATTATATTTTATAATGGAAGTTTTAAATCCTCATGCTGAGTCTGTTAACGGAGACGTGTCTCACGGCTACAAATAATAAATCAGGATTTGATGGATTTTTCTCGTCGTTTTCCCAGTAAAACACAGACGCCCCGCAATTGCTTTCAGCCCCATCCATCCACCCCCTCGCTTTGTTTGAGCTCTTGATAAACCCAGCCTTAACTATTATGCTGTATGTTTTTTATTTTTTTTATGATTCCTGCACTGCAACTCCATCTCGTATCCCGGTCCGTGGCTTCCTGACTCCTGTGTGCTAGTTGTTCCTGCTAATCCCTATGCTGACAACTGTGTCTTATTGACTATAAATATAACATGAGATGCACTGAAAATAACCACTGGCTCCCTTCTATCTCTCTTAGTCTCTCTCCCATCTGCTTGCTATTGCAATAGCAAAAGCAGGAAAGCAGGCACATGGGAGGAATGTTAAAAAAAAACAAGCAAACCCACTAAGATGCAGGACTGGAGTAGAGCAGCACTTGTCTTATAAATGCCATTTGTTGTACTCTGAATTTAATGCAGCCCAAGCTGTCATGGAAATTGAGATTTTTTATTATGGGGTGTTCTCATTTGAATTGGTCCTGTACCATATTCACTGCAGCAGACATTCTGTCAGCCTTGCATATGTTTCATAGAAAAAAAAAAAAAGAAAGAGAAAATGGGAGCATATCGAATCAGGAAAAAGCTTCATTCTAGTGCTACTTGAAATACAGGGACGTTTCAGTCCCAAAGTCACATGACCACAGAAGAGCTGAACACACAGCTCAGGGGGTGAACAGTAATATTCTAGACGGGGCTTTATTGAGGCGCGATCTGTAAAACACTTGCCGCAGGGTGAGCCTCATGGCAGCCAGGGCCAGCTTTGTCATGAAATAAATCAGAATGTACTAGTGAACTTATCCCATCTGATTAGAATGAGAGACAGGAGGAAAGCAAGTGAATGTTTCTGAGAGTGAAGGAAAAGGAGAGCATACAGGCAGCCGGCCAGTGAGAGGCGCTATAGTACCACAGCGAAGAGCAAAACTCTTCTAATCTCTAAACACTTCATCCTGCTCTCCAACAAGAAATATGCAGGATAGATCAATAGATATGCGAGTGTGCACACACACACCACACACACGAAATGAGATTTACTTTACTTAAGCACATCATTTTCCTTTTTGGGTTAAGTCCAACTGAATAACTTAGTGTGGGAATGAAGTAAAATATTAATGAGACTAAGTAATTATGAGCTGATTTTAGCCTCTGCATTGCATAAACCATGGAAGGTGAAAATTGTGTCGAGTATCACAAGGAAGCAATGGCATCATTTTTCAACTTTCATGAATGTTTTAGACTCATTTTGATTTACTTTGATATTGATAGGAATTTTTCATTTTCTTTCATATTTATAGAATCTAGAGTCGGATTCATGTGACATTTTACTTAAAAACAACCAAACGCTTCGAGTTCACTATATATCCTGAGTATACAGTATACAAGGCTGCACCATAATGGCAATGAAGACCGTATTTCATACATCTGATAAATCACACTATGAACTTTGTGGATAAGATCCTCAATCCCATCATGTGGTACAATTTTGTTTCTCTGATGAATTTTTTATGTCAAAAAAAAAAAAAATTACACAGCACTCAATTTACTTTCACTGAGATAAAAGTTATGGCTCTTTTGGCTGCTAAACTCGGCACCGTTACTGCAGGACAACCATCTCACTGCATCACTGCTCAATAGGAGCCTTTTGAAATCGAAATGAGGTAAAAATTCCCCAGACTCACATTTCAACTGAAAAGATGCTAGATGCCTATTTCTCTTTATCATATCAGATAGGGAAAAAAACATTTAGAATTTTGAGTAATATTTCAATAATCAGTTACATAACAGGCGCTTAATTAGTAGATAAATCGTTATCCCTCCACTAATTACAGCCCTGGTGTCCTTGCTAAAGCCAAAAGGTTAACACAGAGAGGATTAGGGCTCACACTAAATTTAACCCCTTCCTTGAAATCTTAACTAGAGCACTGCCAGTAATACACAGGAATGCTTTTTAATCACAGGGATATAACTCATGCATATAAAACTAACAAGCGATTAAATTTTCCTCTTGGGAAAGTGGAATTCTGACTTATACCGAAACATAAATAAGTTCTGAGAGTTCTGCTGTGCCGAGCGAGGTTCAGGTGGCAGGTGTAATGAGATCTCCTCTCTCTGCTGTAATAGTGAATGGTGGTGAATGTAAGATGTGTGTACCTCATAGGGAGACAGCAGAGGCTTGGAGAATGCCGTGCCCCAATCGATTGACAGTCGAGGACACGCAATCTGAACCCATCTGCAAAGAGAAACAGGGCGGGAAAGAGAATTAACGTGATTAAAATGGGAGAGCACAACTCCATGCTCTGGTGCAAATGTACCGCGTTGGTGTGCAAGCTCAGAATCCCCTGTTGCAAATATGAAAGTACATTTGCACAACCCTACGGAGCAGAGATGTTTGCTTTCAGCTGCTGCATCTTTATTAGGCAGTACAAAGGGACGCAACACGAGAAACAGAAAGGGGAAGAGGGGAAAGGAGACAGTGGAAAGGTGAGCCAGAATAAATATGCTAGCATACTCTTGTCTATATTGAGCTAGCACACACAGAAGGCAAAGTAGAGAGAAGGGAAAAAGAAATAATAAAATAAAGGGGAAACAAAGCATGAAAGGATAGGAGGTGGTGAGGCTGAGGCCAGATCGATCAGTGGTTCTCAAAGTGGGGTCCAGGTACCCCAGGGGTTACTGATGCATAGCCATATGTTTTTTTTGAAAATTCACAATTCCAGTTCTCAAATATTTATTATAGTTATAGTTTCTATAGCTAACATCCTATTTAGCTAGCAATCTGTGGGTTTAATCCAAATATCAATAACTCAAGACACAGGCAAGCCTATAAATAAAGTCAACATGTGTTCTGTTAGTGGAAAGTTCCAAAATATAAAGCTTTATATCTTTAATCAATAACCAAATTATCATTATGCACATTTGAATAAAGAGCTTCATATTTAAAAAGTTTATATAATAATGTGTACTGAGGGCTTTATTAAAGTGATCAAAGTGTTAAAGTTGAAAATCTGATATATACTAAGTGGTCACTTTTATAGAAACATCCTTCATGCAGTTATCCAGGCTGTCAACCATACAGATTTTATGCCATTAAGCCACAGGTCAAGGATCTCAGATAATGCTCCCATCAAACATCATACACTATCTCAGTATCTTTAACCGTGGCATGGTTGTAGGTGCCTGATGGGCTGGTCTGAGTATCTGAGAATCTGCTGAGCTCCTGGGATTTTCATGTACAACAGTCGCTAGTGTTTACACAGAATGGTCTGAAAAATATAAAATGTACAGTGCATGGCATTTTTCTGTAGGCCTTGCTAATGAGAAAGGTCAGAGGGGCTGACGTCAAACTGACGGGAAAGCTACAGTTGTCATTTAACCACTCTTTACAACTGTGGTGAGTTGAAAAGCATCTCAGAAGGCATAACCCAGTTGAGTGGTGGGGTAGACAGGCTACAACAGCAGAAGACCACATCAAGTTCCAGCCTTGTCAGTAAAGACCAGGAATCTGGGGCACTGACTCACTGAAACTATACAGATTGGCCTTTTTCTTCAACTTACTTCACTCACATTTAGTAACCAGGGTTGCGTTGGCTCTAGAGCTAATCCTGGGAACACTGGCTGTAATACACCCTGGATGGGATGCCAGTCCATTACAGGGGACCATTCACACACCTAGAGATCTCTTATTTTAGCCAATCCATTTATTGGCTTTTTCTGGCCAAATAAATCAGAGCACAAAGTCCAAAATGATCAGAACAAAAACAAACTGATCACACTCAAGAAAAAAAAAAGCTCTAAAAGAATAACATTTTGTTCAGCATTATACAACGTCATCTGGAGGCGTACAAAAGTTCAAGTTGTGAAATGTGGGCAAGCTGACATCCTGACATCCTCTCTCTCCCACACTTGCTTTAGTCTTATATGGTTTTGTTTTGAACTGCCGAATTGATAAGGGGCTTCAACTAAAACGATCCCATAGCCCTGCTTCCACCTTTTTTCAATCGATCAGCTAACCACTTATTGATTGAAAAACGACCAACATCTTCCTCCACAGTAGCGTATCCCCCTCCCATCAGCACATTTGATATGCTGAGCCGAACGTATCAGAACCAGCATCACTATTCACGTCGGACGACCTGCACATACTGAAACCGGGCTCTGAGCCTTTATCATTGTTTCAACATGAGAGCGTCTCCAGTGGAGGCCACTGTAAGCTGGAAGGGAGGATTTGAAAGTGAAGGTGTGTGGGTGTACACAGCTCAAGATCCCACAAGCCCGCAGGCTGAGAAGAAATGGAGGAGGAGAAGGAGGAGGAGGAAGGGGGGAAAGATGGATACCTCTGGAGAGCCATGTGGATTGAAACAGGCTACTTGGAGCTAAAAAAGTGCGAGCAATTTTAAGTGCTAATATTAGCTTCGTCTGTATGAGGTGCTGCAAACACTGGTGTTGTAATTAATTTTCAGACCTTTAGATGCAGCATCAGCTGTCCTTTTGCCCTCAGGCTGTAAAGGCGTGCAGAACACACACTCCTCCAGCATGTAGGAGGTGTGTAGGAGGACTCGTACACTCCATTCAACACCAAATTCTGAGCTGATGACAGGTCAAAGCAGTGTAATGATGCCTCGGTTTGGCTCCCACTGAATACGGCCATGATGAGAGGCCTCTTCAGCTCATCATTACACCCACCGCCACAATGAGAGACGGGCTTCCTGATGAAAGAGTCTAATGGAGGGAGGGAGTGTGAGAAGTAGAGAGAGATGTGATTATCTCTGAAAAGGGGAGGCCTTCCCTGCACTAGGAAGGCCTGGAAACTTGCCTCGCTCCTCACTTTGCTAGGAAATAATACATTTTAATTAGCCACTTCACCCTCTGCTCACAGTTTAATGTGCAGTGCAGCAGTAAATGGCCAGGCGTACACCAGAGCAGGTGAATATAAGAACTTCATGGGAGTCTGATTTATGTTGAGATGCAAATTTCAAGTGCAATGCATTCAAAATAATTATGAATCACAGATCAAGAAAGAACTCTGTGATGTGAGTATTCAAAATCGGAAGAATAATTGTCATTATTGCTTTCTCTGTAGTGCTTTAGAATGAAAGCTTATATGCAATTAAAATAACCATAGGGGAGATTGGTGTGAACAACAGCTCACCGCATGGAAGTGTTGTGATGAAAAAGTATTCGCTAACGTTGCAAGTACATGTTCACATGGTTCGTATGGACTTCATACTTTACCGTTATCTCTGTTCTTTCTCTCGCACAGTCTAGTACTTTTAGAATTCATACCCGGAGGGCATGGATCAGACTCAGCTCCTGAGAAGATTATGCTATTCAGCCTTCTGTAGGCAAGTCAACCGGTTAAACTTAACGTCACTGCACATTATTGTTCAAAATGAGGCTAAAACCAGAAGCTATGTAACACACTAAATGATGTGCTACTGGTGATGGTGGCACTTGGCAGAGGAAGAGTGAAAGCAGGCTGGCTCTATCTGTTACGTCCTGCTGGGATTATGTATGCAGTGTAGCTCCCAGAGGCGTATGAGAGAGTCACATGGGAGGCAAGAGTCCAAATCCACTCGCCTTGACTTCGCTAATGTTTCCAGGACTTAACTGTGGTAAAGCTTCCTTGTATCCCTTCATCTGCACTCCTCTTGTGTGCCTCCATGTGCAGAGGTTGGTGATGCTCCTTATTCAAAGCAGGCTCATGCAACAGAGATGGGAAACCCTTCAAGTTTGCCTAGAAACCTTCACCGAAAGCGCTTTTCAGAGCTGATGTGCACATAACATACACTCCATTGTGTTGTATATTGAGAAAGAAGGAAATCTGGTGTGTGTGGTCTGATGTGATGTGACTTAATGAATAACATCTGAACACACAATATGCATGACATTGCCCATCGCAATATCACAAACCGCTAAAGAGAAAAACTCCAGGGCTAGGAGTAATTAAACTGACATCTTGAATGACACTCACAGTACCCTCTAGGTAAAAGAACAATGGTTAGTTATGAAACAAAGTTGCCATGCCATCACGAGTGTCATCTTCCCTGGCTGTCAGACTAAGCCCTCCTCTATTCTTTTTGTGCTCGCAAGTCCCAAGGGAGCACTAAAGCTGAGATTAATGCATCCTGTGTTTTGGGGAAGGATGCATCTTTTGAAGGGGTATGAGCTAAGTTTTAATTGCGTAAAAATAAGAACGTGACTCTGCATGAAGATGGCATGAGACTCACGTGTCAATATCTGCCATCAGCGCCAGCTTGCTTGGGAAGATCTCAGAAAGGAGCACCCTGGTGAATGACCTGCCAAGAGCCTTCAGCTTCTCTTCCAAATGCTAGACAGAGAAAAGGAAAGGAGGGAGAGAGAGAGAGAGAGAGAGAAAGAAAGTAAGAGAGAAAAAGTAAGTGAGACAGAGAACAAGAGTGAGAGAGATGTAAAGAAAGAGAGAGAGACAGGAAGAACAAGAGTGAGAGAGATGGGGAGAGAGAGAGAGAGAGAGAGAGAGAGAGAAATACAGAGGGAATGTAAGGTTAATACAGGTGGAAAAAAAGAAATAAGACTATAAATTTATTCATCACAGCAAAATACCAGATGACCCGGGGCTGTCTAGCTTTCCGCACAAAAAATGGTCACACTGCTACTTTGGGCAGGACTCATCCTGCTGCCAGACATCAAACACCTCAAACCAGACAGAAAATCAAAAACAGACCTGTGTACTGAAGCTCATTTAAACTTCAGAACTAGGCCATTACGTACTGGACTGCAATACAGACACAAATGGTTTGACAAAATATCATTATTACTTTATAACCAGTTAGATTTAGACATTATTCTCTGTAATGTCTGCTTTATTTTCTCATACTGTGGCTTTGCACAGATTTATTATGCATTTTCAGTTGAGTAGTGTTCCTTGCCTGGTGTATGTGTTTTACAGTTATAAACGTGTGTTCCTCTGGGTAATGAAATGCACAATGCAGAGAGAAGCATTCAATTCTTCACCATATACATACATAGACAATATATGCATCTCAATGTCATTTTAAGTTAAACGGCTTTCCAGAGACTTTCTAGAGAGCAGGCACGGCCACTCCAACATCTTCTCTTGCTCACCCATCCTCTTTACTACATTACACTTCATGCAAGCAATATGAATACATAACTCTTGAGCAGGAGAACATTACACACAGCTCCAAACCCTTTGGGCTATACATATTTCTAGTGAAGAACATTGCAAGAATGAACATTAGCTGTTAACGGCTTCAAAGCCCCAAGGCTCAACAAACAACAAATAAATAAAAGTGGCATATTTCACTTTCTTCTTTACCCAGTAAATGAACAGATTATGGCAGGTGGCGTTAAGAGCAAACACATCTTCATTTAACTTAGCATGAAAGTAATGACTGACATATATATATATATATATACTTAGAACAGTGACTTGTTCCAGAGTTAGAGTCTCCTCACCTGCTCACTCATAGTACTGCTGCCAGACTGCTTCCAGATCCAGGAAATTCAGCCAAATCACCCATATCTGACTTACATTCGTGTCCAACTAAATTTGGCACTGATTACAAATTACTATTACTGACTTATAAATCTTTGCAAGACCTGGCTTCATATTATGTAGCTTGCTTGTTGAGAAATGTCTTCCACACAGTTTATACTCTCATGGCCCTGGGTTAATTTGTTCCTAGAATGTAGAAAAAAACTCAGAAGATTGTTTGTCTGAATCGTTATTAGCCCAAGATTCAGTTTAAAATAAATCCAGAGTAGACACACACTAACAGAGTTTATCTTTTTTTTCTTCATTATTAAAAAATATTTCAAACAAATATGTTGTTATTGCTTTTTTTTTTTAATATCTACATGTGCGTTCATTTTCTAACTGCACTCAGACAGATTATGGCGAATATCCTGTCAGGTTAGCTTATGTTAGCATGAAAGGCTGCAAAACCATTAGCAGTGCAAATTATAAACATTTAAAAATCTGACTAGGAATTCTCTTAGAAATTGTGTTAGGTTAGCTCAAGTTAGCTAGCTGCCTAGCATTAACAGTTAAGATTGGAAAAGTTACTGAGTGACAGAAACAGCTTTCCAGAAGTTTTGTCTGGTTAGCTAACATTGCTAACTTTGGCAGTGAATATGACCAGATATCCTCTCACTGTCTGCCAGATTATCTCATGTTAGCCATTAATTTAACAATAGCAGTTAAGATACCAAACATTAGCTGTTCCTTTTGTTATTTTAGTACTTGGCTACCTTATTTTATTTAGTGTACACTTTGCTTTTTTCTGTTTTTAATCCTTCATGAAGCTGCTTTGAATAATATAAGAAGCAGCAAAAGTAAAGCTGACTAGACTTATTTTTAAAATGCCTTTCTAAGTACCTAATCACCCCTAGTTCCAATTTTTCAAGTTCAACTCTTTTCACAAGTGACAGTTTGACAGCTGAAGGCTGACAATAACTAATGCCTTGCTCTCTCAGAGACTAACAGACAAGGGCTACAGATCTATTTCATCAGAATATCCATCTGAACATCTATTTGTCTGAGATTGGAATTCATATAGATCTCATTTGGGAGACACAGTGTTATGAGAGTCAGAGAGAGATTCATGTTGGCTTAAAAATCTCATTTGACAGCAAAATGGGAGATGTTGGAAAGATCCTCGAGTCTCTCTTTCCCTTCGCCTATGCATACCAATTAAGACTGGATCAGTCAAAACAAAGTCAAACACAATACATGAGAGAAAAACAAAAATGAGCAGATCAAAAGAGGCAAAGGGAGCAATGGGGTGTTGAAAAAGACCCCCTCCCAGTCCTGAGCACTGATTAAGACCCCACGCACATTCCAGTAAAGCAAAAGGAATAGAAGGTGTATATGTGCTTGGAGGTATCTGCATTAAGTATTTATTAAATAGAAATCTGAAATTTGGTAGAATATATACAGTGCCCAAAAGTATCGGAACAGCAGGACCAATTTCTGTTTTTGGTTTGGATTTTTTTTATTTACTTTTTTTTTTTTTTTTGGCCTATAGACTGATGTTTGAGATCAAAATAATAATATGAGGAAAATATATGAGAATTTCAGATTTAATTTCCTGATATTTACATCGATCAGCTGGAAACATGGTGCCATTTGTTTAAACACACTCATTTTTCGAGTTTTAAAAAATATTGGAACTTGTGACTGCTATGGTTCTCTTATTGCCCAGGTATGCCCTGTTAGACTGGCCACTTATATAATTAATAGGTCACAATTTATACAACTAGTCTGAGCCCTGAGGTTCACTTGTGTGTATTGTAAAATTGTTGTTTTAAAAGTATTTATAAAGCTGTCTTTGGGAGAAAAGCAAGCCATTTTGAAGCTGTAGCCTGGATAAGTAAGAAAAAAGACAAATACTACATTTTGATGATGTTTGTGGTCACAGAATGGAACCAAATATTAAGTGTTACTTACTTCAAGATTATCTAGTCTGATACTTATGATCACCTAAATAAGTAACACAGCTAGATGTAAATATCAGGAAATGGAAGATGAAACACTGATCTCATATAAAAAAAAAAATTTCAGTCCCAAATATCTTCAGCGTAGAGCAAAAACAAAACATTTTATCCTGCCTTCCAGCACTTTCATAGAAGAGTGCACTTTTAACAAGGTTTAATCTCTTACGTCTAAGATTTTGGGATTGCCTTGACGACCAAGCGTGCCCAGAATCAGACCCCACCTCTGGGCTGAGCGTGCCGTCTCTATGGCCTGCATTCTGTTGGCACGCATGGCCTTATGGTCATAATACTCCCGGGAGAAAACCTTATTGTAGGGATCATATCTGAAAGAAAAAAAAAACAACTATTCATTATGTTGCCATCACGTACAGGAAATATGATTGATAATGGCATATTCTAATACAATTGTTCTATTATTATAAATCAAATTAATCTTCCAAGATTTATTTTGTAAACAGCTTCTGACTTATCTACAAAACTTATACTTTATTGACATGTGGTCTGTTTTTACTCTCTACGTTACCCACAATGCTGTTTTGAATCCCTGCTGAAAGTGACTCCATTAGGATTTGCTTCATGTCCATTTACAGAGACTGATGGAGTGCTTCAGTCCTTTAGCCTGTCTATCTCTCTAATTTCCTCATCTGTGCACGCTTCCCAAACAGACTGTTCAACTTTCATGCTAATATGTTAATGTCACTGTGCTCATCAGCTCATAGATAACTAGCTATCTGTATTGCACTCTGGAAGTCTGAGAATAATATTTTTTTTTCTCCAATTCTTTTGTGCCAGATTTGCTATTACTATGACATTGAACATAGGTGGAAAACAGGTTCAAATCAAAGCTCTAGCTCTTTTTTGTTTTAAGAGCTAACAGTGAAACCTGACTTATGTTTATCATTGAGTTCACAGAATTTTCATCTCCCATTAAATACCACTGTAACTGCACTAGCAATGTCGTCTGCGGTATCAGAGCAGCACATGTTGAACTTCTTACAGGGATAACAAATTTGCATGAAGTACATCATAAATATTTCACTACAAACATATTTAAATGTGTTTCAAGGTGGAGTTCTTCATTAATGAACAGAGAAACTGCAGTGATCATTTCTTTGTGCTGAGCCTCTGAGGTTTACCTGTAAGCTGGGACATCTGGATTGGCAATCATGATTGATTCTAAGTGAAATCTTCCATCCCCGAGGTATCTGTCTTGGCAAACATAAGCTATATCAGACAGTGGAAGGAGGAATTCTGATAGAAAACAAAGCTCAGTAAACTGGACAGCAGCATGGACAGTGATGGGGGGGGGTGTATGGGGGGCTTGTTTAAGGGAGACAACATACACACACTCTTACATGCACACAAATCCTTTCAGACATTTTCAGAAGATGGAATATTCTTCAGAAATAGTGCCAAATTAGTAGTTAAAATTTGTAAATATAGCTGTAAAATTCCCTCTGAAATCCTAGCTAGTTGGTTAACAGTGATGATTATTAACATTTAAGGATATGACTTAGCTATCCTCTCAGATATTAGCTTAACTTAGCATTAGCAGGTAAGATTGTAAGCAATTTCTGGTGGACATGTTCAAGTTGGACGATAATATGATGTCAGACGTAGACGGTGTTTGACACACTCAATACATCACTCATGCACCCAGATGTCAAAACTCATGTTAGCTAGATGGCTAAAAAATCTGTGACTTCCATAGATAGACTCAAAGACATGGTCACATTCCTATAAATGCTTTTATAAGCACACTCACTCACTCAAATTTCCATATACAGACTCACAACCTGAAACTAACTCAAATGTTTCTGCTATATGACAGAAGAGTGATTATTTATAGTTATTCAAGTTAAAAACACTAGAGTACTAGAATACAGTTCTTGCTACATCAGAAACTGTTCTGCACATCATAGATACTGTCTACATTAAATATGTTTTCCATGACTTCCATGATTTTTGCAGAAATTGGTTAGATTAGTTAATTTTGATTGATCGCTTTAAAACCTGATCCCAGGAACCATGGACTATTTTTAAACTAGCTCCAAAATACGAACAGATTTGATTTTTTTCCCCCTCTAGTGTCCTTGCTCATAAACAATCGTGTATTTAAAACACAGGCCCATGCTGAATTGCTTCCAGCTCACAATATATGGTCACTACACAGTGCACTACAAGGACAATGTAGATCCGATATAGTGCAGAATAGTTAAACACCATATAAAATCCAGCTACAGAACTGGTGTTGCTAGAAACTGTAAAATTCTATACTTTGTAATAAAGTAAAAACTGATAAAAGGCAAAAATTACATGTCTTATAGAGCTATCACCACAGACGACCCATTTGAACATATTTTTCCCCCTTCTTTCATGCGTACAATACATATTATAAAAATGCAAACAATGAACATTCTTAGAAATTTCTTCTAAGAGCTTTAATGTGCACTTAAGCACAATCGCTCACACATAGAGTCCTGGAAAAAGCTGACAACAGAAGATGTGCCATAGGTAATAGAGGGAAATGTAACCATGGAGCACCTGAATGAGGCCTAGGGGAGAAGAAAATAGAGCTCTTAATTAGCCAGCCTTCGAAAAACTGGACTGGACTCACAATGAGTGGCATCCCTCTGGACCTGAAGGAGCAAAAGGCTGAGCGAAATGCACATGCATTCAAACCCTGTGCAATAAGGTCCGCTGCTCAGCTACGTTAATGTAATAGCTGTTACACACTGGCGTCAGAGTGGACAGAAATGGCAGCGTGCGTACCTCAGCAGTCCTGCTGTGAAATCACAAAATACTTTATTAGACCATAAGAGACTATGAGCACAAAACAGTTTAATAGACCACAGCTCCGGCCTTAATGCATAGCTGTCTACAGGGAGGCATGTTGACCTGCAATGACAAAGTGAACAGCTACAGCTCTGTTCCGGGTTTCACTAAGAAGTACATTCATGCTGCCGGTTTGAAAACTCTCTCATTCAGGATTTTAAAGCTCCTTTAAAGCATAGTGCATTCAGCAATCCTGCTGCTCATTACTGTAATGATACAGATCTCCCTGCTCTATAAAGCTTTCCTAGCAGCACGACAAGGGTCCCAATACACACGCCCAATACACTTCCCCCTCCATCCCACAGAGGTAGCTGTATATTCTAATCAACTCTACGGAGACAAAGTGCAGAAGCTTTTCTATTATTTAACGCTAGCCCTTCTTTCTCACGGTCATTATTCCCATCCTCCATACATACTAAAATATCTTCTGAAATACACCACTGCTTAAGATTTAATTAGCTGTTAATCTTGGTGCTATTGTAGGGAGGGTGTGATATAACAGCTGTAGTAAGTGAAAAAAGGGCAGTCTGCTGAATTAGAGTAGTGCGGCACTGTTTTGTGGATGTCACGTCCCAGTTTAAAGCGAGACGGTGGATGTGTGTGTGGAGGTGTTCAGGTAACACACTACATACTCGTGTGTGTGTGTGTGTGTGTGTGCCTAGTAAAGTGGAAGGGAAGGGAAGACTGATGAAAAGCACTTCTCATTCCCCTGTGCCTTGATACACAAACATTCTCACTCCCAACACATACACACACGCTCAACATTTAAAAAAATATTTTGTTTGATGTTGAACATTAAGTGCTCCATCATGCATTAATCTAAATATTACAATACAACAAGAGTGCCATTATCATTATCAGCCTTAACATCTGACTTCATTTCAAAAAAATCTGACTGATTCTGCTACAATAAAAGATTTATTCAGTCCTAACCAATTTCCCTGATTTTTTTTTTTTTTTTTAAATCATCTTTATTCTTACACTAGGAGACTTTTCAATACGATGCTATGAATCCTGTTAAAAATTGTCCCGACTCTCAGACTTTTCTCATCAACAAAACATGAGTTCAAAACATATTCAGCAGATTTCAATTAAATTACAATTAGCTTACAACTGCATTTAATAAAGCTTGTGATACAGAACTTCCATCCTCTGACTAGGGGACCAAAAAAACAAACAAACAAACAAAAAACCCCAAGCAGGGAAGTCCTACATGGACATATCACAGTTCACAGCCTCCTTAACCCCTGAGGTCAGCAAGTGATGTCTAATCAGTGCAGATGCTTTAAAGTTAGCTTGCTATTTTTCAACAGACAAAAATTTGAGCTCTGAGTTGGGAAGTCAAACACAGTATTAAGCGCATGTGTCATTAGTTATTAGTCTCAAAGTCAAAATTATGTTTTCACGCAAGGCACTTGGCACTGATGCACGCTCCAGGATACTGACATGTTCAATATTTACAACTTTAAATAACATCCATGATAGGACTGTGAATACATGCCCTACTTCATCTTGGACCCTTTTTGCACTTTTGCTGCTCCCACATGTTTACCCAAAAGATTTACACTTCAGCAAAACAGTTCATGGTCAAGTCTATCCTATGTTAAAGTCAATAATCTCTCAAATAGTCTTGTGCTCATCCCAGACCTCTTATTCAAACTCTACTCCGACTGAACATCCTGAACTTTTAATAATGTTTGACTTTACTCTACATCCAGAAAAGAAAATCTACATCCAGACTTCTGTAAAGCTGCTTTGTGATAAATAATTGAATTCACTTCAATAAAGGTTTAAGACTGGATTTTAAACCAATATGTACCAACATCATGGGATCATCTTTGAAGATTATAATGAGTATAAAACAGGCTTAAAATCAGAACACATTTTACAATACAAGGGACAAATCAGCTTTAAAATTGGTCCATTTAATTTCTAGTATGGCCTAACTACTAGCCTTGGAAACAAGTTGATTTATTTACCTTGTATAACATAATTTTGGTTCGTGCTAGCCCCAAGACAAAAAACCCAATGCCACGTCATCACATTCTGAAAGTCTGAGAGTTTTTTTCTTTTTGTTTTCTGACTCAAATTCCTGAGTACTGTGTTTCTTAGAAGAAAAGAAAATACCTTCCACATGCTGAGCCTATAAGTAACTCTGTCTCTGCAGGGAAGTAACAAGGCTTAACTACACAGCAGCCAAAACTAAACTTGTGGATTACAAATACAGAAAAAGCAGCAGGAGGCAGAACCACACTGATCATCAAAAGATGCTGATAACTAGGTACTGATGCTAGTTATGAAGTTTTAACTTTCAGCAGAAGAATCTGCTCAGAGCCATGCCACCACGGCCTACACACTCTCTCCAACCCACACACACTAACATACACTCACTCCTCCACATCCACACATTAGCTCATGCAAATTAACCCACCCGTATACTGCCATACAAAAAAACAAAAACAACGCTACAACACAACCTCACATACATGCATAAACACAAACCCAAACATACAACCCTTTTCTCAAAAATGTAGGCACTTGAGGAACCAGGAATATATTTGATGTGCCACCAAATCCCCTGTGCAGTGAACTCAGGCAATCTAATATACTGCGATGGATTAATGTTCAAATAATGTACCCACAATGCACTTTGCTGATTGTAGAAAACAAAGAGTAAGCAACTGTTTCAGTTGTACAATACAATGGCCTTCTGAGTTTAATTCCTAGGATGTAGATCCAGAAGCATTTTAGTTCCCGCTTCAGGAGCTGGTCAGTTTCTGGAAACTAAAACCTGCTGAGGTGGAGCATGTGCTACAGAACATCACTGATCAAACACACGCTTGGCAGTATGACTAACTCGTTTATCTGTAATGACTGGTGAAGTGGAATGTTTCTGTAATGCTTTTGTTTTTACACAGGTGGCAAGTCAGAAACGTGGGTGTGAATTGTATAAGCTTCTAGTGGCATGCTGCAAGTGGCAAAAAGAGAGGCTGGAATGGTGAAATTGTGCCTCTGACACACTCAGATGGTTTGAAAAGCTGTTAAAATCATAAACTCACAAACAAAGCCAAAACAGTAATGGATAAGAAAATTAATCTGTGGATTCAGTGTATGGGTTCAGTTATGCTTTGGCTGCAAAGCTGAAGTGTCAGGATGACTGCACAGTGCTTTAGATATTTTACATTTATGGTTAAAACTCATTTAGAGGTTCATTAAGGCACTTAAAGCCCCAAGCCTTTACTGACAGGCCTTATATTGTATGTTCTTCAGCCATGACTGTGTTAGTTTTGAAAGCAAATGTAAGTGCACTGAGATCTGCTGTAGGCAGAGTGAGATAGCTGGTGGTAGTTGAAGCCCCAGGCAGACAGATAGAGAGAGATAGCGCTTGGCAAGAGAATAGAAGCTTAGGCATATAGAAAGGTTTTATTTTTCTGTTTAGCTTTGAGAAAACATTTCAATTTAGTACCTACTTACATGGTATTTTTATTAAGCCAAAAAAAAAGAAACATACATACACAATAATATACAATTTCCCACTTAGAAAAATCAGAGCTTTTTAGTTCTTCAGTGAAAACACACAGAGAAGCCCATGTGTGTTAATAAGAGCAGAAACATAAGTATGCCCTTCTGTATCTGTACTCTCTTCTCTGAGAGGATAGTGAATAGCATACTTGATGCCTCTGGTCACAGCAAAGTGATTTATACAGTTTGTGTGAGACAGAGACTCAACGTTCTTATGTGTCTATGGTCATTGTTGATGTGTGAGAGATATAGGAGAATATATGAGTTCATACTTCATATGTGCCTCTATCATCTATACTCATACATGCCCTAGCCCTTTAAGTGCATTTCCTTTAACTGTGTTTTCAAGCGCTTCACAGACATTGACTGATGCGCTTTTCATTAAAACTGATGTATGGCCTCCAGCCTTGCTTTGCCTCCGCACACACACACACACACACACACACACACACACACACACACATGCTGCAAGAAGGAAAAATGGAGAGATTATTTTCTCACATGATGGCATTGACGTTCTTATCAAGGCGAGGGGAGGTGCAGCCGAGGATCTCTCCCGGAGACAGTGGCCGACATTGAGGCACAAGAACCTCGTAATCCGACCTCAGCTCTGCACTGACCGCCTGTGGGAACAGAGACAGACATACCACTGTTGTTGGAAAGATGAAGAGGCATGGAGAGAGAGAAAGAGAGACCACGGAAAAACAAAAGGAAGGAGTGACCCCGGATACCCTTTCCTGCACTTCTAGTAAAGATGAACGAGACGAGCAACATTCCAAATAAACAGCAGAGCAGCAGAGGCACGTCAGAGACAGAAATCATTTGGAGGCTTTAAACCAAGCAGCTCGGACAGAATAAAACAAATTTAAGGCCGACCCACTGTGGCCACCTGGAGCGCCATACAAATGCCTAGACAGCAAGCGTTGCACAAACACAACACAGGCATTACAAACACCGACATAACAACAACCGCAGCCGCACAAGGCAACACTGCCCCAGAGAATTCAGCTGACGATTAAAAAACACACACAAACAGAAAGCCACAGTGAGAGAGTATATGGTGGTGTATACTACTGTCCTACTATCACCACTACTGCTACCACCACTAGCACTACTACTATACCACCACCACCAAAACCAGAACAACTACAACCCCCACACCACTACGCTACAATTACCAGCACCATTACTCCCACTATCACCAAAACCAGCACTACTACTACCCCAACACCACAATCACCAGCATGACTGCTATCACCACCAACAAAACCAGCACTACTACTACCCCAACACCACAATCACCAGCATGACTGCTATCACCACCAACAAAACCAGCACTACTACTCCCACTACTATCACCACCAAAACCAGCACTACTACTATCCTAACACCACTGCTACTGCTATTACCCCCACCACCAGCACTACTACTACCACCACACCACAATTACTAGCACTATTACTCCCACTACCACCACCACCACTACCCCCACACCACAATTATCAGCACTACTGATAAGCCCACTACCACCACCCCCATCAAAACCAGCACTACTAATACTACTCCCACACTACAATTACCAGCACTACTACTCCCACTACCACCACCCCCATCAAAACCAGCACTACTACTATCCCAACACAACTGCTACTGCTATTACCACCACCAAAACTACTACTACCACCACACCACAATTAGAAGCACTACTACTACCACCACCACCACCACTACTACAAATAAAAAACAAATAATAATAATAACAATAATAAATCTATAACAATATTAAACAATAAAATATTTAAACAGCTGCTCATACAAAAAGATTCCCACTATATGCCAGCGTGTGCTGCACTATTTAAACAAAAATTTAGACAAAAAACATTTGTCACAATTACAATACCCTTTTGCAATATATTAAAACAAACCAGTAAAACTGTGATGTGTAACAGCTACAGACTGCCTGGGCATATCTGATATCTGTTAATAACACCAACACCATGATTAATCAGCTGAAAAGTTAACTGATGCCCTGAATCTTGAGTCATTATGTTCACAGAACATCACACGTCAGTGCAGTGGAGTTTTAGAGATCTCACTTCCATATTGCAGTCTTCTACACCAATAGTGCAATAATAAAGAACACTCTGTGCAGTCCTAAAGCCAGCCAGCCTTACAACTCGAGCTGACAAACTATTGTACAGAAGGAATAATAAAAAGACGGATAAACAGAAATAAAGTAGAAGCAAAGAGATAAAAAATAAAACAGGCAATAAGAATGGACTAACTAATAAAAGGCATTAAAATGATACAAGGGAGCCTAATTAAAGGCAATATTGAATAACAATATTGAGCCTAGACCCACTGAGCCCTCTCTGAATAAATATAAAGCTCAGCAGTGAGCCATGATTCATTTTTCAGTTAGATACTTCTAAGGCATTTTTTCCCTCCAATTTAGTTGAGGTGAGTTTTCTCTATTGCACAACTGCTACCGATCTAGGAGAGTGAAACAAGCTCCCTAAATGACTTGATTGGATGATTCCTCACTTAATCCAGGGATTCATACCACAATCTGACATTTTGTGTGACCTCAAGCCTTTACCATTCTACTGTAATATTTAAATATGTTATGATGCTAGTAAATCTGTGGAACCTACTGACTAAAAACCAAAGGCATATTCCTCAAAAGGACATTACAGACTGAGCTTACATTGCTTGACATGGCTTTTCAAATACTCAGGAGATGTGTTCGAAAGGGTGGAGCACATTTACACGGTCACATAAAGCTTAAGACAACACGTAAAGAAATAAAACATGACAGGGTGTGCTGGTATAGGAAAATAATCCACACTGATTTGGCGTGTTAGAAAGAAGCCAGGCTTATACTTGAAGCATGACTTTGCATGCATGCGCAGAAGCAGTGGCTGTGTGAGTGGGATTATTAACACACCTGCCTGCATATGTTATGTACGTCTGGAAGATTAAATGTGACATACACTAGATGCCATGAACCGTAAAACTGATTAGTGATTTCATGCACTGCGATTTGTTAATCATGCTGATATCTCTGATTATTTCTTTAAACTTTCCACTGTCGTCTTGAGTGTTGTTATGATCCCTGTCTCAAACCGACATGAACTATACATTTAAAAATATTTACTAATTTGCAAAATCCAGATGCCACAGAAAAAAAGATCCAGTAGGTTTCTAGGTGAAATGAGAGGTTTTTTAAGTAGAAACACTATCCACGAGTACACGGTGGCTGGTGGTGAGGTTCGCATGTTTGCCTCACACCTCTAGCGGTGAGAGGTTTGATTCTTGCCAACGCCAGGTGTGTGTGGAGTTTAGGGTTTTCTCCTGGTACTCTGGTTTCTTCCACATGTGTTTTAGGCTTATTGGCATCTCTAAATGGTCCGTAGTGTGTGGGTTTGTGTGAAACTGTGCCCTGTGATAGACTGGCATCCTGTCCAGAGTGTACACTGCCCTCTGTCCTGAGTCTCCTGGGATAGACTCCAAGTTCCCAATGACCCAGAAGGATAAGTGGTGTAGAGTATGGATGGATGGATGGATGAAACAACAGTTAGTATCACTACTTAGTAAGAAGGTCTGGAAAACATGCATACATACACATGCAATTTGAGTTACAAAGCTAGTTTGTTAAGCAGAGGTAGGTTATCTGAGAAATTTGTCTTTGTTTACTGCTGAACTCCTACACTAGAGCAACATATCAGGATAGTGAAAAGACTAAAATAGCACACACACACACACATCATTTAAATGTGGCTTGTTTAAACGTGACTTCCTGCAACATTTAAAGATGTTAGCACACACAAAATCAGTTTCATAGCATTATCAATATTTCTATTTTCTCTATAAAGATTTTTAAAATAAATGAATACACAAAAGTAGAGGTTCTCTCATTACCCAGTGGGAACACCTATTGTGTAATGGTCAGCGCTGCATTGGCTCTTACTGTGCCTATTGTCCTGTTTTAGTAATTATGGTACTGTCTTTTAGTTTTATTAATTACTGTACTGTTAAACACTTTTGTACACATGCACATTATGTAGTTCTGTGAATGTCTTATTTAGTTTTGTGTAATTGCATGTAGTCCTGTGTTGTTTCCTGGAGAACTATGGTACTGGAGGAATGTTGTTTCACTTCACTGTGCAATGTAGCTGTATGTGTTTGAACTAACTACGATGGCTAAGTGCAAAACAAATTAAACAAAATAACAAATCCGAAAACCTTTTTTTTGATAGTGCAACTTTAAATCTTTTAAAGAAAATAAACATAAATTCATTCAATTCATTCAACGCTACTTTGAGAAAGTGATTCATTCGCTGTGATCTTGGATATATTGATATCATGCCATAAAGATTAGTTTGCGATGTCTAAAAACACACCTACAGAAGGCAGGTATGTTTCGAAGACAAAACTATTCCAAATTAAACGATGTAAGGAATGCTATAAGCACAGAGCTGCGTTCATACTCGCAAAAATCAACAAAAGCTGGACTTCCTGTATATCTTGAGTGACAGATGTCTCTTCCAATCAGCGGTAAGAATTCCATTCGCAAACTATACCTACCTTTTCCGCTGTGTCTAAATAGTCGTTGTGTTTTTGGATTTGTTATTTTGTTTTGCACTTCTCGGCCACAGCTAAGCCAGCTAACTGACAGCTAAGCCACTTGATTCGCCTTGACTGTCCATTTCCTGTGTCTACATCAGAAAACAATGCTTTTGGTTGTTTTGATATTGTTCAGTTTCAAACAGCATTAAAAACTATTTAAAAAGACATACAGAATGGAACAAGGCTAAAATTTCTATAAAGATGCAGCCAACCAACTAGTGTTACACAGCATGATTGTTACAACTAGGAAAGTTGTGTGGTCAAAGGTCACCTGTAGTGCAGCCACAAACTGGATGGTGCTGACGAGAGCGAGGGAGTGCCCTGGGGGGAAATTGAACCGGAGTGTGTCCAGGAAGTGAGCTGTGTCCATCTGGATGTCCACAAACACATAGAGCATCTTGATCCCTGCTGTGGCATCTATGGGAACTGCAAACACACACACACACACACACACACACACACACACACACACACACACACAGTGTGTGAGAAAGAGAGAGTGACATTTTAACTCAACACATGTAATCTAGAAGATTTACTCTTATTGTAATAATAAACTTTAAACCCTGCAAACCTGCTGATGAATTAAATAATCAGAGTTAATAAAATCAACAGAAACTCGTAGTTTGTACGAGGCCCTACATGATATTCCGTTTAAGGCTGATTGACATAAAAGGCACACACAATATACAAATGACACACATTATCCAGACCTGAGAGAGTCAGAGACAGAAATAGAGAAGGTGAGAAGAGTGAGCCATGCATACATTCCTCTCACATTATCATTAAGTGCTGATGATCATAATTATAACAGCTCCTGCTGAATTCACTCAGGAGTCCCATACCATGGCCATTTTGTTGCTATTAGAAAAACACAGGCGATTTTTCAAAGATGCTGGCAATAAAACTAGTGTGGGAGGAGAGAACAAGATAATGACCCGGGATAGGGAAAAAAGGAAAGTAAAAATACAAAGGAGATGGATGAGAAAGCAGAGAGACTCTTGATAAAGAGGATGAAAATGGTCGCATATGAAGAACTATGAGAGCAGTGTGTGAATACCATGTGACAAGGTGTATTGTTATAAAAAACAAAAACATATCAGTGGTGGCAGGGGCAGGGTTGGAGGATGTTATCATCACCCCCAAGTTGATTATTTCCCAATAACAGGAACTCTTCTTATACTACAGAAATATGCCAATAATTACATTCTTTCTATATTACATAAGAACATGCCACGCTTTTTATTCATTTTTGTGACATTTAATGTTATTTACTACATGATTCTCTGTGCAAGTATAGAAATGAAACGCAATAATCTGTTATTCGCCCCAAAGCCAGGACTACTATCAGAGCTGTCGTGAAAATTTATCAGTACAGTCAAACCAATCAGAATCGAGCAATCGACAGCACTGTGGCGTAAGACAGAAAAGAACAGAGGTGATAAAGTGACGTTAGAGATATTAAAAAAAGGATACTGTAGAGAATGAATGAGGCAGGAAGCGTGGGAAAAAGGAGAAAAATAAAGGAGGTTATAATTATTTTAACATAGAGTATAAAGCAAAATCAAAATGCTTATTTAGACACATGCCTGGAATAAGGTTTTAACCTCTGACAGTCAACTTTTCTTTTTATAGCTACCTGGAAATCAAATGAAACTGAAAAGAAGTAAAAAGGAAAAGAAAAACATGAGGCTTAAGTGCAACTGACTGGTGCTTTTAGGCAATTAGGACCAGAAACTCTTTATCAGCACAATTACAGTCTCTGTCAACAAGCGCCATGAATCTTCTCTCCCCCCAATTCCTCCTCTCCTTTACTGTTCTTCTCTCTCTACTCATTCACACATAACTGCTTACAGCAGCCATGAGTGAGAGGATTCATGAAGTCAGGGAAAATGAAGGATGACAGGACGAGATGGAAAAAGCAGTGTGTGAGAAAGACAGCAAGAGGTCGGGGGTCTCATTCAGGACAAATGGATTTTAACGTGCTACTGGTGTTTGACAGGGTTATATTTGATGCTCATCATGCTTCATTTCCAAGGCATCTTATTGCATGCGGGCTGTCAGACTGATAAAGCATACAGGATGCATTTTACACGCACACGTACGCACACACACACAAACAATGAGTAAAGGGCAAAATCAGATCTCAAAGACACACACCAGCATAACATTAGGATGGAAAGTATGTTTTATATGGATTCACATCCCAATATACATACTCAAGCACCCTATATTTTACACACACACACAAATTTGACACAAAACATCATGTCACCGTTTTCCTACTTAGACAGCAAACATTTGCTAACTGAAAAGAAAATGTACTAAACCTTACAGGTTCACATTGTCAGTTTTCTTCAAAGAGCACAAAGTTAATGTATATCATTTTCGCCCTTACAAAGTATTGAAATATCAGTAAGCCTTTAATTATATACTACCACAGACCAAATAAACATTTATCATTTGCATATTGCTTTATAATGCATGAAAAACATGAGGAATCAATATCAAATTTATTCATACAATATTTCAGATCTTTTTTTTTTTTTTTTTTTTACTTTTGTACCTGCTATTTACTCAATTAAAATTTTTTTAACAGAACAAAGATTCATGAAATTTACCATCTTTAACTAATAGTAGCTAAGGTGAATCCCCAGAAAAGTGATTTCAGTGAATCTGGTTCAAGCAAGACCAAAATCTACTGGGATTTTAATACCTATACCTAACAGTCTCCAAAATTTTACACAAGAATGCCAAGTGAGCGACAGTTCTAAGGTGACAGGAAGTCTACAGTAACTCTTGTGAGAAGAAAGGCCTCTAAAAATGCATGACACACTGCAGCTTGAAGCAGATGGGCTATAACATCACTACCACACCATTCCTGTCAGCCAAAAACAGAAATCTGAAGGTACAGTGGGTACAGGTTCACCAAAAACACACAGTTGAAGACTGGAATAATGTCACCTGGTCTGATGAATCTTGGTTTCTGCTCTGACTTGTAGATTGTAGAGTCAGAATTCGGCCAGATTCCATGGACCCAACCTGTCTTGTGTCAAAAGAGCAGGCTGGTGGTGGTGGCGAGGTGTGGGGAAGGTTTTTTTTTGCCACATACTGCGTGCCTTAATAGGAATTGAGCAGTGTTGCAATGCCACAGAGTATTGTTGCTGAACCCATACATCCCTTTATGACCACAATCTTATTATGGCTACTTTCAGCATGATGTGCCAGGTCACAAAGCACAAATCGTCTTAAACTGGTTCCATGAACATGACAATGAGTTCAGTGTACTTCAGTGGCCTCCCCAGTCACTGGATCTGAATCTAATAGAGCACTTTCGGGATGTGGAAGAATGGGAGAAATGAGGCATGAATATGTAGCTAACAAATCTTTAGCAATTATGTGAGGCAATCAGGTCAGCATGGACCAGAAACTCAAAGCAATGTTTCCAAGATCTTGTGGAAATTTCTACAAATAATAAGTCCAACCCGAGAGCAAAGGAATCCTATGAAGTATTAGTGTTCCTAATAATCGCCGATGACAATAGAGATATAGGATTGGGTATAGCATCATGTAGCCAGTCCTTCAGACTGACAGCAGAAATTCTAGACTCCATAGCAGATTTTATTGGCCAAGGACCACCTAAGATAGTGTCTGACTGACATGTAAAGCAACCAATTACAGTTATTTTGTTCAGCGTCATTTTCAGGGTTGTGAAAATGTAAAGTCAGTGTCTATACAAAAACAAACCGGTGAGTCTATACCATGATCTTCACATCGTTTGGAAAATCCTGTATTTAGCTGATCCTCATAAGTGCTCACAGTCACAGTTGTAAACATGACGGCTTCCTTCTTCTCTGAGAGAAGAGAGAGTCATAGCAGCTTTGTTTCCAGGTGGACCATTTAAAAAAACGAGATACACACGTCTCCTGGAAATCCTGTTAAATCCCACCACGATGACTTAGAAACTCCTGAAGGGTTTTCAATTTTGTGTAGCGTATGCATCAGACGTTAATCCAATGATTTGTGCGTGTGGCGTCTGAGGCTGAGACTAGCAATAGCATAATGCCACAGTAGTGCACTATATGTTCAATACAACAAGACCCAGTCACAGAAAAAGAGCAGCTCTCAGCTGGTTGTAAACAATCTACATATAGGGCTAGAAAATAAAATGAACCTACTTCTGATACTAACCAGCTAATCAGATACTACAAACCTATATAATCTGTGTTCTTAAATCAACCAGGACATCAGAGACAGTGATGAAGTGATGAAGAGAGCACTGTAAGTCATGCGGACACTGCTCTGCTGGCTAGTCATTGGTTAGTGCTGTATGGATGAAGCTACAGAAATGTAACACTTCATGTGCAAGATAACATCATAACTCTGGGGCCTACAACATTCACATTTGTATCTAAATATTATGAACATTTGAATAAGAGAGAAATTGGTTTTGACGATCCTATCCAAAATAAATCCTGTTTTCCCATGATGGACGGAAACTGAACGTTTTAAAAGCAGCAAGTGGTCTTGGTGAAGAAAAGCAATGTAACTATAGTATAATGTAGTAGTAGTATAACATAATAGATTTAGATAAAGTAAACATAGATTTACTTTATAACCATGGCACCCAGAATTGAATCTGAACTTAATCGTTGTGATTCCTAGAGATTTCTGCCCTCAATTGTTGTGCCAATGAAATGCTATCAATTTTGACCATTTTATCTGAACTTATTTATTGAATATTAAAGTTAATTTTGTCTCTCTCCAATAAAGTCAGGATCAGACACTCAATGTAGGATAATCAGCTAATCAAGTGTTTGGTGTGTGTGTTTGTGTGTGTATGTGTGTGCGCAGAGTGTGCTGACCCTGGGCTTTGAGCAACAGGTGTTGCATTAATATTCTGCTGGTGAGTGTTGATATTTAGGAGAGGAAGGATTGTTCTAGAGATATATTGGCCGTATTGATTTAGCATTTCCTTCCTACTGTATGTGGGCCAGCAGACTGGCGGCGGGAGGCACGGACCCAGGCTCCTCCAGGCAGGCGCTTTCCAAAGGACAAGCTTAATGCACGTCCTCCATTGATCCACTGGGTTAATGTGCAGCAGGGGCCTTAGAAAGGTCCGCTATCCCTCATGTGCCGCACGCTGAATGGATTCCTCACTGAGCTATTGAAGACAGCTTTGCTTAGCACTTACACAACTAAATCTATGACGCTCACACTGACTCCTGTGGCTGGCTTCAGCTTGAGAGCACTAGGGAAATCTCTAGACTCCTTAGAGGTGCTGTATCCAGACCTGGTCCCAAACCCCCTCTGTCACTCAGGCCTCTGCTAGAATATGAGTAGAAATGTCTAGACATGTCTCGTTCACTCATGTCCATAGACATGAGTGAACGAGAGCAGAAAATCATACCATTCTACTTGTCTCATACTTGTCACTGACTGAAAACTATTAAAATTTCCATAATACTTATGTGCTTGAAGGCAAAACTTTTTTTTGGTCTTTTATTCTTTGATGTGAGGAAAGGGACCTATTAATGCAAATTAATGCATGGCATCCTTTATTAATATAAATAGAAAAACAAGTCTTTCAAAAAATGAGTTAGCAACATTTATTTATTCTTGTTTGGCTCAATTTCTATTGGGTATTTATGTGGGATGTGGTCTTACTGCGCATTGCAGACCTTGATGAGCAATAATTATTAGTACTATTTACTTAACAAATGCATAAAAAAACAGCTAGACTGCTGGCGTAAATACTTTTTCATATTTTATTTACTGAACGCTAATTAAATGCAAATGAAATTAATAGTTGCTTTAAGACAATGAGTGTGTTGGCATGTCTCAGTGGATTGTAATTTTCATCTTTGGGAGTAAACAGACTTTTAATTGATAAAAAAATTTTCTGAATGTGACACATGCGAAAGAGAAACACAGGATTTCAGGGATTTCCCAGGCTGTCAAGCATACTGTATATGGTCATATTTAGGCATGTGCTGCTATGCAATGATCACTTTCATAAACAATATTTTAAAAATGTATTTAACATCTAAAGAAAATAAAACAATTTTCAAAAATAAGAAGAAATTAAATATTCACTATATAAAAAATCTCACATTTATTCATCAGTCAGCTGCTAGTTACTGAGAGCATTAATCTGTTTTTAGTCAGGATTATATAATTACTGACAATTTGCCATTTTTCAGGAAAGGATGTGATAAGAATTTATCAGAATACTGACATTATAATTGACAGAATACCCAGCTGCAGCACTACTGCTAAATTTGTTCTGTCTTCTATCAATATAAAATCAATCATGAACATTCAGATATATTCCACTTATTCAGGATGGGTAGCACCAACAAATCATCGGTTCAACAGAGTTTAGAGTTAATTAAGGATTTGCTGATCTGAGCTTGGGGGGCACGGTGGTTAGTGGTTAGCACGTTTGCCTCACACCTCCAGGGTTGGGGGTTCGATTCCCGCCTCCGCCATGTGTGTGTGGAGTTTGCATGCATGGTAGGTTGATTGGCATCTCTAAATTGTCCGTAGTGTATGATTGCGTGAGTGAATGAGAGTGTGTGTGTGTGCCCTGCGATGGGTTGGCACTCCGTCCAGGGTGTATCCTGCCTTGATGCCCAATGACGCCTGAGGGCTCCCCGTGACCCGAGTGTAGTTCGGATAAGCGGTAGACAATGAATGAATGAATGATCTGAGATTGATTTGAATTGTAATTTCACAATATAAAATCTCAATGTAATTTTAAAGGATTAACAAGTCAGTGATTTGTTAAATATAACCTTTGACCTGGTCTTAATTTCAGTTGTCCACTGATGTATCCGCCACATGACTTTTAACCCACAATGATTCATTGAAGATGAATAATTATTAGTTTCATGATTATATAATGACAGTTATAGCATAAAATTTCTTTCGAGGAACTATTTAAATTTTTTGTAACCAGGTTAAAGTAAAATATTAGGGTTTTTTTTCTGAAATGTTAAAAGGTATGAATGGAGTCTGTGAACATTACAAGGTAAAGATTCAATCCATTTTAACATGATTTTAAACAAAGCATTTAATAATATTCCCAAAACTTCACACTCAAAGTGTCACTTTCAAAATGTAAAGTTTCAAAAGTTCAGGTTTTAATCCTATTGAATTTATTCCATACGAAGGTGCAAAATATAAAGTTATCATAGTGTACAAGACTCACTCAGGCAGCTGTGTCCGTAGTGCACCATGAAGTCAGCTCCGAGAGCACGGGCAGTGAAGTCGTCTACACAGCAAGCTCCGTACGTCACATCACCCATAACCAGTGTGTCTGCTCCTGTAAACCTGACACACACAAGCAGACCAGTCAAACAAACAATATATCTGCTAGTATATATACTGCGTTGGAACAGCAAGACAATACATTTTTGCTATACACTGAAAACTTTTGTGTTTGAGATCAAAACATGAACATGAGATGATGGATCAGAATTTCAGCTTTATGTCCTGTTATCTACAACCTGCTATCTGTGTCAAACAAGGTACCTTTGGTGGCAGACCACTTAATTCATATAATTGGATCACATAAAAGTAAATTAAAGCAAATAAAGCTTAAGATTTTGTTGCACATACCTTTCTTCAAGTACCTGCATCATGGCAACCAACTGACCAAACTTTTACATTTCTACGATTGATTTGGCCAGTCAAAAACCCTTACAGAATTCTTTTGTTGAGTTTATATTTACATTTATGGCATTTGTTGGCATTTCAAACCTTATGTATTTTGTTCTTTCTATTTATGTCCTTATGTCTTAGGCAGCTGGAGGATTCATAGAGTAAGAATCTCATTATACGGTACAACACACTGTTTACTGTACATATGACAATAAACTCTCTGGCAGATGTCCTTATACAGAGCATTTATCTCATTTTTTAAAATTTTATTTTTTTTTATAACTGAGCAGTTAAGGGTTAAGAGCCTTGCTCAGGTGCCCAGCAGTGGCTCCTTGGTGATCCTGGGACTGGAACTCATAACCTTCTGATCAGTAGACCAATGTCTTAACCAGCTCAGCGTCTTAACCACAGAGGTAACACTTCAGTTCCTCCTAATTAGTCCGGATGCATTTCTCTGTAAATCGCCAAACAGAATGTTTGCGTTGTTCAATATCGTAATTTCGAGACTGGACTTCTGCAACTCCCTGCTGGCAGGTCTACCTCTGAATTCGTCCTCTGCAAATGATAAAAAATGTTATAAAGAAAGAGCAATAAGCAAATATTAAATGATCTGTTACATTAGCCTCATAGCTCCAGTACAAAATAATTCATAATGTGCTAGATGTGTCTCTGAGAAACATAAGGAAAAACTTTGGAAAGCCCTGAACAATCACAGTTTTTCAGACCAATGTTAGGTCAATCAATCAAGGCAGCATAATATGTTGTAATAGGTGAAAGTGAACAAGGGTGGACAAATCACTATCAAGGGCGCCAAGGAAGAACAGACTACGTGTCGGGGATAGTAATTTCTTTATTCATAGTTGTTTAGCAGGCAAGTAGGGTCCTGAAAATAGTGGATGCAAACATTTGTTTTCTCCAGTCTGATAAGATAAGAACATAAAACATGGCGTTCAAAAAATATATTTTACTTGATATACTGTATGTTTAAACACATAATACTCCAGTGTGTTCATGTACGTCATGGTGTGTGAATCCTGTTGCCAGCAAAAATGCACATCATCGGAAGATTACTTTCTAATCATCACTAGGAACTACTTTTTTCAAACTAAGGTAAATGTAGAACAGTTCCTTGAATGCCCGGGTTCGATTCCCAGCCAATGCCTCAACCCCAGCCACTAGATGCAGTGCCGGTCCCAAGCCCGGAAAAATGGGAGGGTTGCGTCAGGAAGGGCATCCGGCGTAAAACATTTGCCAAGTTGTTGTGCGGACCAGTTGGTCCGCTGTGGCGACCCCGAACAGGGAGCAGCCGAAAGCAACTAGGAAGAAGACCTGTTCAGTAGCATGAACCTGACACAAGGAAACCATGCCTGGATTTACTTGGCTGATCAGGGATTAGGAGAAAATTCGGTAAATTTAATTTATCGGCAAAGTATCCCTTTGACTCAGCTTGATCAAATATGCTTGTAAATTTAATAAGATACGTATGTCTTAAACAGCTATGTCAGCTAACAGGCATCATCAAAACCCTATCACAAGACCAATCAATTAGGGATTATGGGACATAAACCAGTTCGACCTTGAGGGTCTTGGTGCCTCAGGAAGATGACTAACGTACCGGTAGGTCAGACCCTGTGAATATGTTTGAAGAGCCAACGATCTGTTTTTGTTTGCCTCTGCGGGGGTCGTTAAATGTTAGCGCTTTATATTGAGTGCTACGCTGCTGCCGTCCTTCCTCTGAGCACAATTAAAATGCAGGATAAACATGAGACTGGAGAGCACATAAATAATGACAGAGCGAGAAAGGGAAAGGAGGCTTCGGTATGCGCCGCTGGGCATAGGAATCCAGACACATTTAGGACAGGTATTATTAATAGAACAGATAGATACACACACACACACACACACATGCAGAGTTGTACAGACAGAGGGAAAAGAAACCCCTGAACATAGGTAGCAAGTCTCTTTTCTGGTCAGACTGTTCGTCCTGCTTTCATCCTGCTTCTCTGAGCTCAGCTTTACACTCGCGGTGTATGTGTACCTCACTCTTTCTCTGTCTACACAAAGCTCTTTCTTCTTCAGGGTACTGTAACACACACTGACAGAAACACACCTGTCTTTTTGCTGTCTGGTTGGGTGATACCTTCACACTGTCTCTATGCATCTAGTCCTTCACAGAGAGTGCTCCATTTTTTCCCTGCCATCCTCCCACCTTTAAGTCTTCTCTACATCGTGTGAAACTTTTCCCAGTTCTCTCCGAGTTACATTACTTACCTATATTCCCTTTCAGTCCAATATTGTGTGTGTGTGTGTTTTCTTTCTGCCTCTAGTAGTTGTTTTCACATGAAGGACATGCTGGGCCCGATGAGGCTTGTAAAGCAGAAGGAGATGGCTGAACAGAGCTCATCAGCTAAATAAATATTTGCCTTGTTAAATTTGATTCGCTTATCCTGTCTCTCACCAAGGTGTCTACCATTTTTCTTTTTTTGGCTCCACCAAATGTTTGTGAATGAGAGGTAGGTTCAGCCTCAAAATCAGGGGAATTTCTCCACAGTAACTGAAAGCGTGAATATCTGTTGATGCTGTGCAGTAAAATGAAGTGAAGTGGAGTAGTGCTGTTGCTTGTTTTGCAACACTAGATGCCTACTAGGCTTGTGTGATATTTTTCCCAGCTCACAAAAATTGTTATGAACGATTTATTGCGATTGTCCAGAAAAAGAGGAAGTAAGCACTTTCACAATTTCAGGCTACAGTAGCCTGTGCAGTAGGGGAGAGTGTATTCATAATAACAGTTGGCAGACCAAACCTTAGCTGGAGGGTGAATTTTGGGTTATTCCGCAGTAATTCACAGTAAAATAGTAAACTTTACTATTAATAGTGAAATTATTCTTCAAAATCCTTTTACAAATCTGTTTTCCAATGTTCACATGACCAAAATTTTCACTGTTGATCTGCTGCAACAGTGTTCATCTGAAACAAACAAAAAACTATTTTTTTTATTTAAATATATTCAATTCCTTTTAAATCAGTTTCTAATTAAAATCACCATTAACTTGTTAATCAGCAACAGCATTAAGCAAATGAAGTGTAAAATTTGACATTTTATTCTCAAAAAATGTTTTTCTTTTCTTTAAGAGCCATTATGACCGATTTTTAGCTGACGTTTTCATGGTAATACTAAAAGAATTGATGCTAACTATATATTTATCGACATTAATCTAATCTGGACATATCATGATAGGTTTTATTTGACATTAATGAACTTTTTCTATTTACTTCAACAGAACGCGAGGGTGGCGTATGAGTCTACTTGAGTGCATTTGAGGTTGTAGGAAGGGGGCGGTGCTTTCTAGGCTTTCTGATATCAGTTAATATCAAAGTTCAAAACACCTACACATGCCAGATTTGTGTGTTGATTTGGGAGAAAAAGTCTGGTCTTTTGGTGTATTTTTGGCTTTGGTTAAAGCCCCTGAAAAAAATAAAATAAAAATAAAATACAAACTCCTACGCAAAACATATCCGAAAAATTATAAACACAGTTTTAACAGAATCTGAAAATCAAATCTGTTTTACATTCACAATGTTCTGAGAGGAGAAATGCAAATGTATTTCCAACCTCAGCCTATGACGCGCCTCTCAAGGGCACATTTCTAGCTAAACACTTGTGAATACAGTGACATACTTAGCTTTTGGAGCATGCTATATGAATACAAGGCATTCCATTCATAAATGTTATTCAACAGTATTTTTTGATAAGAAGGTAAACAGACTGTATACTCGTGATAGTTTGGTGAAATCTGGATGGTGGATTTAATGCCAGATGTGCAATTTCTGGGAAAATAGTCAGGCCTGGTCATGTTTTGTGATAAAAACGTACCACAGTCTTTAGTAAAAGCTAGAGTTCTGGGGTGAGAGAATAGTTTTATCCAGAGGAGACACAGCTAGGGTTTTTTTTTTTTTTTTTTTTTTAAATCTCAAGATAAGGAGTACAGTAGCAGCCACAGAAAAACAAGAGCAGCTCAGCTCACTGCTTGTGAATATGAATTACTAGTTAATCCCTGCCCAAGAACAGGTGCAACAGAACAAGATTTTTTTATTGGTGTAACATAGCAGCAGCAGAAGTTTAGGTTTAACCTTCTACCTAGTATACTGATGTCCTGAGCAATTCCCTTGTCAACAATTGTATCAGTCATCCAGGGTGGGGGTGTGTCTGAAACTGAAGGCAGAGACCTTGATGACTTGCTGGTGCTTAAGTCATTGCCTTAGAAAGCAGCATTTCTGTTACAAAGGAACATGTAAGGAAGGGTTAGAGACATGTTTCAAGGACAGCAAAACGCCACGGCATTGCCAGGATACCAACATATGCAGACCTTTGTCTGCTAACCTCTTTAGACGAGATGGAGACATAGATCTTTATATATCATATATCATTATATATCATATATATATATATATATATATATATATATATATATATATATATATATATATATATAATATATATATATATATATATCACAAACTTATTTGCTAAAGATGTACTGTGTATTGTGCCGTTGACAATCAGTTAGTTGAAGTAACATCAAGTCAGAATTCAATGCAAGCATTTATTTTAGACATGACTTGATGCCAGACAGTCTATACAAGACGTTTTGGACGCATTTAGCCTCTTCTAAAATGCTTCTTCTAAGCTAGCTTGGTGCTTGATGGCCTGGGAAAAGTATAGGTTTTTGTGAACAAGTCTGTTAATAAAGCAAGTCAGACATGTGTGAGTTTTGTAAATTAATGTTTAATGAATCTGTTCTGATTCTGAATCAGTTTCCTTGCAGGTGCAACAGAATGGCAGAAAGCAAAAATGCTTTAAAATGCCTATGTGCTGGAGAAGCTTCATGCAGGACGTGAGAACTGCAGGACATCAGACAGTGGGACGTGGTCCTCTAGTGTTTGGTTCTTCAAAATTGGTCTCCTAATTGAGATATCTCTCTCTCTTTCTCTCAAACATCAGAGCTGTGATGCCATTTAGATGCAATTAAGATGGAGAAAAGCCTGTGATCTCAGTAAAAAGGCTTATTAATCACCATGTAAGGGGCCAGATGGAAACACTAACACGCACAAATAGCCAGAGGTTACATGTCTCTCCACTCATCAAAAGGACAGGTTACAGCTGGTTACAGGTCAGTGGCTCTCTGTCTCTGTGTGGATGTGAAAGCAAATACATTCATTTTCAGTTCTTTGCTCTGTTTCATTGCTAAGCTTTCACAGAAGTTTCATCAAAAGCCAGCATGACAGAAACAGCACCAGCTGAAAGCTATGTCCTCTCCTAAACTGCAAGAGTTTTAAAAAATGGACCAATACACAACATAGTCAGTGCATAATCAAAGCTCTCTGGCAGAACATGATTTAGTCTGCCTGCGTATCAAGTTCCTTTTAATTTAAACAACTGTTCTCAGTGTTTATGTGAATTTAAATGTTTTCTTCAGAAAGCAATAGCTGGCAGCTTTTGGAAACAAGTTGGAGATGGGCCCCTAGCAGGTTTGTAGTACCTTTCGACCAGGAGGTGCAGCATAACTTATCTCTGAACGCTGACATTTTGTTGACATTTCCATAGCCACGATTTACAAACCATACCCAAATATCTGTGTTGGTTCCTGCAATTCCTGCAAGCCTGTACCGTAATGAACGGCTTTTCGGGTGGAATTAACAGGCAACATCAGTTTTATTTTACAAATGATTGTCTTAGATTTGTTTTTTGGCACTTATTTCACTTGATCAGTATTTCCCAGGCCAAATACCAAATAGCTTAAAAATATCTTCCTTTGCACCCTACATCGGATACAACATAACAGCCCTAATGAGTTTATATGTACATAATGCATATATGTGCCCTACATGCATAATAAAAAAAAAAAAAACACAGCAAGTCTGAGATTTGTATTTGTATTAGTATTGTACTTATTATTATTAGTCACAACCAAACATGCTCCAAAGAAACTCCTCTTTACGTTCGTAGTGCCGTGAAAACACAGTCTCCTGGTCAGGTAACAGCAGTACCATGCAATTTGGAGGAAGGCCAAATCAAGTGGTTTCATCACTTCTAAAGAATTTTAAGAAATTGTGCACTACTGGGTGTGATTGACGATACACCGGTATCTAGAGTGTTAACTGGCATGAAACCACTGCTGTCACGATGGAGTGAAAGGCAGGTGCTAATTGATGACACAGACCTCCCGCTCTGTTCAGACATGGCTGCTGCACAAATGCAACCCCAGTTTCTCAGTAGCCATCTAATTTTAGGGCTTGGTGACTACTCAGTGCATGCTTCCATGGTGACCGCTTGAATAGTAGAAATGGTCACGGTTTGAATTTTCGCTGTAGGGTGAATCACACTGAAACTAGCTGCAAATACAGTGATGAGAAACAGCCAATGAGAGGAAATCAAATTCATCTGCTCTCATGTGCAACAGATCCACATAATCGTTCACCTATTTGCGTGCGAGGATGCCGGCAAAATGTTTAAAATTACTTCTTTAAGAATTTTATTCTTAACCCACATCTTTATAGAAACAGCAAATATAAACAGGGCGAGACATGATTTCAGGCAGCACACAGTGTTTTTCCACTGACAGAAGAGGTCCAAGTTGACATTATTGAAAGCTCTGATTGTTTTCCCATTATTAAGGTTTAGATTAAATTTTTTTCAAGTGACCAGTCAAACAGGCTAAGAACTGGAAGCCACTTACGTATAAAACTTTAATAACGGTGGGTTATGATTATAATAATGATCACTGTAACAAAAGAAAAATAATAAAAAATACAGAACCCCATGGCTATGCTTCACAAACCCCACTTTAATAATCAATAGTGTACAGTGTGTACCTTGTCTTGTACTTTGTCTTCCAGCAGGTGTGTAGTGTGCAAACTTCAGTCAATTTCTGCCAAACATCTCATCGCTAGTCTTGCAGTGTGAAAAGGCCAGCAGGTCTATGATTCTGAATATGTTTCAAACCTTATGTCTTCTGTGTCCAAACAATTGCGCAGCTCTAAAAAGAGTGGCCTTGCTACTTCAGATGTAGGTTGATAGTGTAGGTTGATAGCTGAAGCTGAGATGAAGTCGTTAGAGGTGTGAATCAGACATAGTGATTATGAGGTAAAGTATGAATGTTCATATGAATTGTGACATGTCCATTTCTTTTCTAGTTAAAAAAAATGACCCTAAAATGTTTCTGCACAAACTGTAATGGCCTTGCAGACAACAGGTGTTCTGACTGCTTTAATGTTTTTTCCCCCATATTACTTCCACTTTGTCCTTGTGAATGTGCCATGTAGCATGTGATAGGATTTTGGCGTCAAGTGCTGCTTGAATGATGGAGAAATTGGGCGTACAATCCTGTCATCAAAGGTAGAATATCTGTGAATGACAGGTGCTTGGTGAGAAAGCGCCTAGCCGTGAAAATCTCATGTTTCCTTGCACTGTAGCATAAATTAGTGGCATCATGTTCAGCTACCTTGTTGTAAAACAGAAAGACTGTAGGTGTCTCAAACACACATAAGCAATAAAAAAAATATGAAAAAGCTGGCTATGAAAGACAACAAATAACTTAAAAGGACCTCTAAACAGGTGAGTAAAAACTGCACAGCGGCTACATTGGATTGTGGCACCTACCTGAGTAGTTTCTAAAGTTGTCTTTTGTTCTCTGAAGAAATTTCTTCGCCCAGAATTACATGTCAGTTCAAATAAAAGATGTGAAGAGTTATGTATAAAAGCTTACGTTTGTAAAAGTAATAGTTTGATTTAATGTCAGTAGTAATTTGCAGTAGTTTTTAAATTGTGATAAATAGCGTATTATGTGAAATATAATTGGTACTGGTAAAGGTACTGTTCTGATACAGACTCATCAGAACAGCCAGTCTCTCTCTCTCTCACACACACACACCACACTGAAGTCTTTCATACACTTGGTGAGGTCACAAAGCCAAAAAAGGGTTGCAGAGAACAAAAAACAAACAATTTCTGCAGATATCGTAGACACTATAGACGCAAACACAAACTATTGTAGACGTAAACACAAAACATCCCTGCAGACGACCGTCCTCCTCCATATGGTCTTTGAGATGCATAATACGCATGACATTACAAGCAAAATGAGTTGATGTCTGGTTAGCTTAGCTGAAGTTACCCTAGCTGCTGCTGGAAAAGGTCTAATTTTTTTTTTTTTAGATATTATAGAAGAAGTTGTTTTCGGCTGCTCCCTGTTCGGGGTTGCCACAGCGGTCCGCACAACAACTTGGCAAATGTTTTACGCCGGATGCCCTTCCTGGTGCAACCCTCCCATTTTTCCGGGCTTGGGACCGGCACTGCATCCAGTGGCTGGGGTTGAGGCATTGGCTGGGAATCGAACCCGGGCCTTCTGCATGATAGGCGAGAAACCTACCACTGAGCCACCAATGCCCCCTTTTTTTTTTTAAGATATTATAAACCATGCTAAAATACAAACATGACCGCACCAACTGGTATTGAAAAGTTCTTTTGAAGGAAAAGAGAGACAATGCTAACAGAAACTAAAAAAGAAAAAAAAGAAAAAAGAAAGAAACGAAAAGACCAATGCATGGAGGAGGCAGCAGCAGAGATGATGAGCTATGATGTTTACAAGAAAAAAATTAGGAGTAAAGCTGTAGAAGGATGAATTATAATAGTTTGGATTTGTTAACTATCCCAATACTATTCCAACTAAAAAGCTACAAAAAAAAATCTTTTTAGTGATAATATTGTGCCATGGTGAATTGAGGACATTGACAGAATCCAGATTAAAGGTTATTCATGGAGGCAGTGATATTGCTGTGTGTGCTGTGTTGTGGCTGCATGTGCAGTAGGCTTGACAATGCAAATTTATTGAGAATCCTCTTTGCTGCTTGATGCTGACCTGCAGGTGAATAGATATTTGAACAGCTAATCTCATACATAACTCATGGGAAGGACTAGGTGTAACGAGCCCCGGGGCAGACTGCACGACAGAGAAAAACAGCAGTGTTATTAACAATATTAAGGGTGAAGAAGCCCAAGGTATTTTTTGAAATCACTGCTTTATTCATCATGAATCACCGACATCAAGAGCAATGGGCGCTGAGAAATTGGTGACTGTCAAAATAGTCCGCTTTATCAAAGGCCGCGGCATCATCAGCGGACTTATACAGTGTCTGTGCAGCACATGCATTGAGTTTTCATACAGCCAGAATATTTAGGGGTCAGGTGATGCCATATGCTTTTCTCCTGGAAAGTCAATCAGCACTTTTATAGTGAATTTGTTTAGGAATTAAAGAAATGACAAGTTTTTTCACACAATTTTGTGTGAAAAAACCCCCACAAAATTCCTACACGAAAGCTTAAAACCTCAAGGATAGGACTGTCCTTTCAATCACTGTGAACAATTCCAAGGTTTCACCAAGAAATCGTTAAAGCTGTGATTCAAATCCCTATCTTACTACTATGCTTCAGACAACTATAAACACATCGGAATGAAAGAAAGCGATCGCTGGCCTGATGTGTTTCATTGATCTGGATGGACTAACACACAGTTTCATGCACTAACTTCCTCTGGGGATATTTGATGATTTCAATTGGGGGGGGTTGAAACCCCTTGATGTTAAAAACCCCAGAATCAATAGCACCATTAAATCAAAACTCATCTGAGGAATCAGAAATGCTACAGCTGACCTCTGACAGTGTGCTGAAACCTTGCAGCAAAAAAAAAAAAAGGAAACTGTGTGCTGGCCTTGACGTTGAGGACACATTGTGGAGCAGAATTAGTGTGTTATTCCTACAGCCTTTGACAACAACATATAGTGGAACCTCTGCACACAAATTTAATTTGCTCTGGAGGAAAATTCTTAAGGTGAAAATTTGTATTGCAAAACAAATTTTTCCATAAGAAATAATGTAAATGAAGATAATCCGTTCCAGACACCAAAAATATTACCAATATTACCAACGCATATGTAAACTATATGGCTGCTTACAAAGAACTGACCCAAACCAAGCATTTCATGCCAAGGGTCCTCACAGGAAGTCGTGCCACCAAGCTTGGGATAAAAACAGAGCAGACCACCCACGGCACCAACCTGCCTACAAAAAACACGTGCGAAAAATCACACAGCTTTTGGAAACCTGCCGAAGGCGACGCTGGTATTGTGGGTTGACTCTTACGAAACAGTTTTCACTGACTGAAATTTTTTTTCGTAAACTCACTTTGGTTGATTCACTTGGATTTCCAATGACGTAAATAAGTTTTGAACGGCCCCTGGACATAAGCATCATAAGCAAAGAATGATTCTCTGTTCTGATTCAGATGAAGATGCCTTGTGATATGACTGTACCCCTCTCTGGCAAGCAGAGTGGACAAAGCACACAAGCTCAGCATCCTCACTACATAAGTGTATTACTTGGGCTAGACTTAAACGCATAGTTTGTGTCGTCTATGGCACATTAAAAAATATGGGTCACCAGAAAAAAAGCTGTCTCTGCAATCCCGTGTGTCTATGCTTGGGTGTGTGTGTTGTTCTTTGTTGTACTCTGGCTGTTTTAAATTAGTTACACGCTCATACCATAGAAAGCACACCATTCTTCACCACCTACAAACAATGCAGCACAAATAGACATACAGAAAGACAGATAGCTTTAAGCTGCCAAAACCACACAACAAATTAGCCCTTAAAATGCACCAACAATGCCAAAACAGCACTCAGAGGCCTGCTAAAACATCGTCCTACTGCTGTCTGTTTGATTTATGAACAGTGAAAATATTTTAATCTCATAGCTGTATGCCAGTGTGTACTGGGTGTAACACTCAAGTCGCTCTAGCTCAAGGGCTGAAAGAGATGAGACTTAGCATGTGTCTGTTTGGTCTAAAAGTCTCCAAAGCAGAGCTAAAAATGATTTAGTGAGTTGACAGTCAGTTCTTTGTGGCCAGAAGTCTGCAACGCTGCCACTGTCAGCCTACTCCCCTTGTCTAATAACACCCATCATTCTGCTGGATAAAAGAGTGGAAAGGAGACGAGAGGAGAAGAGTGAAAGCAGTGTGGTGAGAAGAAATGATGACAAAGTGAAAGATATTTAAAAGGACACGAGTTTGTACTGATAGCTCTGGGTCAAATGCCAGGTTTGATGGTAGCTGTCAGAATGTTACACTTTTCATTCTTTAAAAGTTTTACTGCATGTGACACGTTATCAGGAAAAAAAAAGTCAGCTCGCTTGACAGCTCGCTTAGCGACACGCCCCAGATGTTGAATCTACCCATACATCTGATTCCGATGTATTTGAGTTTTAATGAGATGAGAACTAAAACACCAAACTGATAGCAAGGCTGAAGTTTTAAATAAACTGTCAAAATTCAGGCAGATCGCATAAACAGGGTGTCAGTTATTCCATTTTGATATACGTTATTGATATTAAAGTTGAATACTGACTGATCTAGAGTTGATATCTGATACTGATCTGATTCAGAACGAGGCAGACACTGGCTTTAAAGGCAATCTGTGGTCTATTTTATTTGCAGTCTAAGATCTGTGTCAGGGCAGTTAAAATTATAATGGCATATTCTAATAAAGAGTGTATTTAAAAACATTTTTGAGATATATCAAGTTTGAAACTAATATCAATTTCATATCTACTATGAATAATGTAGTCTTCAGCACAAATAGCAATACATTTTTAATTCCAGCTACTTGATATGCACATACAGTAGGATCACAACCTGGCAATGGAAGCGTAAACTGTCAGAACAGACATCAAATCAAACTCTTTACAGCTAAAGTAAGCAAAATCATAAAGTAGTTCCTGTTCTTATGTATGTAAAATAATGGCTTCTACACCCCATATATTTAGCTACATCCCTAATAGGAATCTGTTTAAGATTAGCAATCATGGTTTAATCGTGGTTTAACTCGTTAATATTTACCTAAGTGGGTGTCTAAGCTAAAACTGAAGGCGCATTAACTAATATATTATGGAAAAGCAAGTGCAAGCATAACCTCTTAGAAACAAAGTTTAGATTAGAAGCTTTACTGTCAATTACAAAACCAATGAACTGCATTTAGCATCTAACCAGAAAGACCAAAAAAAAAATGATGTGGTCAGTCAGATTCAGTTCAAATAAGAATACTACGTTTCTCACCAAGTTTATAATAAACTTAATTTAAAGAGTGAGCGTGATCATTTCACGCCGCATTAACGTAAACCGAATACGTTGTGAAATCTCACGACGATGTCAGCGCTGATGGGAGCTAGAACTGAAGTATTAAATTCAGGCAATTAAAACATGCATGGTGGAATAGTGTAGTGGTGATGTGTCTGTTAGAAAACACCAGCGTCATGGGATCAAGTTTCCGCTCTGTAGCTGATTTTATGAAAATATGTGCTTTGAAAATATGGGATCAAATCACTTTGGATGTACGAACACTAACTGTGTTAATGTTTTCAATTCAATCATGTGGAACCGAAGTATGCATCTGAATGAAGTAAATTCGATGAGATTTTTGTTACAAGTACGATCGCTAGGTAAAAAGAACAATCACAAATCTGTGAAACCTGGTAAGAAGCTAAGGATTACATTGTGCTGCCATTGTGTACAATATAAAGTGTTCATGTAGCACCGCTACATATTCTTCAGGTCAGCCTTAAAGGCTGTATGTAGGACCTTAGAACAGACGCACCACGTTTGTACATCGCTCTGGATAAGTGCGTCTACCAAATTCAATTCAATTCAATTTATTTATATAGTGCTTTTAACAATGGACATTGTCTCAAAGCAGCTTCAGCGAAATATAGAGACAGAAAAAATATATTAATTTTAAGGTTAAGTTACTATTTATCTCAAACATTTATCCCTAAAGCCTGAGGTGATGGTGCCATGGAAAAACTCCCTGAGATGACATGAGGAATAAACTCAGAAGGGAATCCATCCTCATTTGGGTGACACTGGACAATAAATAATGTAAATGTTGATAATGTGTTTGCTTTAAAAATTTATAGTCGCAAAGAATTGTGCAACCAAATGCTCTTGAGGAACGCCTTAAATGTAAATGTGAATGTAGATACATCCATACCACACATGATCTCAAGGTGAACTCCTTAAGAAGCTATGAACCCAGAACATTATTAAGAGCGCTGCAGAAATATAAGTACTACAATGGAAGAATATGGTATGTATGTATGAATTACGGTATTTATTAATAGGGTAACTTGCTCTTTCTTAATGAAAGGCAGAGCGTCTTGTAATACAGTCTCTAAAACTCTCCTCTCCTAAACATGGCTTGGATATGCTGAGGTAAGTCTTGATACCCTGCATGTCCAAAGTTCCTATTAAGCCAAAAAAACAATTCAAAAGACTGTGAGTTTGTATTTACTTGTCATTTGTCATATGTGATCCAGAGCAGTGCTTTTCTAGCTCAAGGGGACAGAAACAATCTCTTCACAAGTACTACCAAATTCATGACAACCCATTAAACCACCTGGCTCTCAAAGCTGAACAACCAATAGTGATCATCCTTTCAGAACTGAATGCACAGCTTTGTTTTCTGTGAAAATACCACTGCTGAAGGGTTCATAACATGGGAGGAAAGCGTAAAGCCGCTGGAACGCTCATCATAAGCAGCTTAACGTGGGTGCAGTTAGTTCAGAGACACATGACTGGCAGCAAACCCCTTTTTGGTCTGCTGCCAGTAGCAGGTGTAGGATCTCAGCCTGGTCTGTGACACACATCAGACAATTCAGATCCATCCTTTTCTCCCTCTTGGGAGAAAGTGATGAGTCATCCTACGTGAGCTGGAGGTGCCAGAAGAACACAATGGGATGGCAATGCTCCAGTGCACCTGCATGTGAAGAGCTGTCAGTCTGTCACTGCTTACGTGTGCTCTTTAAATTCCTACATACAAAAATGTTCAAACAATATCCTCGACCAGAATGACAAACATCAACAACGCTCTAGTACAAAAGTCACCCATCTTCCATCCCCCAAGCTAAAACTCACACATGCACACTCTACTTCAAGTGCATCAATATTTATACTGTGCACCTGCTGATGGCTCATATTTCATTTCATTATTTTTCAGACATGCAGAGCATTCGCTCTACTCCGTCTCTCTCTCTCTCTTTCTCCTTCTCTCCCTCTCTCTTTCTCTCTCTCTCTCACACACGCACTATGGCCCAGAGATCGGAGATATTACCTGTGAGGAAGAGCGTCATCCCTCGATATCAGGGCAAGTCTGCCAAGAGTGAGTCTCATTATTTCCACTTTTAAAAGAAGTGAGTTAGATAGAGAGAGATGGAGAGGGTGTGAGTCCTGGATGGGCAAAGAAAGCAAAGTGAAATGGTGTATGCAGACATAATGGAAAACAGAGTGAAAAAAACGGGCGATGTGAGGAAAAAAAGGAGCCAGTGTGGCAAGGTAAGAGATGGAGAACGACAGAGGCAGAGGGATGCTGAGCGGGATGTTGAGCAGATGAGCAATTTGCTTTAGGATGTCATGTTAACAAATGTGTGATCTAATCTGCTTTGCGCAAACACATGAGAGAAAACAGCGTAACTAGAGAGGCACCGGGAAGGGAGGTACGCCACAGGGGGATGAAATGCTCTCCACTTCTGTCTCTGCACACTGTGAAAAGTGCATCTGCTGCATTGCTCTGAAGGTCTTGAAGGTCTTCCCTGTCACGTCTCCTCAGGCAGCAGCAGGAGAGCAGGAAAAGTTATAAGAGTTTATAGGCTAATGTGATGAAATGACAGATTACTGCCACCAAGGAGCCAAGAATAGATGGCGGCATCAAGCTCTGACAGATGTTTCCTCTAAAGCCACAAAATAATCTCTTAACTTCTTCTTAAACAAGAGGAATCCGTGCTAACCTTTCACCATCAATTCCAGCCTGAAAATGAAGCCTTGCATGGAGATGTGCTTATGAGGACAATCCGATCTGCCATGGTCACATAACCCCTCTAAGGTCGGATAAAGACCGCTTTCCATAGCTGGCGAGGACAAAGATGAAGTGAGTTGAACGGATTTTTCGAAGCATGCTGATGCTACAGGATGCATCCTGGCTTGGCAGGGAGCTGGCATAAAGGCAGGCTGCTGATGAGTGCCAGAGGGGCGCACTGAGCTTTGAAGGTCAGCCACTGAGCTCCAGGAGTTTACTGGGGCAGAGAGGACAGGAAGTGGACCTGGTTTGGCTCTGTGTCTTTCAATGCATTTTGCAGTACACTCTATCAGACGCTGGCTCATGGCACTGACACAACAACTTTTATAAATAGTTATTGTGTACTGTACATGTATATAGATAAGAAGGAGCAAAAATGTTTAATTAGTTCATTTCAAACCACTTGTGATGAAGCATGTTAAAAATATGACGGTATTGTTTAAAAAGCATTTCTATGGGATATTTTTCTGTCAAGAACTTTAAACATACTTTGCAATGACCTACAAATACCTCAGTCTCCCAGTGGACATGGTTCCCCTGAAGGGTATAAAAAAAAAAAAAATGAAGCACACAAATTTCCATTCACTGGAACTAAGGGGCACAAACCTATTCCACCATGACACTGCCCCTATGTGCAGTGCAAGGTCCATGAAGACATGGTATGCTAAAGATGGAGTACAGAATCTCAAGTGTCCTGCACAGAGCCCTGACCTCAGCTACACTGATCACCTCTGGGTTGAACTGGAACACTGAATGCACCTTAGGCTTTCTCACCCATAATTGACACCTGACCTCACTAATGCTCGTGTCTGAACGGGCAACTCCACACAGCCACACTCCAAAAACTAGCGGAAAGCCTTGTCAGAAAAGTGGAGGTTATTGTAACATTCATTCATTGTCTACCGCTTATCCGATCTACTCTTGGGTCACGGGGAGCCTGTGCCTATCTCAGGCGTCATTGGGCATCAAGGCAGGATACACCCTGGACGGAGTGCCAACCCATCGCAGGGCACACACACACACTCATTCACTCACGCAATCACACACTACGGACAATTTAGAGATGCCAATCAACCTACAATGCATGTCTTTGGACCGGGGGAGGAAACCGGAGTCCCCGGAGGAAACCCCCGAGGCACGGGGAGAACATGCAAACTCCACACACACATGGCGGAGGCGGGAATGTTATTGTAACAGCAAATGGGAAATAAATCAGGAATGAGAGGCTCAAAAAACATATAGTGTCCTAATGGCCTCCCTGTGATTATATCTTAGGCTCATTATATATTAGTCACAAAGGCTGGCAATCTCAATGAAATGTTAGTTATTAGTGTTATTATTAGATTTAGATTATAAGACCTTTCGTCAATAGTGCTGATAGTTAGGCTTAGAAAATGTCAACATGCTCACTTCAAATCGAAAAACAAAGTACAACAATATGATTCATAGCAGCACATGGCTGAATTGTCAATATGACTGGCCATAGTGTGCTTTATTTTGGTATAATTACCTGGCTCGAAAAACTATACTATTAACAATAGAGTTATATTAATGCGCTTGTTCTAATGTTATTGTTTCTATAGTAACAGCTAATACACAGGGACTTGCATGCCAGACTAATAGTGGAAGCACAAAAAAAGGATGAATAAAAAAAATCCAAAACATAACAAAACAACAATGTGATGCTGTTTAACAAAGAAAAAGGCATAATTGTTGATGAGGCCTGAGTGCCAGTGTTTTGTAACCGTCACAGCGCTTTGGAAAGTATTATTAGGATGTTGTTGGGTTGCTTGGAAAAATGATAAGTTGCATTTTCTGAGAGAGAAACAGAAAGAGATGCTTGTGAGGGAATGACTGTTGTAAGAGATTATAGGAACTAACTTGTCTATGTTTCCACAACATAGCCCATTAAAACTGTGTTTGCCAATTGTTGAGGTATAAGTGGAGTGACACGACTGAATTATACGGAAATAATTCTGTTGGGATGGTTTATTTGCATGTAACCATTCTGTCATGTGTTATTCTCAACCTAAATATCCCCACACACAAAAATGACAAAGTTTTAAATTCAATCATTTACAAATCTACGGTTGCTTAACACAAAGATAATACAATCTTTTTGTATATTTTGTTTTGTCAGACATGCTTTCTCACTTTCTCTTGCTGTCCTCTCACTCGCTTTGATCAAAATTTGTTTACCTTTCTGCTCAATGTCGAGTGTTCCTTTTCTAAAATCACTCACACCTTTCGCCGTTGAATCCTTTGTAGATGCTGTGCTTGGTGTCTGCACCTCTGTCAGTGTCAATCCATCTGAGCTCTCGTGTAAAAGCTTCACCTGATCCCACTCGCTTCTGCACGAACCATCCGGCCTGTGCTGAAAGTTTGCGCGAGAAGGTCTTCCCCTCAGTTGAAAGCTCTCCAACTCGCTCTCGCTTTCTCTCCCACACAATCATTTTTTTGTCATTTAGCTCATGTGGACATGTCGAGAAAAGAAAAATAAAACAGACTGAAACTCAAATGCTGGGAACATGAAAGGTCTGATACAGAAAATGCACTTAAATTTCAAACAAGAGGCTTAGAATCAAGTTAATATCAGATTAATAAGTGAGGAAAAAAGTCTCATTCCTGCAGCCCCAAGCACTGTGGATACTATATACAAGAAGTATAATGCGAATAAAGAACTGCCTGGACATAATAGGCTGTATGTTTTAAAGTAAATTGCTGCTTTCCATAACACACAAATGCGTGTTATTTCTGTGTTCAAAGCACCACTGAGCCATTTTAGCTCACAGCCTTGACACTAACTGCAGAGACTGCAGATGCTTGCTGCATTGTATCACAACTAGGCTTGCGTGATATAGCAGTCTAATCGTTCCTACACAATCCTACACTGCCACGATGTCCAGTGACATTTTCCATAGATTAGATTATGCTTGCCATTCAACTTTTACACCAACTCCTTTTAAAGATATTACTATTCTATTTGTACGTTTATAACAGCTTCTTAAAATACCTTCTCAAACCTGCATCATGCATCATTATGAACTCATCGGTTGTAACTGACTGTGGTTAAGATGGCCGCTCTTCACAAAACCATGGTTAATTTATAGCTGCTCATAAAATACTTTTAAGACACAAAACAGGCAATCATTAAAAAAAATGGTGAAAATCCTTCAGGGTCATCTTGTCAATGTTAAAAGAAATGCTGGACTCTCTGCTAAATTAAAAATGTGCTGCTGTGGTGAATGCCTCTGTCTTTTCCATGTAAACCTCTTACATGTGAAACTCAAAAGCGCCACTCCACGGCTTTGAGCTTTATCTTCTGTGCATCATTTTTTTAAATTAGTTGTGGAGGGTTGCGTCATTAATCAGGATTTTTATTAATGATGATTCACGACGGAGGAAAAAAATAAATATCATGCAAACCAAATCACGCCTCGGTTAAAGGAAAAATCGTTGAAAGTAGTCTGTATAATGAACAGGTGATCTCCAATGGCATTTGAGATTTATTTCGTGCTCGAATTCTGACAAGATCTTTTAGTTCAAACTTCTCTCGACACGCCGGTCTATTTTCGCTTTGGTAAACGGTTTCCGATATTACCCACAATGTCATTTGACTACCTCCTAATAGCGGGACTGGTGCGATTTAGGCCTCGCTGCATCTCTACACAGCCGTCTGCTCAGACAGATAAGCTTCTAAAGCTTTTGTGCTTCTACTGCCGTCGACGCCATCATGCTTGTCATACCTTAGATTGCTTGCTGATGTATCTACAAGCATGTGCATTGTGTAGCTACGTTAACATACATACTGTCAGGAGTAGCTGGACAGTTCCCTGCCAGGCCCGGGGAGGGAGCTGGCAGGAGAATCCTGGAAGCCTGTTTGTGTCTGTGTGTTTCCTGCCCATTGTTCTCCACCCTGATTGTGTCACCTGTCCCTGATTACCCTGATGTGTTTCCCTATAAAAGGGGATCCTGGTGTGCATGTGTGGCGTGGGTCAATGTTCTGTGTATAGCTGTCCCGTGGGTGTTACGTTAGGTTTGGGGTTTTGTTTGTGAGTTTAGTTTAATGTACCATGGAGTCTCGTGTTATGTTCGTCTTTCCCCTGTATCGTGTGTATGTAATAAAAAACAGTGCTTCACTGAATCCCTGCGTTTGGGTCTGCTCGTTCACGGCGTGCGGGTGCACGCCACACCACGGAGGTCCGGGTTCGAGCCCCGCTAGGGCGGGAGTGGCGGCCGGTCGTGACACATACAGTGAAACCTGACTGTTTAAAGATGGTTGTTGAGTGGGCAGGCAATGTCCCCCTGTGATGTCAGTGTGTCACAGAACCATTAACTTTATTTAAAAATAACGAAAATACACACAGCAGCAGGCAGAAAATTAGTAGTAGAATAGCTAAGCACATTACCGTAGGAACATAAACTGAATTTCTTGTGTACAAAAAGTTTGTGCAGCTGTGTTACTCGAAGTGTTTGAATCATTGCAGGATGCAGGCAGTTTACACATCAAAATTAATCCAAATTTGATTAGAAAGAAAGAAAGAAAGAAAGAAAGCAAGATAGAAAGAAAGCAGTGAAGTGGGGGAGGAGGAAAGTAGGGGAAAAGAAAAAAAACAGAAAAAAAAAGGGGAAAGAAAGGGGCACGAATGATAAGAAAGAAAGAAAGAAAGAAAGAAAGAAAGAAAGAAAGAAAGAAAGAAAGAAAGAAAGCATGCTTGTTGGTCTAGCAGTGGGTGGGTGGAGGATTGTGTGTAGCTGTGTGATTATAACCTTGACAAAAGACAGCAAAAAAAAAGTCCTCAGCGCGGCTTATCTCCGAGCAGCCCAGCTGTATGCAGGCCACGCAATGTTTATTATATTGTTTCATAAATAATCAGTGTTGACTCTGAGACACACCAGCGAAGGGGTGGGCCAGCGAGGCACTCAGTGCGTCTAATTAAGCGGCTCGCTATAACTTCTCATCAAGCCAACACAGTCGTAATGCGTTACTACATAAACATTCATCATTGGGAACAAGTGTGAGAGCAGAGTATTCGAGGAAAAAAAAAAAAAATCCACAAGGTGCACGATCACTGCGGCTGCAGTTTAATGGAGGAGAAGTGCTGATGAAGCCACTGCATTCACCGGTCAGTGAAACCAGACAGCGAGTCACACGTGGAGCCCAGAATATTAGTAGTGGTGTCAGCATTCTCAGTCATGCAAAAGTGAACAAATTTTGTGAAGCTTTGCCTCCTCAATCACACCAAAATCATCTCTCAGAAAGAATGTTCCAGGGTGACAGAGGCATTTCCAAGGGGGGAAAAAGATGTCGCTTTTGTTATTTGTTGCCTGTTTTTAGAGAAATTTATCTAAGCATGAGCATGCAGAGACACTGTTCCCATGTTTAACAATACCAGTAAACATGCTGGACAACCTCAGACCTGACTACACCTCCACAATCCCTCCTATTCCTACCCATCAGCCAGCTCTTCTCTATCAAGCTAGCCCGTGCTTCCTCAGAGACACATGAAGCCAAACAACCAACCACACATTGACATTCATGCTGCATCACAGGGCAGCGTAACACACTTTAGAAGAAAGTGCCATCAACCCTCTTCTATATACAAGTACTCACAGATAACCACCTGCCATGCCGCTGTCAATATCTGAACTCAATTTCCCCACAACTGCATTTGCGCCGTTTCGGCAGCCGTGGTTCAGCAGTACAGCTTTCAGTAATACGCTCTTCAGCTATATACCATTGCACTGTCTTAGATTTGTTTGCAGATCAGACCTCAAGGCTGCAGCATAACCTACAGAATTGCAGAAGAGAAGAGATCGATGCAAGGCTGAAGGCTAAAATCAAGCTTGACTGTTGGCTTGTTATCACAGACAAACTGGACTATCTCATATCAAACTGCATGAGATCAAAGACTGCTGCAATTTTATTTTATGGAAACCAGGCTCTATGAAAATGTTCCTAATATTTCTAATATTCAGTCTGACTAGATAACACTCTAGATAGAAGCTGATATGTATGTATACAGCAATAAAAAATGGTTAAAGTATGCCATAGCATTCACACATGCAGAGATTTGATGACTGGCTACTCAGCTGCGATGCACGGTGTGTTCTGACACCTTCTATCATAGCCAGAATTAACTTTTCAGCTGCAGAAGCTCACCTGTGGGTTTGGATCGGAACAGACAGACTAGACTTCGCTCCCCATGCAGATCAATAAGCCTTAGGATCCCCGTGACTTTGTCTCCAGGTCACCAGTTGTCCCTTCTTTGACCACTTTTGGTATGTACTGCATACTGGGGAACCCCCCTAACAAGACTTGCCTTGGTCTAGCCATCAAAATTTAGCTCAGATCCTTACGCTTGCCCATTTTTCCTGCATCCAACACATTAACTCTGAGAATCAGCTGTCCAATTGCTTCCTAATATATCCCATCCCATGTCAGAAGCCGTTATAACAAGATTGAAGTTGCTTTCGGCTGCTCCCTGTTCGGGGTCGCCACAGCGGACCAACTGGTCCGCACAACAACTTGGCAAATGTTTTACGCCGGATGCCCTTCCTGACGCAACCCTCCCATTTTTCCAGGCTTGGGACCGGCACTGCATCCAGTGGCTGGGGTTGAGGCATTGGCTGGGAATCGAACCCGGGCCTTCCGCATGATAGGCGAGAAACCTACCACTGAGCCACCAATGCCCATAGAAGCTGCTATAACAAGATAATCAATGTTATTTCCTTCATCTGTCACTGGTTTCAATGTTATGGCTGATCTTCCTGACAACCTTCTCAATGATTTTAAAAAAGCAAGATTTGAAGTGGCTCTACAATTACTAGCTGCCGTGGTGATCCCAAGACCAAACAGTAGAAAGAGCAAACAGCTGACAACATAATTGGCTTCTCTCCTTTCCACCTTCGATCAAAATCATTTACTGTAAACTCTGCATTTGTAGTGACATCAGCATTGTGGGTAAGTCCTTTCACCCTTTGGCACAGACTGTTTACCCCCTGTGCCATCTGTCAGAATTTACAGGAATAACCAGGTTGCTATTTCTTACTCTCCAACAGTTTTTTTTTCCTTTTCACCTTTCATTGATCCCTGTGACTGTTTTATCCATTTGCTAGAAACACGCACAGAGCACTGATTCCACATCACTATCGTTACATCCTCACAGCAGACACCATATTGGCCTTAGGGACCCTGTGTCACAGTCTACTCCACCTGCTTCATTTAATGGACTCGATGGTGATGGTACACTGTAGCACGGCTGCATTAGTCAAGCTGTGACCTGACAACAGTCTCAGGTGTTGCTGCTTTTCTTTTCCCTGTGCATCAAATCAGAAGCCTAGAGGGACCAACGCTCTCAGATATCATCTAATCCACCAAGTAAGTGCAACTGCTAACCCAATCACATGGCTCTATAGGGCAATGTGGGAGGAGTCGTTCTTGCTTGGTGTTCACCTAGATGTGTTTTTGTTGGGGAATAATATCACACCAATATCTTTTTACTGTCAATGTTTTTTTTTTTTAACAATGCTCCTTTTCATTTCCTATATTACTTCTGTTTACCTCATTAACTTGGTAATTTCCCTTGTATCTATTTGGTATCAATGCTGCTTGAGATGTTATCAGTTGCTCCTGAAGTCAGAGCTCATTAGAAAAAGGATTTACTTACTAAATTGAAACACGGCAAAAATAATTATGCTAAAATAATGACCCGCTCCAAATTGAAATATCTCTTCTGTTCTTATAAACATGGTTTATGATTGCAACCTTAACTTGCGTCATGAGCATAAAAGAAAAAAAAAATCACCGTCAGGCACTGCTGGTATAATAGCAAGCTCTGAAAAGTCTTACAATGCACATCACTGGCTTTATGCAAGCCTTTTATGGACCTTGTTACATTACAAGCTCAATCTGGACACTAATTGTGTGTAAGTTAATGGTTCCTCCATAAAGAGTATACAAGCCCTGGCACCGTTATCCGATGGTCTTATTCTCATTCTTGAACTCTTGGAGCTGGCATGGATGAGACAGAGCAACACATGGCTGTGTAGGTAGGTCACTTATCACACTGAATAGTATGCACGGCTCTTAGTCAGGCAACTGTGAGAGAAAGAATGAGGCAGAGAGAGAGAGAGAGAGAGAGAGAGAGAGAGAGAGAGAGAGAGAGAGAGAGAGAGGGGAGTGTGAGAGAGAGAGAGAGAGAGAGATCAGTACATCGTCTTAGTTGGCAGCTCTTCATAGTATATGTGGGCATGATGCTGATGCTCCTTCTGCCCAGTGTGAGCTCCTTATATAAGAACTGAGACAGACAGACAGACGCACACGCAGACACAAGCACAGACTGCTGATACCTACAGCTCAGCTGTGCAGTGTGAGCGAGGACAATAGAGTGGTGATGGCTGATCTCCATATGCTGATGTGTTTAACGAGCTGAAATTTCAAGTTCAGCCTACAAGAATAGCACACATGCCAGAGCTCTCAAACTGGCCATGACAGGCGTTGGTGTTTCTGAATGAGTACCGAATACTCTTTCGCTCATCCGTAATATTTGTGTTTCATAATTAACAAACTAGTTATATTGGTAGGAGAATGTTGGACATGGAGCTGCCAGGCAGGAGGCAAAGAGGAAGGCCAAAGAGGAGGTATATGGATGGAATTAATGAGGATATGAAGCTAGTGGGGGCAAGTGTTGAGGATGCAGAAGATAGGGATAGGTGGAGAGAGATGATTCGCTATGGCGACCCCTGAAGGGAAAAGCCGAAAGAAGAAGAAGAAGAAGAATTAACAAACTAGTCAAGTTTGTGCATTAGAGCAGGGCAATATATCCAGTACACAGCACCAATGTATTAATAGTAAAGATACTAATGAACGTAATTGAACTGAACTCTGTCGTCCATATGACATAATGACAAAAGCCATACATGTATTTATCATCACAAAGTCTATAACATACAATTCTAATCCAATAACAAGCCTAGATTCTGCTTCCGATAGGGTGATCAATACTGTTCACCAACAACAAGCTTTTAGTTTCTTGCGTGTTTCAGCAACTGTGCAACAATGACAGAAGTAAACTAGAGTGAAGATGAAAAATAATATTGCAGGTGTCAACCTTCGGAGCTGACTTCAGTTGCCCAACATTGTACCTCTGTGTTTTCTGTTCTAGCAGCAGTAAATCTGACATTGTGAGAAATATTTTATGTTTTTGTTCTAGATTATGATTTAGGGATACAAATTTACAGGCTAACGTCTGATTTAGGTCAAATGACAGGAGTAACCTCCATTTCAGGTGAATCCCAAAAGGCTTGCAGTAAGAACATTTAGTGCACTACGTAGGGTGAAGAAACCATTATTGAATTGCCTACAGTATGTGGTGTACTTATATAAGAAGTAGGAAGGTATACTTTGGAATACCAACATAACAAAAATAATGCTCAAGTATCCCCAGCATAAAATACACACATCTTTCAGCTTTATCATGATCTTGAGACTCAGGCTTTAAGGTAAGCAATGTTTTAACAAAAGCTATTTTAATAAGACTGATAAATACATTCATGCAACATTCAGGCACACCAACAATAAGAGCTCAAGGCTAGATTTTTACCACAAGATAAACGGCCAATAGTTACTTCCTCAATTTTCTATTACTGCCTATTTAAACAAACATCATTAACATGCTCCAAATCACAAGACACATGCCAAAGCAACACAGCAGGAAGTATATATTTGGCTGAAAACCTCTATTTTCAGTAAGAAAATTCTGTATATCCTCAAACACTTACTTACTAAAACAGCAATACAGAAATCCACGTTTAACAATCTGAAGGATTAAACACGACAAGTTAGGATCACACAAAACCCTGAGTACGTGACAGAGATTGAAAAACAGAATGGATCACAACATGGTGCACTGCTGACCCTTTTTATCAGTCTCAGACAGACACACTTTGGTGTCAGGAGACCCAGGGGAGGATTTTATTTGTGTTCTCAGACCTGTCCATCCGGTTAAAGCAAAATTAATACAAGACGTGCTGTCGCAAAATGTGCCTGCCATTCAGTAAGGCTGATTTCACGGGGAAACTTTTATCTGTGCATTTTCTCTGATCTGATGTTATTACCTCTGGCAGTGCCTGGTAATGGCTCAAACTGAAGCTAGATTTATCAATTTAAAATAAGTCTGAAACTCCCCATCAATACTGCATTAAACTCTATGTGCAATGGGTATGTGCCTGTATTTTCATACTAAAAAAAAATCAAAAATATAAATAAATTAATCCTTGAAGAACTGTGAGATTTGGGACTGATGGTTTAGCTCTCCAACAGCATTATTCAACCACCAAGTGCAGGAATATCTTTTGGTAGAATGCTGCTTCATCCCTCCACTGTAATGTCAGAGACATTTAGAATCTATGACAGGGCTCACTGAGGCTATTCTGGTGACTCTAAAGGTGTTATGTTTTGTTTTTTTTGCTGTTTTTCCTTTGTCACCAATCTGCACGGACACACTATGGTTACTGCTTTACTTTTATTCAAAATAAAGGTGAATGAGGCTCATTAATAATTATTTAAGTCATCAATTTAGGAGAATACTTAAAAGAATGAAAATGAAGCCCTTGGTGGCCCAGTGCCAGGATCCCGTGCTCTCATTGCCACGGCCCGGGTTCGATTCCCAGGCAGGTTGCTAACCCGGCTGCTGCAGAGTTAACTCTCAGTGCCAGTCCCAAGCCAGGATAAAATGGGAGAGTTGTGTCAGGAAGGGCAAAAACTGTGCCAAATTAAAACATGTGGACCAAATGATCCGCTGTGGGGACCCTGAGCAGGGTGCAGCCAAAAGAACAACAACAACTTAAAAGAATGAAAATGTAAAAATCCTCAATAATATTCACAACAAATCTAATTACAACAAATAATGGCAAATATTCATTCATTCATTGTCAACTGCTTATCCGATCTATTCTTGGGTCACGGGAAGCCTGTGCCTATCTCAGGCGTCATTGGGCATCAAGGCAGGATACACCCTGGACGGAGTGCCAACCCATCGCAGGGCACATACACACTCTCATTCACTCACGCACACACTACGGGCAATTTAGAGATGCCAATCAACCTACAATGCATGTCTTCGGACCGGGTGAGGAAACCAGAGTACCCGGATGAAACCCCCGAGGCACTGGGAGAACATGCAAACTCCACACACACATGGCGGAGGTGGGAATCGAACCCCCAACCCTGGAGGTGTGAGGCACCACCAATCCACCAAGCCCCCCATAATGGCAAATATCTTAAAGAAAAATCTGTATCATTATTCACTTCTCGTTGCCTAAAATTTAAAATAAGTTGTTCCTTAAATTGATCCTTTTATACAAAAAAAGTGTCAAGTCATATAAGAATATGCAGTGGAAATACCAATGTTTTCTAAGTGAGACTCCTTCTGTAAGTGCTTAAAAAAAATCCCCTCACAGATTACTTCATCAGGTCATTTAATGCAGAGCGACCAGCATATGATTCCCAGTAAACTGCCTCTTTCTATAGGAACGATAATCCATAAGAATGAGTGTAATATGAATCTTGCAGGCTGGCCAATCAAAATCTAGCATAGATCAGCGCCATGGTCTTGAGCACAAAATGTATATTCTGAGAAATTACAGTGTTTATTTGCACAACTGAGTGTGTTTACTCAACATTGTAATTAATAATTTCATGCTGTCGATTTTGCTGTGCGGTGAATGAAATAAGGATATGGAGATGTGCAGGAAGCTCTGCAGGAGGGCAGAGGGAGGGCTACACAACTCCGGTGTCAAGAGGGGACAGGGGTTTAGGCAAGTAATTAGCAGACAGTAATTACTCTCATTAGCTTTAGACTGGAGAGGTAGTAAAGACTTGCACATAGACTGGGAAAAAAACAACAGAGAGAAGGATGGCACTCAGGCTGATTCCATTCCAGCAGCATGGCCAGAAAACAGACTATCGAAACCCACATCATCTGAGACACACACACAGAGTAGGAGAAGACTAGGGACATAACCATGTGCTAACTGATAAAATGCTTAAAGGAAGTGAGGGAGGACTGGCACTAATACACTAACTGATTGGCAGACAGAGAAACAGAGACGACGGCAAGAGAACACAAGACAAATGCAACAGAGGACTGAAGGTGTGAATCAGAATTGACTGAACACTTGTTCACAGGTGATGCTGTGAAATCCATGCAGACTGACATATGGCCATGAGGTACTGAGATGCCATATGCACCATATGCCATACGCTCAGGCTTAAAAGCTTAAATGGCTCAGACATTTGAGTAGTTCATAGGCCATTTGCCACAATTATGATTTCAACCCAGCATGCAATGAGAGAGCATTTCTTTTCTGTAAGCTTTAAGCAGGCATGCAGAAAGGATCAGCTGGAGATACAGAACAGTAGCTAAAATCACAATTAATCACTATTATTGAGCATGATAATTTACTGCATGTTATTTTAAGCCTCCATGTAAAAATCTAATACACATGCACAAACAATGGATACACTTTAGAATAGTCAGGCTTGGTTTACATGGACATGCTTAAATTTGAAAACCATAAAGTTAACAATGAAATGTGGGAATGATGTACTGGACATAGGAATAGTAGAAAACGGCATGCTGGGCATGCACACCGAGTGTCTGACCAATGATCTGTACAGCATTTCTGGGATTTTTGTTTTGACAATATTAACATAAACCATGCTTCCTTGCACACCCCAGCAACCCTTGAATATTTTCCAAAGCAGTCAAACATGAAATTAAAATACGGAAAACAGTATTGCAACTAGTTCCGTCATCTTGGAGCTGTGGATATCACATGAGAATCATATATTAGCATCTACAAAAAGCCATATTTTCACTTATCCCTACTATAATTCAATAAAAAACTATGTTATTCTGTAGCCTCTTCCAGATGAATAACACTGGAGAGGTCATAGCATCAGGACATGATAGTTTGCATGTCTGTTGAACGCATACACATAGAACAAAGTTAAGACAATGTGTTTACATCCATGTTGCACACTGCCTCCTTCAAAACAGGACTGAGAATATAAAGACTTTGAATGAGCTTCTTGAAGGAAAAAAATTGCTTATTTTTTAAGATGAGGCTTCTTTATTTTGGTTCATTTTGCTATAATGTTCTGGATTTTTGTCTTTTTGCAGGATACATATAGTTCCCTTTGCAGCTATACTATACTGACAGGAGCTGTGAGAATAACCTGAATACTTCCTGTGCAACACTTTCAACATGAATTATGATGCAGTATTTGCAACTGACATCACTTTTATGTAGCTATCTTTCCTTGGAAACTACTCCTGAAGTCCTCGCTCAGTCGGTACTAAGGTTTTCTGGTGGTCCTTAACCCTGGATGAGATTCACCTGGATAACCTACAGTATGTCTCCGATGTCAAGAAGAACAGTAGTCTCTGTAGGACTAACCAGAAAGGTTATCAGAAATGACCACTGCCTTCACACCACAGGTAACACCCAAGATATACTGTTGATCCGAGAATTGCAAGCCTGCCATCTGGTCTAGATACTGCAAAGTACATACCAGGAACAGCAAAGAACAGTCTGTCAGTTTGCCCAAGATCTACGGATTGATTTACAAATTTGTATGATTTGACAACAAGGTCAACCCAGAGTCATCTGGCCACAAATGCATACAAGGCAATCGTCTCACCAGGGCATGTAGTTCTACTACTCTTTTTGCCAAAGTGATCACTGTCAGAAAAGGCAGTTTTCAAAGACATCCATTTCAGATCAGCATTATGCAAAGGCTAATAAGCATATTCAGCATTAAAAGGATATCCCCTGCCATGCTCTTAAGGTTTTTGTATATTTCTTGCTGTGACAGTGTTCATGTGGCTTTGGCAAACAATACAGTTTAATTGCAGAGAAAACAAACTGCAGATGACATGCAGAGAATTCACATTTGAGTATTTCTATGTCATACACAGGGACAAACGTGCTATAAGACAAAGACTGTGATTGAGGCATTCATATACAACAGCGAAAACTAATCTGCAGAATTTGTGCAGCTTCTCACAACACTTCTCATAAACTGAAAGTATACCAAGGCCTTGCCTCACCACTTTCCTTCGATTTTGGGCAATGTGGAATCCAGACTATGGAGTACAAAATACTCACAGAACAGCTTCCTCTTAGGGCATACTGCAGTCTTCAGTTGGAGATTTCTACAGAGAGAACAAATCCATAGGCACAGTTGACTTGGCTGAGGTTATCAATTCTCTCTGTCCATTTGGGAAAACAAATCTGGACAAGCATGTAGCAGATGGAAAAGCCAGTCATACACCAGTGCATTCTGTGTGGCTCTGCCAGGAAGAACCACAATTAGCAATGTGTCAACACGTTGTATTGGCATTGGTGAAAAGGTCTAGCTACACCCCAACAAATCGAGACACCACTCCCCTTTGGACATCCGCTGCACCGTTATGAAGCCAAGGCACAAGATTTGCCCTCAGGGAAGCTATCCAGCGATGGCACATCTCCAAAAAGCTAGAGCCTGGGCTCTTCTTACTAAGACAGGGACACAGTTCATGTGTAACATATGGAATCCTCCAACAGGCTGAACAGCTATGGAAATTACTGCTGTGGCTGCTGTCATCAGCCCTAGTTTCCTCAACAGAAGGTTGTATTGCATATGGTGGCCTGCTCAATCCTACTGGTAAGCCCCAAAATTTCTGCCACACAGGGTGGTAGCCTAGTGCTGATGAATTGTATGGCATGCTTCTTTTCTGAATTAGCCATGAGATGATGTATGAGAAGGGTGGATGGTACCAAATGGCCTGCTCCTAAATTATAAAAAAAAAGGTGGTTGAGCAGCAGACCTGAAGCTTGTACTCTAAGACTGATTTCATGTGGCTGATACCCAGTGTGCAGTGTTTTCAGTTGTATAGTGTCCCACCTCCCACCCTCTGCCCTTGCTCTATGGCATGGAGGTGGTGGTAGCATCAAAATAACTGGCATAACTCAGTTGTGTTTATTAACAGAACAAAACAAACGTTTATCAGTGTTACTCCACTAGTTGATAAAATAGTTTCACTACTTAATAAATATAACTTGATCTAAAAAGTTCCCTCCATGCGATCCGCAGGTACATACCTCAACAGCTCGCAGACACTACACTTCTTACTTTAGATAAGCTCACTGATATGGCAGATAATATATTTAATTAATCAGTTTTGTGGAAAACCACAAACTGTGATCACAACGTAAACACAATTAATTATGCAGCCTTAGGATATGTCTCTGCTGATGAATATAAGGATTTCCTAAGAAGAAAAATGAGACTAATAATAAAATTTAAAAAAAAAAAAAAAAACCACAACATAAATCAACCACATATACACAATGTACATGCTTATATTCTACTGGAAATACCTAACATAACTGAAACTGTACTGTGCATGTAAACATGTTTGTGTTAATGCTTGTGGACCCTTTAAAAAAGCTAAAAAGGTGCTATAGCGATGCCTCACTTTGGCACACGACTTCGATTTCTGTTTGGCTGCCTCTAAACATGTGTTTGCCTGTGGAAGGCAGAATGCATAAGCAATATGTTCCATGTAAGCTGCAATGAGACGTAGTTAAAAAGAAAAATAGTCTTGCACTTGTGTAATTAAAAGTAAGGCAGTCGAGGAAAGCTTGGGTTGGCAAACATGTCTAAATATCTAGCTGAGACCCTGTTACTAGCTGCAGTGACGAATTATGATGAGCTCCCATCTTTATTGGTATTTTTTACACTGCCTGGACTTCACAGTATCCACGTCAACTTTGCCCTGCTCCACAGCACATACTCACTAGAAGGAAGACTAGCTGATCAATACACAGCGAGGAAGGCGAGTGACTGTGTTAACGTTAGAGTGTGTGCACACCTACCTCTCGATAATGTCAGCGATCACACAGGCAAACATCTGTAGCCCCTCCGGAAGCTGCAAAGCCACTGTGAAGCAGAGGGGCAGAGTCTTGGTCAATGCAATATGGAAATGCGAGTTACGCCAGTATGGACTTGGGTTTCAGATGTGCTCCGATATAGCCCACTGTGACCATTAAAGCTTTCTTAAGAGCCCTGTCTTTTTTTTCTATTGTGGTTAATTTACCATTAGTGCCACTATCAGTGACAATGTATAAGATACATAGTAGGAGGAAAAAAAAAACAACTAATACTGCATAGAAGGCCAAAGTGTTTTTATTTAAAGACTTTTTAACTGGCTACTTTCAAATCCTAATGGGGCTCTAAAATTTTATTAAAGGGTAGAGTAAAATCAGGTTACAGCAAAGATAAACACTTGAACCATGTTAGCATCAAATGTAAAAAAAAAAAAAAAAAAAAAAAAAAAAAAAAAAAAAAATGAACGTGTTATAAGTGACTTATGCTCATGAAACTCAAGATAAACTCAAAATCTTTAGAACTCGTCTGCAGAACACAGCCAAGGTGTGTTGCAGAATAATTGGACTACCAGTTAGAGCCCTCTACACCTTCTGTGAGCAGCAGTCACTGAGGTCAGCTGGCAGGATCTTAAAGAACCCCTCTCATGTCCTGTTCCCTGCATTTGAGTGGCTCCAATCAGGACAACGGCTACGATGCCCCAGCTGTAGGACTCGGAGAAGGAGAACAACCTTTGTCAACTCCTCAACTCACAACTATCCTTGCCCCTCCCTCCCCTCCCATCAACTCAGTAACCACCATTCTCCTCATTATAACCCTCTTCCACCTCCAACCCACACTCCTTCAAATAGACTCATGGACTCTCATACTCACAATCAATAAAAACATTCATATAGAGATCTGTCACTCTGCTGTGACAATAACTCTAATGTTGGCGATACATACCAATGTTTACATATTGCACAACAATATTCTCACTTTAAGTTTAATTTATTTATTAATATATGCATTTCACCCTATTCACAATTATTTCACCTATTTCACCTTCTTCTACTTTCTTCTTCTTCCTCTTCTTTTGTTTTGGCTTTTAAGCAATAACTTTTCACAGTTTAGACAGCTTACATTTATTTACAGATATTTTATATTTTATACAGATGTTTACTTTTACAGATATTTTATACAGATGTGTACTCAAAGCTTTTTGCACTAACAGACGTATCCCATTTATCATCATACAACAATTGTATTTTATTGTACTTTATTTATGTTATTTTATTTTGTATTTGCACTGATCCTTTTTTTTAACTACTCTGCATGCCATAAATTGCAGCTTGGGGATAAATAAAGTTTTTTGAATTGAACTGAATTAAATTGAAATTAGATCTGAATTGTTTCAAATAAAACAGACAACTCTCACTGACTTTTTTGTTTACAAGGAGCAATCATCCAATTACCCAGCCCTGAGAGCTCATCCAATCATGTTGTAGCAGAATAACACATGAAATCATCCAAACACGCATAAAAAAATTTCAGTTAATATTCATATCAAACATCAGACCAAAACAGGAAAAAAACTGTCCACTTTGCTTTTCTCCTCAACACGGCTATAAAGAGTGGCTATTTCGGTGAATGTAAACTTCCCAACAGTTTGAACTAGTCTGGCCATTCTCCCACCTGCAATGTATTTTCCCCACAGAACCGCTATACACTGGATGATGTTTGTGTTTGTTTGCTTTTCACACTATTCTGTGTGAACTCTAGAGGCTGTTGTGGATGAAAATCCCAGGAGATCAGCAGTTTCTGAAATATTCAGAGCAGCCCATCCAACAGGCACCAGCTACCATGCCACAGTAAACATCAATAAAACCACAGAAAAACTTACTGAGATGATAGGAAAAAGAAACCTTGAAAGAAACCGGACTCAAAAAGGGAACCGATCTTCATCTGGGTGACACTGGAAAGTCTGATTATGAATAATTTCCTTCGTATAACTGTCCACTATACAGTCAAACAAAACTGTTCCATAAAAGCCCATGTTAATCCAGATTGCAGCCTTTATTAAGCAAACAATCTGATGTCTTCTTCTTCTTTCGGCTTTTCCCTTCAGGGGTCGCCACAGCGAATCATCTCTCTCCACCTATCCCTATCTTCCACATCCTCAACACTTGCACCCACTAGCTTCATATCCTCATTAATTCCATCCATATACCTCCTCTTTGTCCTTGCTCTTTGCCTCCTGCCTGGCAGCTCCATGTCCAACATTCTCCTACCAATATACTCACTCTCCCTCCTCTGAACATGTCCAAACCATCTTAATCTGGCCTCCCTAACTTTGTCCCCCAAACGTCCAACATGGACTGTCTCTAAACCATACAGCATGGCCGGTCTCACCACTGTCCTGTACACCTTCCCCTTGATTCTCGCTGATATTTTCCAATCACACAGAACTCCCAACACCTTTCTCCACCCATTCCAACCTGCCTGCACTCACTTCTTTACCTCTTTCCCACACTCTCCATTACTCTGGACTGTTGACCCCAAGTACTTAAACTCTTGTACCTTCTTCACCTCTTCACCCTGTAACCTTACTGTTCCACTTCCCTCCCTTTCATTCACACACATGTACTCAGTCTTACTACAACTGACTTTCATTCCTCTTCTCTCCAGCGCAAACCTCCACCTCTCCAGGTTTTCCTCCACCTGCTCCCTGCTCTCACTACAGATCACAATGTCATCTGCAAACATCATTGTCCAAGAAGACTCCTGTCTGACCTCCTCTGACAACTGGTCCATCACTATAGCAAACAGGAAGGGGCTCAGAGCCGATCCCTGACACAGTCCCACCTCCACTTTGAACTCCTCTGTCTGACCTACAGCACACCTCACCACTGTCCTGCTCCTCTCATACATGTCCTGCACCACTCTGACATACTTCTCTGCTACTCCTGACTTCCTCATACAGTACCACAGCTTTTCTCTTGGCACCCTGTCATACGCTTTCTCCAAGTCTACAAACACACAGTGCAACTCCCTCTGACCATCCCTATACTTCTCCATCAAAATTCTCAGAGCAAAAATTGCATCTCTTGTGCTCTTTCTGGGCATGAAGCCATACTGCTGCTCACAAATTTCCACTACCGTCCTTAACCTAGCTTCCACTACTCTTTCCCATAGCTTCATTGTATGGCTCATCAACTTTATCCCCCTATAGTTGCTGCAACTGCAGCTGCAGCTGCAGCTTCCACCACTTGGTTTTCTTCTCTATCTCTATCTTTGACTCTTCTTACAGACCATCAAAGTTATCCTACACACCACCATCCTATGCTGTCTGGCTACACTCTCTCCCACTCCCACTTTACAGTCACTAATCTCTTTCAGATTGCCTCTTCTACACAGGATATAGTCTACCTGTGTTGTCCTACCTCCACTCTTGTAAGTCACTCTCTGTTCCTCCCTCTTCTGAAAATAAGTGTTAACCACAGCCATGTCCATCCTCTTAAGTCCACTACCATCTGTACTTCTAGGTTCCTTTCCTTAACTCCAAACTTGCCCATCACCTCCTCATCACCTGTGTTCCCCTCACCAACATGTCCATTAAAATCCGCTCCTATCACCACTCTCTCACCCGTGGGAATACTCTCCATCACCTCATCTAATTCACTCCAGAATCTTTCTCTCATCTAACTCACAACCTCCCTGTGGGGCATAACCACTAACAACATTCAACATCACCCCTTCAATCTCTAACTTCAGACTCATCACCCTGTCTGACACTCTTCACCTCCAGAACATTCCTCACAAACTCCTCCTTCAGGACCACACCTACCCCATTTCTCTTACTATCCACACCATAATAAAACAGCTTGAATCCTGCTCCTATACTACGAGCCTTGCTACCCTTCCACCTGGTCTCCTGTACACACAGTATATCCATCTTCCTTCTCTCCATCATATCAGCCAGCTCTCTACCTTTCCCTGTCATAGTACCAACATTCAGAGTTCCTATTCTCAGTCCTACACTCTTACCTTTCCTCTTCTCTCTCTGTCTGTGCACTCTCCTCCCTCCTCTACTTCTTCGACCAACAGTAGCCCAATTTCCACCAGCGCCCTGTAGGTCAACGGCGCAGATGGCGGTCATTGTTAACCCGGGCCTCGACCGATCCAGTATGAAATTCGTACTGCCCTTCCTGATGCAACCCTGTCTATTTATCCGGGCTTGGGAACAGACATTCAAACGGACGAGACGTTTTACAGCTTTGTGCTGTAAAATTTGCCACTGAAAATGGTAATTGTGCTGCAGAGTGCTGCATTCCAGGTTTATTAATAGAATGAATGCAACAAAGCAACATAAATACTGATTTGTTCTGTGAGCAGGCAGAATTTAGGTGGGTGGCACTTGTACTCTTTGGTGAGTTACAGTGAAAAGATGACATAATTACAGGCTAGATATGCTTTTACATGTATATAATAGAACGCTGTTATTGTGATCGGATTGCTACATAGACTGCAAAACATTGTTGAGCATTTCATAATGTGAGGGCTGCATGCTTTCCACAGAATATCCTGGCCTGTGTGATGTGATGTGAATGCCTGTCAGAACTCTCATCAGGAAGCTCTGAGACTGGTAAGCATGCCCACAGAGCACAGCACACAACTTGCTAGAAACTCTCATTTACATGTACTGCATACCATTCTCTTTTGCTGCATCATAATGCGGAGAACAACATGGCAATAACAAACAAGAAAAGATCTATTGAGTAGCCCTCGTAAGCAGAGCAGCATCACACTGCAGCACTGCTACAGATTACTGATGCAGCCTTGAGGTTATACCGACAACGATCTGGGAAACTAGGATTCCAACTGTTTGCTACTCTAAAAATAAAAAAAATAAAAATCTCTGTATATACTGGTTTAATAAACAACAGGTTCTCTGGGAAACAATGTTTCCTGCAAGCAGTGATATCACATTTAGGAACCAAGACAAAAATCTGTTTTACTTTAACTTTTAAATGCTGACATCATCTGATGTAAAGAGCTGAAGACAGTCAGAGCAGTCAAAAAGGAAATCAGTGTGAAACAAACACGGATTAGACAAACACACTTCTATGAACAGTATGAAAGAGAAGAGAATTGGCAAGAGCGAGTCCATTAGTGTGACAGCAACCAAAGCTAATCGATAAATGATGCTTCAATTAGAACACTGACTCCTGGTTGTGTCAAGACAAAATCCATGTAATTTAATGACAACAGTTTTGCAGAAAAGCTTAAAGAAATGAAAAGGCCGAAATGCAGACGTGATCTTTAAAAATAATTCAAGGACTCCTGAGTGGCGCTGCTGTAGACATTCATGGCAGACAGCCAAGTAAGCAAAAATGGTCCTGCTCTCAGGGTGGGAGGAATGGGCAACTCTCTCTTCCCTGTCAATCACAGTGACTAGCCAATCATGTGTGCCTGTGAGCTCATGTATGAGGAAGAGGGAAAACAGCACTTTCCTCGGAGAAGAAGCCTTTATCGCCACACATACATTATAACACAGCTGAGGAACTTGGGGTCAGAGCGCAGGGGCAACTATGATATAGCACCCCTGGAGCAGAGAGAGTTAAGGGCCTTGCTCAATTGACTAACAGTGTTAGGTTGGCCGTGCTGGGGCTCGAACAACCCAGAGCCTTAACCACTTTAGCCACCATTGCCCAAAAACAGTGCTTTCCTCTGAGTATGTTATGCTGCCGTGTGTCACGGGATGAGCAGCAGTTTTTAAAAGATGTGGCTGAGCAGCTTCACATGCCTCAGGGTTCCCACCTGTGGTAGCTGTTGTATGATGGGGGAGCTAGCTGTCTGACTAAATTGGGAAGGGGGAAAAAAATACTTCACAGCTATCCTTGAAGTAGGCCTTAGAGGAGCCTCAAAATTAAAAAGAAATGACAAATGAAAAATTTCTCATTTGTAATAAAATTAATGGAAAGCAATAGTAGTCTGTCTGGAAGTTCAATCACTCAGTGAAATCCTACAGATTTAGTGTAATTCCGAGGTCCCAAATATAAAAAGCTATATTTGGTCTGAGATTATGCTATGCGAGCTGTGGCACATTGCTAATTACACACTAATTTACTGCATGTATCTTTAAACAGGGATCTGTACTGAATCATATACTCCAGGGCAAACCACTGAGCTATTGTGTATTATTGTGTGTAATAATATTATTCCAAATTTTTCACCAAACACTATCTTATATCAAAGATTGTCAGCAAAACTAGTACTGCTTCATCTTCTGCTATGTTGCTAACACGTTTGCAGTTTTAATTTTTATTTAAAGAGGCAGACACAAACCCAAAATAAACTGGAAATACTGAGAACCCTACTCTGATAACAGTATAATTGTTTACTCTGATTAAGATTGAAGAAAAAAAAACAACCTAAAAATTGTTTGGAAGTCAGAGAACTAAAATATATAAATATAACGTGCAAATTAAGGGCTTTGCGATCTGATGCACTTGCTGTCACATCTATTTTATGATTTCTTAAGGATTGCTTGAAAGTCACTTATCACTTCCAAAAATCATAGATACAGAGTTTATATAGCAAAGATTTTTTTCTTGTTGGGAAATATAGTGAATAAAACTCTGAGAGAAAAAGTAAAGTACAGATTCTTGAAACTGTAGGTAAAGTTGTGTCAAGGTTGTTCTGACTAATACACCAAAAATGCCACCAGACTTTATCTCCCTAATTAATTAGATATTCCCCATTTTCTCAAACAAATTACCATCCACACACACATACACAAACACACACACACATGCGTGCACACACAATCAAGGTCAAACCACTGGCCTCTGTTCATTAAGGAACAAAGCTCTTGCATCTGGGATATCTGGTCTGCGCTGAATCTCTAAGTACAGGTTATAACCACCAACACTATTATTTTCAAATCATGTAAATGTCATAAGTCAGATCTATTCTACAACTTATTAATCTGCATGTGCATCCGAAATATATACAGAATTCATTTCTGACTAGCACAAGTTTATAATCTGCTGAACTGATTTTGATTATAGGAATGCATGTTTATTTATTATCATACATCATAATCAGCCTCAGTACCATAAACCCCAAAGTTCCAAAGAACATCTAATTACTGTATATTTCTACTGTGGAGTTGTATGCAGTATCTGTGTGGCAGTGTAGCTTCTGAATCATTTATATCCTAAGACTCAGGACTCCCTAGAGGCTTATAACTTAAGCACATAGAAAACTACATGCAAGCATGATTGGCTCTGATTTGCAGTGAGAAGAATATTTCGCCCCTTCTCCCATCCTGTTTGTACTAGCCGTGATTTTTGCTCTATGTTCAAAGTCGCTCAATGTCGGTCGTTTCTAGCTGCTAGTGGTAGTGGGTGGCTTGTTGATACGTTCGTACAAACTACATTCATTCATTCATTGTCTACCGCTTATCCGATCTACACTCGGGTCACGGGGAGCCTGTGCCTATCTCAGGCGTCATTGGGCATCAAGGCAGGATACACCCTGGACGGAGTGCCAACCCATCGCAGGGCACACACACTCTCATTCACTCACACAATCACACACTACGGACAATTTAGAGATGCCAATCAACCTACAATGCATGTCTTTGGACTGGGGGAGGAAACCGGAGTACCCGGAGGAAACCCCCGAGGCACGGGGAAAACATGCAAACTCCACACACACGGCGGAGGCGGGAATCAAACCCCCAACCCTGGAGTGTGAGGCAAACGTGCTAACCACTAAGCCACCGTGCCCCCACAAACTACATTAAAGCTACAAAATCTATGTAAGGTAAATAAGATTGGCTTGTTCTTTATTTCATCTGGAAATGAATTGTGGCTAAAATTGAACCCTCCTGTTATCCTCAAATTTACTTTCCCTAAATAGCTTTTTAAATAAAACATAACCCCAACCCACCCCATTCTCCTAAACACCCAGAATATATATTGCATGACTATAGAAAAATTGACAAATCACCATAAAATCTAACTGATTGACCTCAAATTGGACAGAAAGATCTTTTTTAGAATGTTTTTAATGGTTTTATTTTATGTCTAAGTTCAGATTTTTGTTTTTTTTTATAACATTTGGAAAGTAGTACAATTTCTGTTATCAAGGACAGTAACATGTCTTTTCCTCTGGGTCTCTGAGAAATTATGTTTTCCTCTCCTGCATCTTGTGTGAACTCTCAGTAGTCCTCGCACTACCACAGGTATGTTTATGTTAAGTCAGGGCCCTCAAGCAGAGGGATGTTCTTGAAGATTATAAAATTGATTGTTATAGTGATCTCAATATTATCCAAAACAACCAAAGCAGATGAATGCATTTTTTTTGTGCGTTTTATACAAATTGACCCCAAGGAACACTGATGCCACAAAATGTGTACAGGTCACGGAAAACATATTATCATGATCATTTTATGTTTACCTGGTTGTTCTTATTAAAATATGGAGTCATTAAATACGTAGCAAAAAACATATATTTAGAGATGTTAAACTTGACCCCAAGGATAATAGGAGAGTTAAATGGGGCGGGGCTTAAATGCTAGATTTGTCCCATTCATTAAAGTGCTGCTTTCACATCCTTCAGAGCAGCTTTGGACTCGTTGCACTTTTGCTGGTATAGTTCCCTGGTAAACACAGCAGCATTGTTGTTTTGTGTATTGAGTATTGTTTTGCCTCACTCACTTCACATTGCTCTGCAAGTAGGCTCTGATATCGTGGTTAGGAGCCGAATAGTAAATGAAAAATGAAGGCAGAATCTACAGAGCTAGTTTCAAGATATATACCGAACTATCCAAAGGAGCAAAAATAATTAATTTAGAAAGGAAATTACTAGGTATGAATTACATCCATGTATGGAAACATAGTCTTCCAGTGTCAAACAGCTCAGCCTTTATTATCACTTTTTACCACTTTAACTTGCTTCTTTTCATTTCCTGGTGAATTTATGTGATAAGTAAGCATTGTTCTGTTCTGTTTTAACTAGCAAACTAATTACTGCTCCAGTTATTAGTGAAACAGCCAGAATTTTTTTCTTTTCACTGAGATCAGACGCGTGTTCCTGTTCCCGGTTTCACCGGGATGAGAATGAGGACAGGCAAGTGAAACAGCATCAGGAAGAGCAGAGAGATGAGAGAGATGATAATGGAGACAAGATACAAAAGAGGAGAAAAAGGGTGGGTGATAGACCTGTCACAGAGACAGAAACACATTAACAAAGCCAGGATTTCTCCTGAGATCTGTGAACATGCAAAATGATAGAGTGGGTTTTTTCATTGTTTTTAATCAAGTTTTTTCATTGTTTTTAATCAAGCTGTCAAAAGTGGTCAGTACGATCAACAAAAGCAGAGGTTATATCGGGTTTTTAGAGTTGGGGTAGTACATCTTTGATGCTAGTTTTACTTCTTTCCAACAATGTGAGAACATTAAATGCGTGCATCTTATCATGGATAGCAGCGAAATGTAATTAAAACAAGTTTCAAATATCTGTTTCTGTTCCGTTTTCATGTAACTCATGGCAGATTGATGATTCAGACCATTAGTGATTTCTTTTTGTCCATTCTTGAGTCAAAATGATCAAATGTAACCTCAAATTATTTTATACATGGTCGTTAGCATGTTTGAAACAGATACTGGAAATAAGTTACACCTAGAGGATGTTGGATTTGATTTAGTAATATAAAAAGAACAGCCCAATACTGGGGCAAACATACACCTAAAAATTGTTTACTTCATCTTAAAATACTAGGAGATGCATCACAGGGGATGCATTAATTGGTTCAGCATAGGCGACTCAGGGGATGGGCTTACACGGCTTAAGCTCAGATTTCCACTAACCCTGTAACGCCCATGGCGAAAACACTGGCACGCAAGAACTTAAAAAAATAAAAAAAAATCCAGTGTGGGTGAAGAAAAAAAAAGACTAATAAGATATTTAACTCTACCATTGCTAGTCACCTCCTAACTTCATTTCTCATTCTATACATGAAGTATATATGCTCACCTTTTCAATGAAAGACCTTCCATTTCAATGGTTAAATAACAGGATACAATTACAATGCTTCTAAATTGCTAATAATACATTTTTATTCCCACTTACGAGCTCGACCAAAATGTTTCAAACTACAGTGACACTCAGAAGTCTGTCATTAAAGAGAGTACTAAAGAGCTATAATAAACAACCTTGGCATTTGCTGTAAGTCGCAGTTAGTCATACTGTGAACTTTCTTGTCATCAGAATGTTCACAGAAAAAGATGCTAACAGCAGACTGTATTAGAAGTTTGGCATTTACAGTTGGGTCCATAAGTATTTGGACAGTGACACACTTTTTTTTTTTGGTGTGTTGTCTTGTACACAATCACAATGAATTTGAAATGATAAAATTTGAATTGTAAAAAATTGAATTTGAAAAATTTTTAAAATATTGCATTAACTATTTGTGTTTTGTTTTTTTCCCCACACAGCCCCTCCATTTTCACAGGCTCAAACGTAATTGGACAAATTAACATAATTATAAATACAAGGATTGTTTTAAATTCTTGGCTACAAATCCTGGCTACAGGATCTTGGCTACAAAGTCTGGAATCCATACACATCATCAAATACTGTCATTTTTGTGACTTTAACCCCATGGAGATGCTTTTTCAGGTTTTTACTCTAGCCATCTTCAGTTGCTGCTTGTTTGTGGGACTTTCTCGGTTTTGTCTTCCATAAGTGAACCACATGCTCAATTGGGTTGAGGTCAGGTGAAAGGCTCGGCCTTGTAAGATCATTCCAGTTCATAGCTTTAAGAAGCTCTTGGGCTTTAGGTCATTTATTATTTCCGAATGAAGCACTGTCCTATTAGATTTGCAGCATTTTATGGAACCTGAGCAGAAAGTATATCACTGCATCCTTCTGAATTCATCCTGCAACTTCACATCATCAATAAACACCAGTGACCCAGTTCCACTGGCAGCCATACATACTCAAGCCATAACACTGCCTCCACCATGTTTGTTAGATGATGCGCTTGGTACTCTCTGAATCATGAGCTCTTCCTTTCCTTCTCCATATTCATCTCTTCCAATGATTCTGCAGCAAGTTCATCTTGGTTTCATCTGTCCAAAGAATCTTGTTCCAGAACTGGGCAGGCTTTTCTAGAGGTATTCTAACATACAAGTGATACAAATGGTTTGCATCTTGATGTAAACCACCTGTATGTACAATGATGTACAATCCCGATTCCAAAAAAGTTGGGACACTGTACAAATTGTGAATAAAAAAGGAATGCAATCATTTACAAATCTCATAAACTTATATTTTATTCACAATAGAATATAGATAACATATCAAATGTTGAAAGTGAGACATTTTGAAATGTCATGCCAAATATTGGCTCATTTTGGATTTCATGAGAGCTACACATTCCAAAAAAGTTTGGACAGGTAGCAATAAGAGGCCGGAAAAGTTAAATGTACATATAAGGAACAGCTGGAGGACCAATTTGCAACTTATTAGGTCAATTGGCAACATGATTGGGTACAAAAAGAGCCTCTCAGAGTGGCAGTGTCTCTCAGAAGTCAAGATGGGCAGAGGATCACCAATTCCCCCAATGCTGCGGCGAAAAATAGTGGAGCAATATCAGAAAGGAGTTTCTCAGAGAAAAATTGCAAAGGAGTTTGAAGTTATCATCATCTACAGTGCATAATATCATCCAAAGATTCAGAGAATCTGGAACAATCTCTGTGCGTAAGGGTCAACGCCGGAAAACCATACTGGATGCCCGTGATCTTCGGGCCCTTAGACGGCACTGCATCACATACAGGAATGCTACTGTAATGGAAATCACAACATGGGCTCAGGAATACTTCCAGAAAACATTGTCGGTGAACACAATCCACCGTGCCATTCGCCGTTGCCGGCTAAAACTCTATAGGTCAAAAAAGAAGCCATATCTGAACATGATCCAGTAGCGCAGGCGTTTTCTCTGGGCCAAGGCTCATTTAAAATGGACTGTGGCAAAGTGGAAAACTGTTCTGTGGTCAGACGAATCAAAATTTGAAGTTCTTTTTGGAAAACTGGGACGCCATGTCATCCGGACTAAAGAGGACAAGGACAACCCAAGTTGTTATCAGCGCTCAGTTCAGAAGCCTGCATCTCTGATGGTATGGGGTTGCATGAGTGCATGTGGCATGGGCAGCTTACACATCTGGAAAGGCACCATCAATGCTGAAAGGTATATCCAAGTTCTAGAACAACATATGCTCCCATCCAGACGTCGTCTCTTTCAGGGAAGACCTTGCATTTTCCAACATGACAATGCCAGACCACATACTGCATCAATTACAACATCATGGCTGCGTAGAAGAAGGATCCGGGTACTGAAATGGCCAGCCTGCAGTCCAGATCTTTTACCCATAGAAAACATGTGGCGCATCATAAAGAGGAAGATGCGACAAAGAAGACCTAAGACAGTTGAGCAACTAGAAGCCTGTATTAGACAAGAATGGGACAACATTCCTATTCCTAAACTTGAGCAACTTGTCTCCTCAGTCCCCAGACGTTTGCAGACTGTAATAAAAAGAAGAGGGGATGCCACACAGTGGTAAACATGGCCTTGTCCCAACTTTTTTGAGATGTGTTGATGCCATGAAATTTAAAATCAACTTATTTTTCCCTTAAAATGATCCATTTTCTCAGTTTAAACATTTGATATGTCATCTATGTTGTATTCTGAATAAAATATTGAAATTTGAAACTTCCACATCATTGCATTCTGTTTTTATTCACAATTTGTACAGTGTCCCAACTTTTTTGGAATCGGGTTTGTACCTTGATACCTCAAGAGTTTTCTCAACTTGGATAGATAGTCAGAAGAGGTTTTTCCTTCAACAAGGAAATAATTCTGCAATCATCCGCTTACGTTTTCTTCCATGGTCTTCCAGGTTTTTTGGTGTTGCTCAGCTCGCCATTGCATTCCTACTTCTAAAGAACGTACCAAATTGTTGATTAGGCCATACCACTGCTACTGATCATTTTATTTCTTTTAAATCCCTGCCCTGTTCCTCGATTATGCCTTGCATGTCTTACTACGGAAAATCAATATAGTTGAACATAGCTGCTATGTAAAATATTGATTAAAAAAAGAATCACAACATTTATAACAGAGTACGTGATTACCCCAAATCTCTCTCTTTCATCCGTGAAATCCAATATTCTATGATGTAGACTCTTTTTTTTTTTTTTAAATAAATCTGGCTTAATGAACCGTGCCTCCACCCTCATGCCACATTACTTTCCATTTTCTTAATACAATTTCCCAAATCCTGTGCATATCAGCAAAAAACAAAGAAGGAAAGCCCTCATTGCAACCACTCACCTAGCAATACAACCACCCAAATATGCTGGGAGATGAAACATCTCGCTGGACACCCGGAGCGAGGGCTTGACCTTCTCAAGGTCTTAGAAACACTCATCTTTCAGCCAGGGTAAAAGCAGGGCAAAGCCGATTGGATCCATGTCCGTAGGGACTCCCCAAAAAAGCCAATGGTGTGCACAGATTAAGACTAAATCCAAGGACCTGTGACAAAGTGTTAGCACCAGCAACCTGGACGCTTTTGTATCTTCCAAGGCCAAAACATTTGAGCAAGGACTGCTGAAGCAATACCGCATCAATTGTATGTAAGGCCATGGTCACTGTATGAATGTGTTCCATGGACAACCTTCAGCCAGACAAAACTAATGAACAAGAGTGCAAGAGAACGATTATTAGAGCAGCTTTTCTTTTTACTCAACTCCTTTTTCAATATAGGTTTAGCTTTTAATGCATATGATCATAATATTAGGGTCATCACTTATTTTGAAATATTTCAAAATTGGTACTGTAGATATTTCAGCACACTATATTTTACTTCTAAATGGTTAGGTAATTTACTAACCTTGATAAATCTTAGTGCGTTTTTTACTTTCTTTTCAGTGAAATAACCTTTGTATGCTGATAACCTGTACTTGATGTGATAACCAAAAAGTAATAATAAAAGCTTAATCTATTAGACATGGCAAACACTGTGCTTCTGTTTGTACAACATCGTGCTGCAGTTTGTGCACCATTGTGCATCAGTTTGTGCAATTTGGCAGCCATTTATCAAACTGACACAAACTCCTCCCTGTCTGAATCCTTGCCCTGTTTTTCAATTGTGCCCTGTGTGCGTGTGTGTGTCTGTCCCTAAGGAAAAAAATGAACCTGCAAGGAGAAGGAATGATTCCCAAGAAGTGCTACTATGTATACTGGCTTGGCGTGCTTCATATATTTCTAACATGATAGGAAAAATTGACTACCAAAGCTTGGGAAAGTGATGAGATGTGATCTCTACAGACCAGAAGTTGGGATTTTGTCAGTCAAGGCAAAGAAATAGTTGTGGTAAATATATCAAGTGCATTTTTGTAGTTTTCACTGTAGCAAGAACAGCATCTAAATTTTAGTTTTTGCTCAGTGAAAGAATTTCACAAATATATCAGTTGCTCTGTCTCGGTTTTTCACATTTTAGAAACAAAGTTCATGGTCAAAAGTGGAAATGCATAGTGGAGAGAGCAGAATAGGGCAGAAGTATTCTAGAGATGATGAGATTTACCAGATTACAAAAAACTGCATAAATGATCAACTGTAGGGAATTTGTAGTAATATTCTATTTTAGAAGCCTCGAGGTCAAGGTCAGCCTTATACAAGCAGGTCATGTGAATGTGGGATGTGCTGCTTGCTCGGTTCGTGTTAGAAAACAATGGCAGAAGAATATAATACCTAAACTATACCCCAAAAAAAACCCACAAACAATCAATCAAAAACACAAAGCAAGCTTAAACTTACAGTGTGAAAGCATTTCAGATAACCAACAAACAATCACGGTGTCATCCAAGTTGATAGATATCCAAATTGCCAAACAATTCAGGCAACAAAAACACTGGACTGCCCCAGCATCTCAATGATCACCGCATTGTTCTAAATAAATAAATAAACCGAATGCTGTTAGTTAAATCCGAGCTCCCACTGGCTGGAACAGATCTGTTAGGCAACAGAATCTATGTTAATAGAAATGAAACTGTCACTTCACTTTTTTCCTGATAGCTTGCCACCATCTACTGATCCTCTTTTAAAGAAAAACACTTTTGCTGACCAAAAAAAAAAACAAAAAACAAAGAAAGAATTGTTTTCTTTGTTTCTCTCTGCATTGCATTAGAAAAATATTACATGGGAGAAATATCTCACTGTTGTTATCCATGATAATTCCTCACACTTCAAATTCTCACACCATGATATCCACCACAAACACCTCCAATCTTCCACCAAACTGCAAATCCAGCACACTTGGTCCTGTCCCTGGGTTTATATCATACCTGTGGGAAGAGCTGCAGTTTACTGCCCACCACTAATCCTCACAATATTACAGTGCTTGGACGGCGAGGCTGAGGGGATTGGAGGTATCCACAAAGTCTTTATTAGGATTGATCAGGATTGTTTAAAAGGCCTCTGGAAACACACTTTCAAATATTTAAACAGGACATATTGTGATGCTGAATGTTGGTTATGAAATAAGTTAAATTTTCCCAATGGTAGATTCGAGAAACGTACAGTACATACCTCAGAATTATTTAATTACGATGCCTCTTAATTATATAATTATAACAAAAACTGACTTTTCTGCCTGACTGTGTGGTCATGACAGATTACATACTGATTGCCAGTGACATCTCCATTAAAGCGTAAATAACTCAGGAACTGACTGTGATAGAAAGTGAAAGTACTGGAAATGTGTGCAGCTATGCTTTCAAATCTCTCTTACTGCATTTTGTGCCTATCAGAAACTTATAATAGTAATGCAGTAGAAATGATGCATATAATCCATTATGGCGCTCACACAATCAGCAGAAAAGGCGGTTTTTGTTATAATTAAAACATCGTCATAATTTCATTGTCATAATGTTTTTTGAATCTACCAGTAAAAGGTATAACAATTAACATCACAACTGAGCTGCATTTCAATTGAAATAATCATGAATTATACCTTTATTTTGAAGAGGAAGGTGAGATGTGTAATACCTGCATGTGTGCACATCAAAAAGAGACAGAAAGAGTCGTTCATGGTTATAAAGAGTGTAAACACACACACACACACACACTATTAAACTCTCCCGTATAATGCTAAATCAGATTTAACCATATGATATAAAAATTACAATATTTCTATCGGCACTGTGGTCATAGAAACAGGCGAAGTTTCTCTTTATAACATTTTGAAATGTTATTCTGTGTTGGCTTTTTGATGTGCACACATGCAAGTATTATAGTATTATGCATATCACCTGCATTTTCAAAATAAAGGTACAAATCATGATTATTTCAGTTGTAATGCAGCTCAGTTTTGCTGATAATTCTTTCTTTTCACTGGTTTAAAAAGAAAAAAAAACAGGTACATACAAGGGTAAAATTTCTAGCTAATGGTTAATTCTGAATGGTATTTTGGCAGAACTGATCACTCTCATTGATATTATTTACGCCAGACGGCTGTGCTGTCCAGTGTGAATTGGCCACAACAAATACCTGAATAAAGAAAGTCAGCGGTAGACTTAGCACAGTAGATATAATTACCAGTGAGAAGGTGATTATTATAATGGGCTGAAAGGGCTTTAAATAAAGCCATCATCAAATGTCCAGCAAAAGATGGTCAGAATTCCTTCAGGAGCAGGCGATAGAGGCATGTTAAACAGCATTGTGATGCACAACCCTACTTCAAGACATTTAGGAATTAAATACAACAGAAACAAGCTAACTGAATGGTGCAGAGGCTTATTCACAAAACGCCTGCAGTCTCATTTAATAAACAGATACACACAAATAACACAGTGTCTGTGCACAAATACAAAACTGTAAGCCTAATCAGTATCGTTCTATAAAGGCCGGGGAAAATACTTAATTTAAATTCCTTACTCGTATCAAATGTTTAGCAAACATTACACCAGTACTCCAGCAGTTACACTGGCTATAGTTTAGACAAATAATTAAATACAAATTCCTACTTCTTGCTTACAAAGCACTACATAGCCTTGTTCCTCCTTATCTTTATAAGCTCCATTAGCATTACAACCCTGTTTAGACTCAAAACTAAACTGGCCCAATCCTGGGCTACTGGTGGTGCCCAAGACCAGACTGACATTCTGGCAGATCTTTTAGCACCATAGCTCTCAACCATTTGAAATGCCATGTCCTACATCCTTCGTGTCAACACTTTCTTCTCATTTTAAGAGCTAATTTAATACATTCTTTTTCTCCCATCTTTATTCTTTCTCGAACTTCTTTTTTCTACTTTGTGTACATATGTGCAATGACATTGAATGTTAGAAAGGCATTATATACACAAAAGGAATTATTATAGTTTTTTTTTATCTATTTATTGTTAATTAACTATTACATAGCATGAATAATTTTAAAGGTCAGAAGGGAAATTTTAGTCAGGAATCTGAAATTAACTGTCATTAAACAAGCCTGAGCCGAAGAAAAACCAACAAAAAAAATTAAAAAATTGTTGACTGAATCTTCCAATATGGAAAGACAAACAATAAATGGATGAAAGATGGAAAAAGAGGCATGTTTGAGGAGGGAAGGAAGGAGAGCAGTTTCGTCTGCGCCTCGCTGATAAAAGGTTAAAGGACGGCCTTCCTTCCATCTGGAAACCCCGAGGCAGGTCATTACCTGGGAAAGGGCAAGTTTATTAACAGTAAAAGGTTACACAGCTCAGCACGAGCTGACAAATCCTTCTAACCATTCATCCGTCTATCCATCCATCTATCCATCTATCCATCCATCAACTCGGAGGTGATGAGAAGGCCAGCACTCTGCTTAATTGTAAGTGATGAACTCAGAAATACCATAAAGGCAGGAAATGCCAGGTGCTAGCAGACAAAGCTGACAAGAAGAGAAGTCAGGAGTAAGAGTGTGGATGCGAAAACACAAGTGTGCTTTACCGCTGCTGTAACTGGAAACGTTGCACACGGACAAAAGAACAAATTGTTACTGTCATCACACTGTCAAATGGACTCCTAGCTCAGCTCTAGGACACTCTATTGGCAGGATTCACAGTGTGACAGTGTGTGCGTGTGGACAGACAGACCCGACCATCAGTTCTGTAAATAGGCAGAATTCCACTCAGCAGGGAACACAAGCTTTACCAAAGATGTGTTACAAACTTTAAAATTGAACGATGGGTTCAGCATGATTTGGTCTGGCCAGCACTTACATACTGTACTTCAAATTTGCTGACGCGTTAACGCTGAAATACTAATGAAGTGCAACAGGGGAAAAAAAATAAAAAAAAATCATACTCCAATTATTTATTTAATTATTTGGCTGATTATTCCAGCACAAAGACAAATTAATCCGATTAGCCTTTCTGGTGAGATCTGCTTTAATTAGCAGCTTGCTAAGCCACCGGTGAAATGAAGGTTATATACACGACAATATTCGCTGTCTTAAAAAAAGGAGCTTATTAAATTATCCGTTATACACAAGAACCTGATTGTATACCACAACCTTAATGTGCAGTGTGATACTGTTAATATATTATAAGTATAATACTGTACATTATATTATTATATAGAATAATCTAGCCAAGGGGGTCACAGTCCAGTGATTTTCTGTGCCGGTCCCAAGTCCGGCGTAAAACATTGCCAAATTTAACCATGCGAATCGTCAGTACGAATTTCATACCGGATTCGGTCGAGGCCCGGGTTAACAATGACCGCCATCGGCGCCGTTGACCTACAGGGCGCCGGTGGAAATTGGGCTACTGTTGGTCGAAGAAGTAGAGGAGGGAGGAGAGTGCACAGACAGAGAGAGAAGAGGAAAGGTAAGAGTGTAGGACTGAGAATAGGAACTCTGAATGTTGGTACTATGACAGGGAAAGGTAGAGAGCTGGCTGATATGATGGAGAGAAGGAAGATGGATATACTGTGTGTACAGGAGACCAGGTGGAAGGGTAGCAAGGCTCGTAGTATAGGAGCAGGATTCAAGCTGTTTTATTATGGTGTGGATAGTAAGAGAAATGGGGTAGGTGTGGTCCTGAAGGAGGAGTTTGTGAGGAATGTTCTGGAGGTGAAGAGTGTCAGACAGGGTGATGAGTCTGAAGTTAGAGATTGAAGGGGTGATGCTGAATGTTGTTAGTGGTTATGCCCCACAGGTAGGTTGTGAGTTAGAGGAGAAAGAGAGATTCTGGAGTGAATTAGATGAGGTGATGGAGAGTATTCCCACGGGTGAGAGGGTGGTGATAGGAGCGGATTTTAATGGACATGTTGGTGAGGGGAACACAGGTGATGAGGAAGTGATGGGCAAGTTTGGAGTTAGGGAAAGGAACCTTGAAGTACAGATGGTAGTGGACTTTGCTAAGAAGATGGACATGGCTGTGGTTAACACTTATTTTCAGAAGAGGGAGGAGCATAGAGTGACTTACAAGAGTGGAGGTAGGACAACACAGGTAGACTACATCCTATGTAGAAGAGGCAATCTGAAAGAGATTAGTGACTGTAAAGTGGTAATGGGAGAGAGTGTAGCCAAACCGCATAGGATGGTGGTGTGTAGGATGACTTTGATGGTCTGCAAGAAGAAGAGGTCAAAGATAGAGACAGAGAAGAAAACCAAGTGGTGGAAGCTGAAAAAGGAGGAATGTTGTGCGGAATTTAGACAGAAGTTGAGGCAGGCTCTGGGTGGTCAGGTAGTGCTGCCAGATGACTGGGAAACTACAGCAGAAGTGGTCAGGGAGACAGGGAGAAAGGTGCTGGGTGTGTCATCTGGAAGGAGGAAAGAAGATAAGGAGACTTGGTGGTGGAATGAGGAAGTTCAGGATAGTATCCAGAGGAAGAGGTTAGCCAAGAAGAAGTGGGACATGGACAGGACTGAAGAGAATAGACAGGAATACAAGGAGTTACAGCGCAGAGTGAAGAGGGAGGTGTCTAAAGCCAAGCAGAAGGCATATGACGAGTTGTACACTAGGTTAGACACTAGAGAAGGAGAGAAGGACTTGTACAGGTTAGCTAGGCAGAGGGATCGAGATGGGAAGGATGTGCAGCAAGTTAGAGTTATTAAGGATAGAGATGGAAGGGTGCTCACAAGTGAGGAGAGTGTACAGAGGAGATGGAAGGAGTACTTTGAGGAGCTGATGAATGAGGAAAATGAGGGGGAAAAAAGAGTAGAAGGGGTGAACTCTGTGCAACAGAAAGTAGATAAGATTAGAAAAGATGAAGTCAGGAAGGCTTTGAAGAGGATGAAAAGTGGAAAGGCAGTTGGTCCTGACGACATCCCGGTGGAGGTCTGGAAGTGTTTGGGAGAGGCAGCAGTGGAATTTTTATCTAGTTTGTTCAACAGGGTTTTAGAGAGTGAGAGGATGCCTGAGGAATGGAGAAGAAGTGTGTTAGTGCCGATCTTTAAGAATAAGGGTGACGTGCAGAGTTGCAGCAACTATAGGGGGATAAAGTTGATGAGCCATACAATGAAGGTATGGGAAAGAGTAGTGGAAGCTAGGTTAAGGAAGGTAGTGGAAATTTGTGAGCAGCAGTATGGCTTCATGCCCAGAAAGAGCACAACTGATGCAATTTTTGCTCTGAGAATTTTGATGGAGAAGTATAGGGATGGTCAGAGGGAGTTGCACTGTGTGTTTGTAGACTTGGAGAAAGCGTATGACAGGGTGCCAAGAGAAGAGCTGTGGTACTGTATGAGGAAGTCAGGAGTAGCAGAGAAGTATGTCAGAGTGGTGCAGGACATGTATGAGAGAAGCAGGACAGTGGTGAGGTGTGCTGTAGGTCAGAGAGAGGAGTTCAAAGTGGAGGTGGGACTGCGTCAGGGATCGGCTCTGAGCCCCTTCCTGTTTGCTATGGTGATGGACCAGTTGTCAGAGGAGGTCAGACAGGAGTCTTCTTGGACAATGATGTTTGCAGATGACATTGTGATCTGTAGTGAGAGCAGGGAGCAGGTGGAGGAAAACCTAGAGAGGTGGAGGTTTGCGCTGGAGAGAAGAGGAATAAAAGTCAGTCGTAGTAAGACTGAGTACATGTGTGTGAATGAAAGGGAGGGAAGTGGAACAGTAAGGTTACAGCGTGAAGAGGTGAAGAAGGTACAGGAGTTTAAGTACTTGGGGTCAACAGTCCAGAGTAATGGAGAGTGTGGGAAAGAGGTAAAGAAGCGAGTGCAGGCAGCTTGGAATGGGTGGAGAAAGGTGTCGGGAGTTCTGTGTGATAGGAAAATATCAGCGAGAATCAAGGGGAAGGTGTACAGGACAGTGGTGAGACCGGCCATGCTGTATGGTTTAGAGACAGTGTCACTGAGGAAGAGACAGGAGTCAGAGCTAGAGGTAGCAGAGCTGAAGATGTTGAGGTTCTCTTTGGGAGTGACAAGATTGGACAGGATTAGGAACGAGTACATCAGAGGGACAGCTCATGTTGGACGTTTGGGGGACAAAGTTAGGGAGGCCAGATTAAGATGGTTTGGACATGTTCAGAGGAGGGAGAGTGAGTATATTGGTAGGAGAATGTTGGACATGGAGCTGCCAGGCAGGAGACAAAGAGGAAGGCCAAAGAGGAGGTATATGGATGGAATTAATGAGGATATGAAGCTAGTGGGTGCAAGTGTTGAGGATGCAGAAGATAGGGATAGGTGGAGAGAGATGATTCGCTGTGGCGACCCCTGAAGGGAAAAGCCGAAAGAAGAAGAAAAAGATATTATTACATAGAATACATTTCTTGCTTTAACCTTACTGGAAGTGTCCTGTACTGGTTCACTCACAAGCAGGAAACCACTGTATTATGTCTTCTTGGTGCTACTTTTGATGATATAATCAGTATCACTGAACCAATCTTCAGCATTCTCATTCCTTATTATGAATAATACATTATTATGTACATTAATACATTATTATGAATAAGACGGACCTTGAATGTTGTAGAAATAATACGTCTTGTTTTGTTGGATTACTTAAAAAACAGTGGCAATATAAATATTACTAGTCAAAAAAAAAAAAGCAGGAATTCCCAAGGATGTAAAATCCATTGCCAGAATTCCCAGAACATGTGTACTTACCAAATTGATTTTTTCTTAATTCTCCTTTTGAAGCAATCAGTGCTTTAGCACTTTTACAGATTGCAGCTAAGGGGGTTTTACTAAATAGAAGTGTTTTCATGCCTTCAACAATTTGGACTTGTATGCTTTAGAATTCATTAAACCCATTTTTTCCCCACAAATAACCCTTTCACTAGTTCTAATCTTAGTAAAATGTTTTTTTTGTCTATGTGTTCAGTTTTCCCCCAGATCTGGGAATTTAATGTTTATGTAGAGATAAAGAACTTGGTGAGGACCCAGTGCAACACAGCACAGTGCAGTTCAATTCAATTCAATTCAAACTTTATTTATATGGCACCTAACAACTACCAGGTAGAACCTAGATGCTGAACAAAGTGCAAAATGTAAAGTGCAAATTATAGTAATTAAATTAAAGATAAAAAACAAAATTAAATGTTAAAACACTACAATTGATTTAATCATTAAAAAGCAAAAGACTAAGCACACCCTCTACTACAAAACAAAGGCTTTGGTGGATAAATATGTCTTTAGTTTAGCTTTGAAGGTAGAGAATTTGCCCTACGATTTATATCTTGTTCTGGGCAATTCAAGCAGTACATGATTAGAGGACCGCAGTTTGGCCATTGGTGCACAGATGGATAAACTCGTTTAAATAAGTTGGGGCCACACCAGACAGAGATTTAAAAACAAATAATAAGCATGTGCTTTGTTTCCATCACATGAAATTTAAAGATTTTTATATTATATATATATATATATATATATATATCCCTGGCCTCCTGGTGGTCCAGCAGCAGGATCCTGTGATCTCATTGCCGTGGCCCAGGTTCGATTCCTAGGCAGGGCACTAACTCAGCCACTAAAGTGTTAACTTTCAGGGCCGGTTCCAAGCCCGTATTAATTGGGAGGGCTGTGTCAGGAAGGGCATCTGGCGTCAAACCTGTGCCAAAGCTAAACATGCGGACTAAAATGATCCGCTGTGGCCACCCCAAACAGGGAGCAGCCAAAAGAACAAAAATAACAACAAATATTTAAAAAAAATCCCTCATAACATTTTTATATTTGTATATTAGGTTAATATGTCTGTGGCATTTTCATGTATCTGCCTCAAAGGATCCAATACTGAGCATGAAATACACTGGGTTTGTTGTAATGCAGACAAGTGACTCAAAGCCAAGTGTGCCAATACTTTATTCTTGGTGAAAAGAGACACTTGGGTGCAAGAACATGGAGCGTTTTCTGTGCCTGAATCTCAAATAGTGTTTCCTTAAGCATCTAATGCAATAGGTAGAGTCTTTTTCACCGTATGTGTTGAGCAAACACACTCAAAGGGGATGCTGGGTAAGGAATATAAGTAAGTAATTAAAAATTTCTCAAATTTTGTAAACAGAATGAAAAAAATATGATATTGCCTCCAAAAAAAATTGAGGATACTGTGTTAAATATTCATTAGAAGACTGCTGTATTATACTCTGTGATTCTAGCATGCTAGTTTCTAGTTTTTTTTTCTTCTCTAAAGCTGACGGGTATTGAGCGACAGTTGTATGCGACCAATTAACAGTCTGCACTTGTTACTATTTTTTCAGCTTTGCCCATACGTCCATAACACCCACAGTACCTGAGCTGGAAGAATAGCCAAAACTCAGCGCAGATACTGTGCTCACTCAGCAACGAAAAGAAAAACAAACTGTAGCATCACAGATTTGTTAGAGTCTTGCTGCATTGTCTGATAAAAATGTGTGCAGGTCTTTACATAATTCTAGATAATTGCTATGTAATTGTTAATGAGCACATTTTACAAATCAACACAATCTGCTACAGAATTCAGATGTGCAGGAAAGTCGTATTTAAATAACAGATCTGCAATTGAGTAGGCAGTTCTCACTTTTAAGAACTCTAATGCAAAAAAAACAAATCTACAACATGGATGGCTCGTCTTACGTTTGGAGGCCTGGGAAAACCTTTGGGATACAAATTTTGTCACTCTACTGCATAATTCTGACAATTACAGTCTTTCCTGGACTAAAATATGTTTCTTTATTGCACGTATCTTAACCACAATAAAGTTATACAATTGTAAAATCTAATTAGCCCAAAAGGGAAAATGAAGAAAACTGCATTGTGGTGCAAAAGCATCGATTTGACAGTCGGTATCTAATTACAAACTAAACTGATTACGCTTATGTACATTTCTCTAAGGCATGAAGCAATCCAACCAACATGATTAAAGCCTGACAGTCACTGTGTGGAGAAAACATGCTTAGCTAGCAAAGTTTTAGACGATTTTAAAAACATCCCTGTCATTTTAATACAATATCTTCATGGTTTTTAAGCATTTTACATGAAGTCAAAAAACTATTTTGGCCAAAACCCTGAATTCAGTCACAGAGACATTTGCCAGGTTTTCCCAGAGCACCACACATGTATTATTCGATCACTTCATTTGCCAAAGTCTTTCAATGCGTTCTTTTATCATGATAAGTAATACCGACTTATTTTTACTGTCAGCCGATTAAAATAATATTAGAGCTTTAATTAAACTGTTAATCAACAATTATCACAAGCATTGGTACAGATTAGCTCTAACTGCCATTTATTGCTAGAATGTTTTAAACAACTTTTGAGTGTTGTCATGATTTAATTGCGGTGGGTGGATATAAATTATGCTTAGTGCTCTGTTGAGGGAAGTGTGCATTTCTTTTGATATGTCTCAAATAAGATGAATATTGCCTCATTGTTTAATTAAAAAAACAACAATATGAATGTTTAAGTATTAGTCATTAGACAAATGTGTCTTCAGTCTTTTATTGCAGTCGGCTCTGACTGTAAGTGTTATGTCTGTTACAGTGGAACCTCGGCATATGAATGCCCTCCCTTATGAATTTTCTCCTTAAGAATTGAAATTTGCATCAGCATATGAAGCATTTTCGGCATACGACCCAAACCGTACGCCGGCTAAGCTGCGAGTATGTCTGGGAGCCGTTCAAAACTTGTTTGCGTCAGTGGAAAACCAAGCGAAGCCAACTGAAGAGAGTTTACGAATTTTTTTAGTCTGTGAAAGCTGTTCTGAAAGAGTCACCCATCAGGGTTGCTATCGATTCTATCGATTTTGAAAAAGCTATCGATTTTTCAATGATTTTTCGCACGTTTTTTTGTTGACAGATTGGTGGCGTGGGTGTTCTATTTTTAGTCGAAGCTTGTTGGCACGACTTCCTGTAAGGACCCTTGACATAGAATACTTGGCTTGGGACAGTTCTTTGTAAGCAGCCATACAGTTTCATATTGGTAATACTGGTAATATTTTTTTGTGGCTAGAACGGATTATCTGTTTTTACATTATTTCTTACGGGAAAATTCATTTAGCAATACAAATTTTCACCCTAGGAACTTGCCTCGTATGATGAAGTTACACTGTATAACTGAAAACAACAGATTAAACCTAAACAAAGCCTCAAAAGATTGCGGGGATGTGGCAAGTGAAGACAAAAACATGATGTGCTCAAAGGTGGACAATTTAATAACAAAAGACAGGCAACAACAATCAGTTGTAGCAATGTCTGATTTTTTTTTTATTAAAATCTCTGTTGTGTTACTATGATTGTTACTACAAAGCATCTCTAAAAGTCACCAAAATAAAGACAGCATACAACTACACAAAAGTCACACAGGATAGCTTCAAGTACAGCCAAATGTAATGAAACATGATAACAAACAGAAAAATTTTCATCATCGCTAGCCCGTTAGCCCGGCTACCACAAGTTTGTTTACCTCGATTATCTCTGCTTACTAAAACACTATGTCTGCCTTTGTCTGCCTTTGAGTGCAGGTGAGGATTCTTTCGAGCTGCACTCGGTGGATTTGGAGCTGGAGGCCATGGAGAAGCAGATCCGCAACCTACAGGTAAAGCAGGCCCAGCTGCGACAGCGGAAAGCCGCGATGGAATCGTCCCTGACTGATGCTCACCTGTCCCAGGTATGTGAAACAAACACTCCCACAACCTCAACTCCGTGTGCTTCTCTGCCCAGGCCCAGCACACCAAGGACGCGGGCCGCCCAGGTTTCGTTCAGCTGCTGTTCATAATAATAGCAGGCACTAGGATGATGATGTGCATTTAATCAGATGTACTGGAGTACAAGGTTATGGGATGTATTAAATGTATGCCTGGCTAAAGAGGTATGTCTTTAGTCTACGTTTAAACTGGGAGAATGTGTCTGAGCCCCGAACACTGTCAGGAAGACTATTCCAAAGTTTAGGAGCTAAATACGAAAACGCTCTACCTCCTTTTGTATATTTTGATATTCTGGGAACTACCAGAAGTCTACAGTGAAAGACCTGGGCGTAATATTAGACAGCAACTTGTCCTTTGAAAAACATATTTCTGATATTACAAAAACAGCCTTCTTTCACCTCAGAAATATTGCCAAGCTTAGGAACATTTTATCTGTATCTGTTGCAGAAAAGCTAGTTCATGCATTCATGACCTCCAGACTGGACTATTATAATGCATTACTAGGTGGTTGTCCTGCATCTTCAATAAACAAGCTACAGTTAGTCCAAAATGCAGCCACCAGAGTTCTTACTAGGTCAAAAAATATGATCATATAACCCCATCCCTGCACTGGCTACCTGTTAAGTTTAGAATTGATTACAAACTAGCACTACTAAATGGTTTAGCTCCCACATATCTAGCTAGTCTTCTAACACATTACAATCCATCACGCTCCTTAAGATCACAAAACTCCGGACTTCTGGTAGTTCCCAGAATATCAAAGTCTACAAAAGGGGGTAGAGCTTTTTCGTATTTAGCTCCTAAACTTTGGAATAGTCTTCCTGACAGTGTTCGGGGCTCAGACACAGCCTCCCAGTTTAAACGTAGACTAAAGACATATCTCTTTAGCCAGGCATATACATAATACATCCCATAACCTTGTACTCCAGTACATCTGATTAAATGCACATCATCATCTAGTGCCTGCTAATATTATGAACAGCAGCTACGCGAATTACTTTCCATTTGTTTCCCTTCTTCTACCCATCCCGAGACATATAGAGATTGTGCCAGCTCCAATGGCATCCAGAGATGGACCAGCTCCAGCCGGGTTCTGCTTTGTGAGGACTGGGGTATTCAAAGCAGCACTGCCAACCCCATGTGGACGACAACAACCACCTAATTAATTTACACAAACTTTCTACACATGCTGTATCTGCATCACACAACTAATGCAGAAAGGACCATTGTTCATATCACACTCTCCGGTGTCACCCAGATGAGGATGGGTTCCCTTTTGAGTCTGGTTCCTCTCAAGGTTTCTTCCTCATACCATCAAAGGGAGTTTTTCCTTGCCACAGTCGCCTGAGTCACCTCAGACTTGCTCACTAGGGAAAATTTTGTCTAACATCTAGGACTGTTTGTATGTTTGTTGTTTCTTATGTTCTGTAAAGCTGCTTTGAGACAATGCTCTTTGTTAAAAGCGCTATACAAATAAAATTGAATTGAATCATCCTAAGCTCAATTTGACTTGATTACCTTGACTGACGACATAAAAATTTGCAAAACTGTAATTTTATTTATTCGTAGGTCTATCGTTACAGGATTTTCGTTTTTCATCTAACATGGAAAACGCATTATCACACAGCCTGTTAAATAATTTGGGCTGGTTTTTACTGGGATCAAGACTGAATAGGCTTTCAGTCTTGAAAAAGAAAAGTGCTTTGGAGAAGAAGAGAAGCCCGTTTTTGTCCTTTGTACCCGGGGAGAGAGGATTCTTTTTTCTGAACAGAGCATACAACAAAACACCAAAATACATTTCCCCAGAGATCCCAGAAAAGACCTGGCACATAAAACAAGCCACCCGCTAACACACTTAGTGCATCAAACACCTATTCTCTCTGATTCATTCAGCAATGTGCTCTCAAAATTTCACCTTCACTTTCTCAATGGATTTACTGAAGTCCTGCTTTCACCTCAACCTTCTCACCATTCTTCTCTTTTTGAATGTGTGCGACTACTTAATAGCTAACACATGTGACTCATAATCTCACCTGTCTAAAAGTGACAAGATGTCATGCTGGGTTCTGGGACACGTGTTCTGGGTTCTGGAGTGTGTACCAGGAAGGGATGCAAAGCAGAAACGCTGAAAAGAGATTTCCACAAGGATTCTCGAGGTTTTGTATTGTAATTGCAGTCAGTAACTTGGATAATGAACTGCCAGAATTAGAAAGGAAATACGCTCTCGCCTCCCCCAATGCAAACGAGTGACGTGAATGTTTTCTCAGTGTCTTGGTGAACAGAACACGATAGCAGTTTATTCAAGCTGAAAGAATGGTAAGAAAGGTGCACACAAGAATGGTGCAGAGAATTATGCAGCCAGCAACTATTTTTATCCTGAAGTAGCAACTCAAATTGCTCGCTTTCAGCAGTTTTCTTGGAAAAGTTCATAAAAGGTTCTGCCAATGCGTGTTATACAAATCACATAATGGGTATTGTTCAAATAGCAAATAGCAACTTAATATACAAAGAGACTATATTTTTCTCCCTGTCTCCCTATTATATATATATATATATATATATATATATATATATATATATATATATATATATATATATATATATATATATATATATATATATAGATGATTGATAGATATATATATATATATATATATATATATATATATATATATATATATATATATATATATATATATATATAGATATAGATATATAGATAGATAGGTAGATAGATAGAGAGAGAGAGAGAGAGAGAGAGAGAGAGAGAGAGAGAGGCCACAGCCATCTGGGGACACTGTTTCCATGAAAGGGTGCACATGATCTGCAACATTGCTTAGGTAGGTGGTACGTGTCAAAGTAATATCCACGTGGATGGCAGGACCCAAGGTTTCCCAGCAGAACATTGCCCAAAGCATGACATTGCCTCTTCCAGCGTGCATTCTTCCCATAGTGCATCCTGGTGCCATGTGTTCCCCAGGTAAGCGGCATACACACACCCAGCCATCCACGTGATGTAAAAGAAAATGGGATTCATCAGACCAGGCCACCTTCTTCCATTGCTCTGTGGTCCAGTTCTGATGCTCATGTATTCTGACACCTTTCTATCAGAACCAGCATTAACTTCTTTAGCAATTTGAGCAACAGTAGCTCGTCTGTTGGATCGGACCACACAGGCCAGCCTTTTCTCCCCACGTGCATCAATGAGCCTTGGCCGCCCATGACCCTGTCACCGGTTCACCACTGTTCCTTCCTTGGACCACTTTTGATAGATACTGACCACTGCAGACCGGGAACACCCCACAAGAGCTGCAGTTTTGGAGATACTCTGATCCAGTCTCCTAGCCATCACAATTTGGCCCTTGCCAAACTGTCAAATCCTTATGCTTGCCCTTTTTCCTGCTTTTAACACATCCACTTTGAGGAAAGAAATGTTCACTTGCTGCCTAATATATCCCACCCAGTTGCCAGGATGAGGAGATAATCAGTGTTATTCACTTCACCTGTCAGTGCTCATAATGTGCTCATAATGCCTGATCCACACACACACACACACACACACGTGGTTAGCATGTTTGCCTCACGAACCCTTGGGGTTCGATTCCCGCCTTTGCCATGTGTGTGTGGAGTTTGCATGTTCTCCCCGTGCCTCGGGGGTTTCCTCCGGGTACTCCGGTTTCCTCCCCCGGTCCAAAGACATGCATTGTAGGTTGATTGGCATCTCTAAATTGTCCATAGTGTGTGATTGTGTGAGTGAATGAGAGAGTGTGTGTACCCTGCGATGGGTTGGCACTCCGTCCAGGGTGTATCCTGCCTTGATGCCCAATGACGCCCGAGATAGGCACAGGCTCCCCCGTGACCCGAGTATAGATCGGATAAGCGATAGACAATGAATGAATGAATACACACACACATACACCAACACACCACTTGGATGCACTGAATCCCTTATAACCACTTTTCAGAGATATTTATTTCAGTTTTTCAGCTCATGAGGGAGCTTAAGGTACTCCAGCACAAGGCGTAGATCCCACATGTTTAGCTCTCTGGGTATCATGGAATCATACCAATAAAAGAGCCTTGCTTCATTCAGAAAAGCCATAATATGGGCTATGAGGCTATGAGGGGCTAGAGAAATGCCATCCATGGACCTACAGCATAGATGAGGCCTTGCCGCTCTCTAGCAGTCCCTAAAGACAAGTTAATACCTTTGCAATAGGTCAATGCATCAGAGTAATGCATCCACTTGGAATGAGGCAATGCATCCACCTAGGGATATACAAGGGGTCTACAAGGCTCAGCGGCTCTTGCATGTTCTAGCAGAAGCTCAAGAACGTTTCAGGACTGCAAGACCTTAGTGATTCAGTCCGAGGGGCCAGACCCATAGTTTACAGATGACCTGGCAAACCAAGGTCTTGCCAGCAATCATGGGGCCACAAGCAGGACTGGTGGCCTAGTTGCTGAATTCTGTGCAACATGGGAGGAATCAGCAGGAGAGGAAGAAAAGTATGTGAAAAATGATGAGGTCAGTCACAGCTTAGCTCATCCACTCATACTGTTAGACCTTAATCCAAATTACATACTTGGTATATAGGCAAATATTGGCCATTATTCAAGAAACAACTAATCCCTTGAAGAATAAGGTGAAGAAGATGGAACTTACCTTTGCACTCTGTTGTATAATATCTCAAAAAGGCTAATTACACATGTCAGACCTCTAGCTTTTTGCTGGAGCTGGAGAAAATACAAACTATGAAAGCACTGTGTAGATAGAAATGGCAAAGATGACATCAGTGTATCTAAGAAATGGTGTCTGTGCATGTCCAGTAAATTGCTGAATAAACGCATTCTCAGCAATTCAGAGAAGAGATTTGCAAAGGAACGTTTCATTATAGTGGCCCTTATAGGTCTCATTATAGCATCAGAGAGCTGGGTCTCTGCTTCCTTGATGTAGAGATCTTTTCTCCACACAAAATCTGTTCCATCTTTATCTGCTGGCTTGATCACACTGTCATTTGTTTTGCTGAGATGTTTCAAGCCTGTGTACTACCTCCTTAGGTAGATTGATCTTTTGGTGTTTAGAAACTTCTCATTTACAGGCAATGATGAAAAAACCCAGTGCTTGAAAATCTCCTGGTAGAAAAAATCAGCAAGGTTTCTATTGGAAGTCTAAACTGTGTACTTTGGACATCCTTTTTAAAATTAGTGTAGCCTTTAACGGTGGAAAAAAAATCTTTACTGTCAATAATGGCTGCAAATTCACTGGAATTGGGCCTTGCAGGTATGCATTTAAGGCTGTACGGACGTTAGTTTCAGATCGTTAGGCACGATGATTGGAACGAACAGGTGGAACAGTGCTTCTGGTCCTCTTAGTCAGCAGCAAGCTTCTATTTTTTTTTTTAGTTTACCACGAACTAGGGAAAAAAAGACTGAATTACGTTTGTGGATTGTAAACTAAGTTGTATAAAAATCCAGCAATCAGCAACTGTATACATTCTTCCAATGATTTTATGATCTATGCATAGTTTACACAATATTCATTAAAAAAAAAAAGCACTAAGTGGTATGTATATCCATAATGATAATCTAGATGCTGACATCACCACAATACTGACGGAGAGAATAAAAAAAAATTATAGCACAGTTAGAAGAAATCTCTCTAATTGTCTCTTAATATTGGCAATATGCACAGGCAGTTGTCTTGGTCTGCCTGAGTAATCTGAATTTCAAATGTATTGTCTAGCGTTTTCATTATTTTGTCCAACCCCTATATAAAAGACAGCAACCTTCTTAAAAATTCATTATTTACTTCATATGCATATTGTGATTTTTCACACACATACAGTGACAGGCAGACAATTCAGAACACCCTTCTTGCTGTGTGTACTGTCCTGCTGTTTACAATATGAATAACTATGTATCTGACTCACCTCTTTTAGCTTTCGCCTGTCTCACTCTCCATATTGTTTTGTGGATCTCAAAATTGTAGTTGGAAGGCAGAACACTAACTGCTTCTTGAAGCTCAGGGTCTTTGAGAATCTCATCAGGAATCTGATTCGCAACCCTCCTCGGGCCTTTCACTAAAGCACAGTAATAAAAAAAAGCAATACAGTTTCAGCATACATGCATTCAGACGAAGTTGTAAAAACAAAAATGTAATATGCATTTTTATTGCTTTGTTTCATGGTTTAAAAACACTTTAGGTGCCTTGTAACATGAATGATTGACTTTGCATTTATTTTCCTGCATCCTAAAATTTGCAGCTAGAACGGCAGTCCGTGATACATAGCCAGGGGGTCAGTGGTATCCACAGTTAAACCTAATCATATGTATTATTGAGTTCTTATAGTTATTACCCATGGTGTCCTGGCAGCAAAAAGTTTTCAAACCTCTGAGCTAGAATATTGAGTTCAAGTCAACACCTGAGAAAAAAAATGTTGGTCTGAAATATGAAATCCAACTACAACTAGAAATTACATACTTTTCATTTGAAACAATATTCCAGTCATCCATCCACTTTCTGTTCTGCTTATTCTACACAGGATTGCAGGGAACCTCGAGTCCCAGTCGACTCGAACAAGGCAGGGGACACCATGGACCAGGGCACAATCACACACTAAGAACAATTTAGACATGCCAATCAGCCTATTATGCTCCCTGGGCTGGGGACAAAAACTGGAGGAAACCCCCAAAGCACAAGCAAACTCTGCCCCACACACAGGGTGGAGGCAGAAACACCATCCCCGGAGGTGCAAGACAAATGTGCTAACCACTAAGGCAACGTACCACCTGAACCCCACACTATAAAATATTACATATTTGGACACTCTAACAATAAAGAATAGACAATTATCTTTGCATGTGTTTTTAGCCTGTATTGCCAGTCATCTATCCAAGAAAATCTTAATTGGTGGGATTTTCATTCTAGGGTCTTTTTTGAGTTATTTATAGGGACACCACTATATGGCATGCCCTCAAGCAAAGCTAGAAGCAAAACTTTTTGCAATTTCAAAAATAAACCTTCTGCTGTATTATTTAGATGTGATATACAGTGGGCTCATCTATAGCTAACTACAGAAACCCAGGATGAAGCATTTCAACAAATTACAAATGAATCCCTTAAACGTTAGATAACAAACATTATCCACGAGTTGTGCCACAGATTGCAACATATCCTTAAACAACCATATTTATCTAGCACTAAAATGTGATCAGCAGATTGCTGAAACAAGATGATGTTAGAAGAAACATCCACCAAGAACTATTTACTTACTGATCATTATTATTAGAACATGATAAGTTGTCTTTATTTGTCACATATAAATTACAGCACAGTGAAATTCTTTCTTCGCATATCCCATCCTTGGGGATTGGGGTCAGAGCGCAGGGTCAGCAAGATGCAGCGCCACTAGAGCAGGGTTGGTTGGGGGCCTTGTTCAAGGGCCCGACGGTGGCACATTGGCCTTAAACCCCGATCTTCCGGTCAACGACCCATAGCCTCAACTACTTGAGCTACCACCACCCCAGTGGCCAAGATTTATATTATAATGAATTCCAAGTTTACTTTTCTTTGTTTAAATATCTTTAAACGGTCATCTTTTGGTCTGTTTTCATAGTTTCCTACCCACTGATATTGGTAACATAAGGATTTAAGCCCTTGCTTCATCTTTAACTACAGAAAGCAATGCAGAGGCACTTTATGTTCATGTTTACACCCCATCAAAAACCATAACCCTTATGGTTTCATAGTTTGCTAATTAGCCAAATCGAGCATTTGACATAAATTAATGCATCTGCATCACATAGCTGCATTGCATCTGGATCTTTGAGTCTAAAACTGATTTTTTCTGAGACTCTTATTTTTTTAATAGAAGTCCACTGCAGTGGGAAAATCTATTGCTCTTTTGTTTTAAGACTCAACAGTGAAAATCCAATAACTTGCGTTGTATATCTATGAAAATTCTTTCACTCTTAAACACCATCATCACGGTTTCTAGCTGTGTCGTGTTGTGACGTCACATGACGGACAGTCCATAACATCTCACAGGGATAAAGAAAATACATCTCCAAAAAAAAATTAGCACCAAATCCACATACACGTCATAATTCTTTCAACAGAAACATATTTAATGTGTTTCAGTTTGCAGGTTTCCTTTAATATCGCGTTATCAGGTGTAGACACTACACGCGTGTATATGATGCTTAAACAGTTCTGATGCACTAAAATGGTCATTTATTGACAAAATGAGATCAGATAAATGTTCCAGTTACATGGGTGAAGACTAGACTATGTGGAAATTAAAACAAGTAACTGAATCCTAACAGTGATTTGGACATGTGACTGGAGATCAGAGCAAACACAGCCAAAAGTTGCAGGTGCTCTTCAGCTACACTTAGCGCACCAAGCGCATTCATGCGATGTATTTATTTATCTAAATGAGTAATGTATTTGCTGTCCATCTCTTGTAGACTTTCAACGCCTAGTTTTCTCTCAGCACACATAGGATCATTGATAACTCACACACTTACATTAGTACAACGTGCTAAAAGCTTCACAGACGCCTTAAATTTATAGCGTGGTCAGTGACAAACTAGACTACTACATCCTGACAGTAAAATAATCGTGATAAAATCCATGTTCATCTACCTGTCGGCTTTTTAGTAGCGACTTCAACAGCTCCACTGGGCGCCGCCATGTTTGCGCATGCTCCACGTGCGCTGAATAAAGGCATCATCAGTAGAGTTCCGAGCGATTCAACGATCATCGGGCAATCAAAGTGATTCACTGGCATGGTTTTCTTAGTGCGCTTTTTAATATACTTCGGTAGAACATCTTTATATATATATATATATATATATATATATATATATATATATATATATATATATATATATATATATATATATATAACACTATTTTATATATTTTTTAAATACCAATATATACCATTGAAATAACCGGCAAAATTTTTATATTTTTTAAATACCCGAATCGATATACCACTTGGTAAGGTAATTTGCCGGTCTTAAATTGTTTCGCGAGTATCATTTTTCAATCATTATCAATACATTCGGCTTTCACTAAGTGCCAATATGATGGACTGAGGTCATGTTCAAAACCACATCTATACCCTATAGAGCAATAATTGGAAAGTCAAGAAGGATTTGCCCTTTTATCCATGGGATTTATGTATGAAAGTGTAGTCTTACACTTTCTAGCCATCAGCTGTAAAATTAAACATACAAAGTTCCTCAGCACAAACTTCATTGGCATTATTTACATGTGCAAAAACCATTCATTCATTTATTCTGTAAAGCTGCTTTGAGACAATGTCCATTGTTAAAAGCACTATACAAATAAATTGAATTGAATTATTCACTTACTGATCTGTACTGATCAGGACTCAAACCCTTCCAGAGAACACTGGACACCAAGTGAGAATACACCTTGATTTAATACCAATGCATCTCTCTCTCACACACACACACACACACACACACACACACACACACACACACACACACACACACACACACACACACACACACACAGAGAGAGAGAGAGAGAGAGAGAGAGAGAGAGAGAGAGAGAGAGAGAGAGAGAGAGAGAGCACGAGAGACAGAGAGAGAGAGAGAGAGAGAGAGAGAAGGAGAGAGAGAGAGAGAGAGAGGAGAGAGCGAGCGAGCGAGCACGAGAGACAGAGAGAGAGAGAGAGAGAGAGAGAGAGAGAGAGAGAGAGAGAGAGAGAGAGAGAGAGAGAGAGAGATTTTTTTATTTTAATAATAAAATATAAATAAAGAAAGGGAGAATCAAATCAAATAAATAAAAAAATAAAATTCACACCTAGGGGCGATTTATTTAGTCAGTCTACATACTGTCATGTTTTTGAAGCCAAAGGATCTTCTCATAGGAGCTAAACATTTATTTCACTAACACATTACATTCAAGGTGACATTATTTACAGACCTACTTGTTTTTGAGTTACTGATTTAGTTTAAGGGTCCAGTCAAATCTTTTAAGAACTACACAACTCAATAATAAATATGATAACTTTTATAAAAGTGGGTTGTGATTGCCACGGTGACATAAGATAAAATAAAACATAAAATAAAACATAAAATCCACAGAATACTGCTTAGTGTCCAAATGATGTAGTCTATGGGTTATCTTGCAAACATTACATAATTTACAACATGTACAGATTAAGAATCTATAACACCTTTTTCATCCCAGGACTAATACTGTAGATTAAAAAAGCAGAATTCAGTCTATTAAAATAGATTCAGTGACACAATAGGGCTAACTCAGTTCTATAATATGTATGTAATTGACCTATTTTAATTGGATTAGAACTGAAATTGAATTGTTGTAATTATTGAATCATTCACAAAACCAATTTATTCTCAAATTGTGAATAAGAGTCTTCTGTATTGACTGTGACTCCTTACCTAATTTCTGTGTCACTGCTGCTTTGATGGTACAGGTCTGGCTGTGAAAGTAGAGAGAAGTGATAATAATGAGTCACTTGTCTGTTCTTCAGATTGCCGGCTGGCTGGCAGGCCCACAGTGTGTCACAGCATGTATTCTACTTCCAAAGCTTTTGCATTTCAGCATTTTATATACTGAAGAAAGAAGAGCATGTTAAGATAGCACTGCTGCCAATAGGAGTTTAAGTGTGTGCAGCTTGTTAAGAGAGATTGTCCCAAAATCGACGCTGTATTGAACAGAGAGTATAGTGAAAATGCTTGTAGTGCATTTCTTTTATTTGAAAGCCCTTGTTAATCTTTTTATCCAAAACTAAACTGCTGTTGCTGTGATTTCTGGTTAAGATTTTAAACTCCAACCACAGTAAATAGGATATTATAGTTTTACAAAAACATGCACCTAAAATGTGCTGTTAAAAATATTACTTGTGAAATTAATAGCTAAAAATAAATCTTTAATTAATTTTACATTTCCATTGTTTTTACTAACGTAGAAATGAAGGATAAATGATGAATCCCATTATGACTAAAAAATATGTGTTTTAAAAATGGTTAGAGAAAATCTAGCATAGAGTAGCAATGAAAATAGGCTTTGTGTGGAAAAACATTCTTGTAACATGTTTTGATTGTGCTTTTTCTGTTAAATGACAGTTAATATGTGTTTGAGTAGCAGGCTGGACATTTTTAATGGCTTTAGTTGCTACAAAATGTTCCCATAATCTATACAATCGATAAAATTTAGGGCTTAGAGATTAATAGAGAGTAAAATAAAATTTTGCGTGATAATTTGTAAGAATTGCGTAAAACTGAAATGTTAATGGTTAATACTAGACAGTTGTGTGTTTCAAACTTTGTGGCAACAGATTGGTATATAAACCCACTCAGGAGTGTATCTAGTCAGGCTGTTTGGCAGTGGCAGCTCAGTGGTTAAGACAATGAGCTACTGAGCAGAAGGCTGTGAGTTCAAATCCTAGCACCCCCTTGCTGCTACTTAACCCTCAATTGCTTAGTTGTCTCCCCTCTCTCTTGTAAACCTAATGAGTGTTTATGCAGCTAACGGGATTACATGACGGAACACATCTTCAGCCTTTACAAATATTTAATGCATTTTATTAATAGCCATATAAGATTACAGTTGAAGCTTAAATTGTGAATGAAATGCTTTGTGAATAATCAGTATTCAATAAACCATATAAGTGTTATTATATAAGGCCTATAAGTGGTATAAGATCTATAAGTGCTATTAGAACTTAGCTTCCAGGATGAATTTCTAATGTTTTGAAGATTCTTGAATTCCTAAGGTTTCACAGAGTTTCTCATCGAAATAGCATCGAGAACGTTTCTCCAAGAAATCTTTCTTTTACTTTACATATTGTGAAAGCGGAATAACAAGGTCTTTTTCAGTAAAAAAAAACCCAAAACAAAACATGCAAGTGGTTCTTATTACTGTCAGCATCAGTACCAAGGACAAACAAATCTGAAAACACTCTTTTTCAGAGGCACACTGGACAGTATAGACTGAATGTTATGTTTATAATAAGAGGATATAAATTAGTCTGAATTTCCTAAACTCAATATAATTGAAATCTACATGAACATTACTGATGTATTTCCAAGTTGTCTGTATGAATAATCCATATATTAGAGTTGCCTGAAAAGCAAAATTAAATGCATGAAAATGCAAAAGAATGTTATCTATTAGCATATTGTTAAGTGCTTTTGTGAACCCCTAGAGGAGTCCTGATAACATCAGCAAAACTTCTTCTGCAAACTAATTAGATATTTAATATAATATCTAAACTCAAAATCTTATGGGATCATCATGAGGATCAATGTCCATGAACCCTTTAATGTTCTGAGGATAAAAAAAGACATGCCTTATTAACGTGATGTTAAAGAGGTAATTCTAAAACCAGCTCTAAAATCTTAAATAATGTGGAATTTATTTATCTGGCTTTATCTCTATGACAGAGAAAGTTCGAAGCTAATTTTGCCTTTCTAGATGTTGGGCAATCATGTAGAAGGTATGTTTACCACTCCACTTACAACGGGTATTTAAAGGTCTACACATCCTGACAAAAACTACTATTACTTTAAACGTTTGCTAGATTGTAGCTAAATGTGAAAATCTCTTGACTTCATTTTGTTTCACACTAGGTCATTGTTAATGTTATCTTGTCCCATCAAAGTCACAAGCCACTGTTGTCTCATGTCAACTTATTTAATATTAAAACTCCTTTAATAGCTTAAAGTCCATGGAAACACTTAAATTCCTCACCATTACACACTGCAAACACTTAATCACACAATGGATCTTGAGGAGCAAAATATTCAAGTTGAAAATCTTTACTTCTATACATTGTGTAATTCGTTGAGAGCAAACTTATGTGACAAAATGATGGTCAATGGAAACCAAAATCATTGAGGGCTGGATTCAAAATCACATTGAAAATCACATTTAAAAACTGGAATTACAGGCTGATCCATCATGCATGAATTTCAATTCATAATATAAGTCAGTAGTGTGTACGGTCCCCACGTGCCTATATACACTATTTCAAAGAGATGGCGAATGGTGTCCTGCTGGGATCTCCTCCCAGACCTGGATCAGGGCATCAGCAAGCTCTTGGACACTCTGTGGTGCTACTTGGTGGGTTTGGATGCTCTGATACATAATGTTCCAGAGGTTCTCAATTGGATTCAGGAACCTACATAAAGGCCAGTCAATGGCATTAATGCCTTCATCATCCAGAAACTGCCTACACACCCTGTCCACTTGAGGTTGGGCATTGTCATGAGCCAGGAGGAAGCCAGGACTCACTGCACTATCGTAAGATCTGACAGCGGCTCTGAGGATTTCATCTCAGTACCTAGCAGAAGTAAGGGAACCATTGACTAGCACGAGGAAGTCTGTGTGGCCCTCTAAGGATATTCCTCCCAAAACCATCACTGACCCATCTAACCAAACCAGTCATACTGGATGATGTTTCAGGCAGCATAATGTTCCCCACAGCATCTCCACTCTCTTTCATCTCTGTCACATGTGTTCAGTGTGACCCTGCTCTCATCCGTAAAGAGAACGGGACACCAACGGAAGACGTGTCTGTTCTGGTGATCTCTGGCAAACAGACCTGTCTATTCTGAGCTTTGAACACAGGTCTGACAAGAGGATGTTGGGCCCTCATCTGATCCTCATAGAGTCTGTTTCTGACAGTTTGGTCAGAAATATGCACACCAGTAGCCTGCTGGAGGTCATTTTGTAGGGCTCTGGGAGTGCTCCTCCTTTTCCTCCTCACAAAAAGGAGCAGATGCCAGTCCAGCTGCTGGGTGATTGCCCTTCTAAGGCCCTGTCCAGCTCTCCTCATGTCATGGCACGTTTACTTGAATCTCCTCCATGCTCTTGAAACTGTGCTGGGAGACACACAAAAACTCCTTGCGACATCACATATGGACGTGCCATCCCGGAAGATCTGGACTACCTGTGCAACCTGATGGGGTTGCAGGTACTGCCTCATGCTAGTAGTGACAAGCATCCTAACAAAACACAAAGCTAGAGACAAATCAGTCAGGAAGGATAAGGAGAGAGCAATTATCTGTGGCCACCAACGGCAAAACCATTCCCTGTCTTGCTGCTGCCTCTCCAGTTCACCTGTTGTCACTTTCATTTGCACGAATGCAGAGTAAAAAACTGATTCACAATCATTTATTCTTCCTAAATGGACAGATTGATATCCCTGCAGTTTAAATGACTTGGGGCTACAGAGTGATGATTAAGTATTCCCTTACTTTTTTGAGCAGTGTAATATAATTTTGATCATTTCCACAGTACTAACTATTTAATAACATACTAACTACATACGTAGGCACTACCCAGGATTTGAATAAGAGGCTAAAATGAACATGCTGTTCTAAGGAGAGTCATGTTGAAGGAACTGAATTTCATGAAAAATTCAAAGCTTTTGAAAAAGCAAGCACGATGTGTTTCGATTTCATACTTGGGAACTTGTAAAAAAAAAAAAATAGGGTGCACAAAAGTGTCCCTAACCTTAAGCATTCAAAACTATTGTAGGAATTAAGCTGTACATCATTAAAAAAGTACAGGACAATGTAACCAAAGTGTACAAACAATCGACAGTAAAACAGGACTGGCTTGAAAATCATTGTACAGAAAATCCTTTATGCAATTATCTTGATAGATGCGATTATCTTGCTTTATGAGTGATCTAAAAAAAATCAGTGCCTGCTGAAACTGAATGATCATTCGATTTGAATATGGACATGAATATATTTTATTGTCAGACTGCTTACATACACCGATCAGCCATAACATTATGAGCCCTGACAGGTGAAGTGAATAAAACTGATTATCTCCTCAACATGGCACCTGTTAGTGGGTGGGATATATTAGGCAGCAAGTGAACATTTTGTCCTCAAATGTGCTTCCTGTTAGAAGCAGGAAAAATGGGCAAGCGTAAGGATTTGAGTGAATTTGACAAAGGGTCAAATTGTGATGGCTAGATGACTGGATCAGAGCATCTCCAAAACTGCAGATCTTGTGGGGTGTTCCCGGTCTGCAATGGTTAGTATCTATCAAAAGTGGTCCAAGTAAGGAACAGTGGTGAACCGGTGACAGGGTCCTGGGTGGCCAAGGCTCATTGATGCACGTGGGGAGTGAAGGCTGGCCCGTGTGATCCAATCCAACAGACAAGCTACTGTTGCTCAAATTGCTGAAGAAGTTGCTGGTTTTGATAGAAAGATGTCAGAATACACAGTGTATGACAGGTCAGGGCTGTTTTGGCAGCAAAAGGGGGACCAACATAATATTAGGCAGATATTAATAATGTTATGCCTCGTCAGTGTATCACCCTGGTGAACATTATAAACTGTTTATTTTATCAATGCCAGCTGATCATCTTAGCATTTAGGAGCTTGGGCTTGTGCTGTGTGGATAGGCTGGATTGGGCAGAAAACAATGCTAAGAGACTAGCAATTATAGGTCCTCTCTGTGATTATATAGCCACTGTTTCTAGTGAAGAGTTTTCTTTTGTCTATAATTTATAATAGTCTAGAAATTGCATAGTTTAAAGCAGTACTTTTTATATTGAGCATTAAAAGTAAATGCCTATATTCCTTGGTTCAGCCATGCTACAAACTGTTTTTTGTAAACATTTGAGTTTAAAATGTCATTGCTTTTTCTCAAACATAATTACAGCTGAATAAATGCATATTGTGTGTGTGTGTGTGTGTGTGTGTCTTTCTGTTTGTCTGTCTGTCTGCCTGTCTGTCAGTAGTCATGGGAAACAAACATCTTTTGTGGAAAAGCCAAAAGTTTCCTTTTTACTAATCGATGTTAAGTTTCGGTGTAAAGTTTAAAGTTGAGATGCAACAAGGATAGGAATAGCTAACAAAAACTGCAGGTTTTATTAAAAAAAAAACCACAAAACAAATCAAAACAACAACAAATACAACAAATCCCAAAAGAGCTTTCAGGTTTTTTTTTTGGTTACTGAGATTGAGAAGATTCAGGAATTGCAATAAATAGCTGCATTATTAATTTTGTCCTCACAAGGATAGTAAGACAAACGTCAAAGGTGTTTGTGTGTATGAGAGAGAGGGAGAGAGAGAGAGAGAGAGAGAGAGAGAGAGAGAGAGAGAGAATTTCATAAGCCTGAATATTGCACTTACAGGCAGCGCCTATAAACACAAAGACTCCATAATAAGATTTTTTTTTTCTCTTTCCAGTGGCTGGGGTTCTTTCACACTGCTCGGTGTGTATCTCGGATGGTCATCAGTCGGCTGGTGTGTAGCAGCATCACTCTATTTCTTGTTTTTATCTAGTGCGCAAACACACCGGTGTCGCGCCCTAACAGCGCCCTACTGTCTCCTGTCTCCAAACCGGAAATGTGAACGCGATGCTCTCAGAGATGTAGTGTACTGTAGCAGACATCTCCTCGCAGAAGCAGCTTCTTACTGGTGTTAAACACGGACTGGATTGTCTTGTTGCTCCAAACGGATGGATCGTGGAGACAAAGTTTAACTGGAGACGCTTCTGGCTTCACTGAGAGCAGTGCGTGATGCTCATTTAGACGCTGGGTTGTGTTGGAGTTTAACATTATCACTCAGTTCATGGCTCATTTATGGACCTTTCTGGATTCTGGCTCCTTATAGGACGCGCAAAAAAAAAAAAAAAAAAAAAAAAACCAAGACAGAAACACACACACACACACACACACACACACAAATCCAACAATTTCGGACTGCAGGATGCGTCTCTGCGATGTTCTGCTCTTGAGCTTTATCCAGGACTTGACAGGAGGAGAGTAGATCCAGCATCTGTGTAGATTCCCCGAATTAAAATTCAGCCTGAACTCTCTCGCCTGCTGTGGGACTTTCATCACGGACGGAGGTGGTCGCACCGCCAATGCTTTCAGTCGACATCCAGCGAAAATTTCATTGCTTCATATCATATCGACAGTGAAAAAATAATCCCATCCGGACCGGACCGCAAGACTAAATGATCCCCAGAGGGGTTTAACGCGCACCAACACTTTTTCAACATGTTTAAACGGGGTAAGGCTCATTTCTGTTTGTTTGTCGGTTTGTTTATTTATTTATTTATTGGTGTGTTTATGTGTTTCGCTGCTTTGTGATCAGAAGTTGTGTCTGGCAGGTGTTTTTTTTTTTTTTTTTTTGAGTCTGGTGTTAAGTAGAGATTATTAGTCAGTGACCGAAAATAAACAAATAAAAAAAAAACATCCTGTAGGTTCATCCATAGACAAGTTTAGTGGCGCGTCCGGCTTTGAAAGTTTAATGGGCTTAGCAGCAGTGCATTTCCCCCCATTTGAATTATATAGCGTATTCTGCTTGTGTAAAGGTATCCTGAGATAAAATATGAATCTAGATTATATCTGGAAATAATTAGCTTTTTTTCCCTTCATATTAACCGTGGGTGCCGCACTGCAGTTTTTATCAGTTGCTCTTCAGTTGAAAGCAGTCGCGCTGTCTGTATGGCTTGTTTCACTTGTGAATCAGAACTGTCATTAAAATGAATAATGCATGGTTTGGGTTTGAGTGTGTATGTGTGTTTGTATAGATTGTGGTCTGCTGATCATTTTTTACAGAATCAAATCCACATATGCTGACTTTACATGAATAAAATAATGGGCTTTTCAGTGATTCTGTAGCTGTGCTGTTACAGTCAGTCTGCCATAACTGCGCTTCACTGACCAACAAACGGCACTCGCACTTCAGCCTCCTAATACATAATGTTTCAAAGAAATTAATGTCCGGTTTTGGAGAATCAAATGCATGAGTAGATTTCAATCCTACTGTCTTAGTGAGAAAATAAACTTCATACTACAGCTCTGCGCGCTATATTTACCTATAGTAGCCTGTCTCAGGTTATGGCGCCTCTCACTTCACTCGGTCCTGAATGGATTAAACTGATTGGCTGATTTTCTCACAAAGTGATTGGCTACATCCGAACCCGCATACTTTTATACTAAATAGTATAGTACCTGAAGTGTGCTGTAGTTCTATTCGGACATTCTATTTAGTATGAAAGTATGAGTTTCACTCACACCAGCCGTTGTTTTCTGTGCGCACAGAGTGAGTCGTGAGAAAGGGGAGAGAGAGAGAGAGAGAGAGAGAGAGAGAGAGAGAGAGAGAGAGAGAGAGACTCGTGAATTAATGATACATTCAGGAAAAAAAATATCTCGAAGCCGTTGGCAATAGATAGCGTCCATTTTATTAAGAGCCGATTTATTGCAATTTCCCTATGATTAAATCATTCTCGCTGTTATTTATTTGCAGCCACACCCAAACACGTGGTCTTAAAGTTCCTGTACTAACGTTATTCTAACATAACTTCATTACAGCTTCACACCAAGAAAAGATTTTCCCTATATTTTTAGTTCTATAGAGTACATCTGATAGCTCACAAATAATAAATAAGAATGAAAAATAAAGTTGAGACTATAATAACCATGATAATGACCATGAGGTTTAGACTGTGGGTTTAATGCCAGAACAAGGAAACCTGGAAATGTTAGATTAATGAAATATGTAAGACATTTATTCGAATATATTTTTTATTTTTAAAGAAGCAAACTAATTCTGCATAATAACCTAATAGAGACGTCTTTACGAGTCTTCAATAAAATATTCTAGCCATTTCTAATATCCTGTTACCACATATATTAGACTGGAATGATGATCATAGTATGAATTTTTCATAGCTTTGCACTCTGATATGGATATACTATGTTATGGGCTGCACTGAACCTTGATGCTCAGATAAACAATGCATGAGAGTAGGTGAACAGAATTCATGTTTTGTTTTGTTTTGTTTCTTTGCTACTCTGCTGATGATTTTTTGGTTGCTGTTTAATAGGTTAACGCAATCTTTCAAACAAAGTGAACGTTTATGTCAAAAACTGACAGCAACCGCATTCTCTTTCTCTCTCTCTCTCTCTCTCTCTCTCTCTCTCTCTCTGAATGTCTCTCACATACACACAAACACACACATATACACACACATATTGACACTTGTGTGCAGAGAAAAAAATATTTTAGCTGATATTTCAAAGGTGACATCAAATATTGTCCTATCTGAACAGAGATATTATATAACTGCAGTCTCTGCCATGAGTATTTTGATTCTTTTATGTAAATGGCACACTGTGATTGTGTGTGTGTGTGTGTGTATGTGTGTGTGTGTGTGCGTTTGATCAGTATGAGTACCCCTGACACTGTCATTGGGGCAAGGTTTATTTTAAGCCATGTGACTTTGGCCTGTGTGTCAGGACTGGGTGAGTGACTCTGTCGCAGCTGGTAGCTCCTGATCAGCACGCAGTGAAAATGTCCCCACCCTGCCCACTCAGCCATGGGTAGATGTGTCAGTGCGATGCAGTGTGACATTGGTGTTCATCATGGCAGTAGGTGCTGGTGCATGTCCCTCTGCCTTATACGCTTTTTGTTCTGTAGTAATCACAAAAAAGTGGAAGAAGACTCAAATGGCACCAATATGGCTCCATAAAACAACATCTACTCCTGCTGGACAGGAACAGTGGTGGCTTTGAAATCATGTCTTTTAATTACAAAGCACTTAGTGTTTTACTGGAGGGTACATTTATGGAGTGGATTCCCTGGGATATTAAATCCTGCAGCCTTCTTATCTAATCTATTTAATCTAACATTAGCTCATTTCCTTGGTGCATGATGCAGAAAATGAACCAGCAATCATGTGGTCATCGATGCAAAGCACCTCTGTGTCTGCTGCTTGAGTTTGATTACACTAATATTAGTCTGATGTACATGACAATGTTGTGAATGAGAGGGTCTATATTGCTACAACCAAAATTATTCTTGGATACAAAAATGAATGCACAACAGCAAAACTCACTGCAGTCTAGTACGGAAACCAACAGGAACCATTATATTATGTAAAATAGTCAAGAGCATGAGATGGATCAGAGTCGATCTACTCAACCTACTTTTTGACTAGCACTAACAAAGCTATGCAATACTTTCCATCATACCCCTTACAGGAAGTGTGCAAAGCTTTGTACATGACATTGCTGTGAATGAGGGGGGTATATATTGCTAAAACCAAAATTATTCTTGGATACAAAAATGAATGCAAATTACTTTATGGAATAGGAGAAAACAGCAAAACTCACTGCAGTCTAGCATGGAAACCAACAGGAACCATTTTATTATGTAAAATAGTCAGAGCACTGATATATTAAGCAGATGGATCAGAGTCAATCTACTCAACCTACTTTTTGACTAGCACTAACAAAGCTATGCAATACCTTCCATCATACCTCTTACAGGAAGTGTGCTTAGCTTTGTACCTCTTGCCAGAGGATTGAATTGTTGGTTGGTTCTCTCTCTCTCTCTCTCTCTCTCTCTCTCTCTCTCTCTCTCTCTCTCTCTCTCTCTTTTCTTTCAGTTTAACTTCTCCAAGTACAGCTTGATTAAATTAAGGTCAGGTGACTGAGAAAGTCATTACATTATAGACAGCACTGCACACTTACTCTCCTCATATTTCTAATTTCCATTTCCCATGTTTTTAAGGTAATTTAAAACCAAATAAAAATAAAAAAAACCCCATAAAATTTAGAGTTTGGGCTTGAGTTTGAGTTTTTCACAGCATAACACGTATGGTATAGTATGGTAAAATCAATGAGGGCATCTACTTTTGAAAACATTCCACTAGACAGATTTATTTTAGCTTTAATTTTCTGCATCAGAATCAGAATCCCAGAAAACCAGAATCCCAAAGGGTCAAATGATTACATACACCAAGCTGACTGTTGCTGTTAATTACATTTAAAACCTTTTGACTGGCTAATTGTCAGAGTTAGGAGTTAGGAATACGCCTGTGGCAGTAAAAGGGCCTACATTTAGAGACAGCACCTTTTTGCTCTTGGTACAATGGGAAAGCCCAGGCAACTCTCAGCGAGTACATCAGAAATAATGGATCTCCACAAGGAACTGAAGGTATAATGATCATCTCTGAAAACAACTATATGCAAAAAAAAAACAAAAAAAAAACGAGATCACAGACACTGTACTGTTCAGGAAAGAGGCACAAACTTATAAAAATTAATGAAGTTTGTTCTGAAACTTTCAGTCCAACCATAAGACAACAAGAATGACAGCAGACATCTGATCTCAAATTGCCATTGAGTCCTACATCAGCATGGCCTGAAAGGCAGTCTCTCAAAATGAAGCCCCTACTCCGAGACCAGCATAAACAAGCCTGGCTGGAGTGAGCAGGTAATCACCAGTCTTTTAGGTCAGCACTATTTATGCTGGAAAAGGGGTAAGGCTTTTAATTTGAAGAAGACCATCCCATCTATGAAGCATGGGGGTGGGAGCATCATGTTTTGTGGGTGTTTTGCTATAAAAGGGACTGGTGCACTTCACAAAATAGAACACGTGAGGATTATGAAGAGGGAAAATTATGATGCAATGCTGAAGCAAGACATCAGCGAGAAAGTTAAAACTTGGTCACAACTAGGGCAGGACAATGATTCTAAGCATGCATGCAAAAATTGTAACAGAATGGATTAAAGACAGCATAGTGAAAGTATTGAAGTGGCCCTGACCCGAATCTCATTTGTAGAATGAACTGAAAAAGAGTAGCTGAGCAATGAGGCCCACAATTCTGTCTGAATTACAACAGTTCTGTCAGGAGGAATGGGCAAAAATATTGTATTGTGTGTATTCTGTGAAGCTTGTGGTAGACTACCTCTATTGTTCGTTTCAACTTAAGCATTTAAAAAGCCACTAAGAAAATGTATATAGGTTTTGACCCACTAAGAATAGTGTTATAACAGCAAAAAGAAATCTGGCTCTCTGCTATTATTTTAGCATTTTTATATCGTTATTCTTGTTGAAATAAAGTAGACACCCTAATTGACCTAACACAGGAAATGTATGGTAACATAAAGTGTGAGGAGTTTGAACGTCTTTGACCTTGCTGTATGTACACTTTTAGCCTCAGCTGTATATACAGTATAATTGTGCATTTTACAGGGATGCACAAGGAGTCCATCAGCCCTATACTTCATAAAAGGATTACACATACTGCATCCTGAGAAAGCCAAACCGGAATTAATGCGAATAAAGAAAATAGTCTAAATAAACTATAGATTTAAGTAAATAAAGCGCATACAGTAATGTTTTCTGTACAAGAGCTTTATTAATGATGAACATTATATAGAGTGCTGTGTGCTTTGTCATACAATTTCACAGTTTTACCTCAGTGTCCTTCAGAGTAGCAAGAAGCGTGCTTCATGTCGTTCTCATTCAGAACATTGCATACATCAAGAATCCATTAGAAGAAGCTTTTTGTGCATTCATTTGCTCTCATGAAGGCCCCACTCCACCCCACACACACACTAAAGGAGAGATGCTTCTACTATAGTAAACGATGCATACATCTAATTAGGAAAAATGATCCATATTAATAATTCATGTAAAATAGGAAAATGGGACCATACGTCCATTAACAATAACGTTTAACCACATCAGCATTCATATTAAAACTGAAAAGACATGAAATATCCAGAGTAGGTGTTTCACAGACTGCACAGTATATTGCCTTAGCTGCATTGTATTTAACATTGCCAAGGTTGTGTGCCAGTTGTTATTATTGTTATTATTCTTATTGATTCCAAGAAAATAATACATATGATGATCTTTAATGGTGTTATTATCTTCAGTCAATTAGGAAGCAACCAGTTAGCATAATAACCAAATTGATTGGCAAATCAATTTTGACAATTCTTGTAGTTATAAAAAGCGTTATTATGTTTCGCAATAATAGTTTCACATTTAACATAATAGTTCCATTGATAACAGAAATGTTATTTATAAAAGCATAGTATGTGTTTACCAACCAGCTCAAACCTGTGGTACTGTGTAAAGTACAAACAGCATATTTGAGAAGCCTTGCATGCGGTTACAAGGATATTTTATATTCAAAGGAATTTAGTTCATTTGAAACCTCATTCTTTTGCTCAGATCTTCTCTCCTAGAAAGTCAAAACAACCAGGTTCTGTGAAGCTCCATCTAGAAATAAAACTATTTTCTTTAAATGTTGCTGGAATGAAATTTAAACAGAAATCGTAACACCCGTGTGAATCAGCCTCAATTGTCCAGCCAAGACGGATCAGAGAGGTGACTAGTGGTATGTAATAAGAAAAAGGCTAAAGAGAAAGTCTTGTAGCTCAGCTGCTCTGTCCTTCACACTTTATTTATCTCTGTGTCTACCCAAAGAGCTATCTTTCTTACTTTCACCTCTTTAAGTATACAGTCAGATCAGCCAGAGACATTTAAACAGAGACATTTAAGATTGCTTAACACAGCTGAACAGTGCACTGGCTCAGGGATACACTCTAAAGGCTATGGTAAGAGGTGCAAGTGAATTTATCTGACCATCCTGACCATACTTTGGAATGTTCAGCTAATGCATCTTCAGAAACATGTTCATACAGTAATGATTTCTGACCTATGAACAAATTATTTTTGAAGATGAACTGGTTGAATGTCGCAAATATAACTATGCTGGTTTTTACTGGTTTTAAATTCCAGCACAGCTTTAATATTATAACAATTCAACTTCATACAATTCAGCTCCATGTCCTGAGCCTTGACCAACAGAATAGAAATCAGTCAAACTGACCAGCTATTCACAGGTGTACAACCAATAAATAACATAACCTTGAAATGAAATGAAATTTGAATTAAATTTTGTGCAGAATACACATACACATGATCACAAAGCAACTGTATAGAAATCAGGATGTAGATTTAGAGCCTTATTGAGCAAATCTGAGATGAGAAAAAACTCCCACAGATGGCAGGAAGTCATTTTTCTTATTACCTACCACCAGTCACCTCTCTGATCCGTCTTGGCTGGACAATCGAGGCTGATTCAGACTGGTGTTATTATTTCTGTTTAAATTTTATTAGAGAAACCAACCTTAGAAAAGAACTCATTCATCTGATCGCAGGATTGTAAATTATTATGGTATATGTGTGTAGAATAGTAAAGACTTAAGGAACACTAAATGTGTTGAAAGTATGTTCAGTAATAGCATATTTTGACTAAGAGTCCTGGGACGAGAACAGGACAGTCTTTATGATTGCAGCAGCAGTCTTTGCAATGTACAAAAATACAACATCCAGGTGAGATTATTCACTGAGCCGATACTTGCGGCGCCGAATGTCTTTTTGTCTTTTGTCTATCACTAGTATGAGAGTTAGCATATTAAATTTCTGAATGTGAATCAAATGGGAAACACTTGTTGTATGTGATAAAGACACACAGCAGAAATGTTAATGATGTACTATTGGGTATTTGTTAGATTGTTGATAGATGCCTTGAAAATTCATTTAACCAGTATCATAAAAATGGTTCGAAATGTGAAAACAAATAATAAGTAAGCATATTGAACAAGCTTAACACACATTATGTGGAGCAATTTGGAGGTTCTATATTCCCCTGAGCAAAATTGGCCAGTTCAAAAGAATCAGCTTGGTAAATTGAATCAAATTTTCCATCACTATTATAGTTGAGTGCACAGTAGATTTATTTGTGAATAGATTCCTACTGATCTCACACGGTGGCTTTATTTTGCACTCATACAAATACATTACACAGGTCATGTTCTTGTATGGATTTGTCTTGTGCTTTAAGTGAATTGTACGTGCACATTAAAATGGCAGTATTTCTGTACTCATTTATTTTTTCTGCATTTGGATTCATTCTTTTTGAGTTGGAACATTTTCTGTGCTGTCTTAAGTGCTAAGATTTCTTCAAAACCTTACTGTTTCATCTCACAACTATCCTAAAATCTCATTAGTGGGAAATTAAATAGAAGCAAGCCCCATTTCACTACCATATTTTAGACTCTTACTATATTCCAAGTCCCTATCAGTTTAATTCTGAAGTTATATATGACTTTTGTCTGGATTTATACTGCAGTGTTAGGGAGATAGCTAGATAGTATAGTGACTTCTAGGTGTTGTTTATTACATTCCCCTTCTGAGATACCATTACAGGTATCATACCAATGATCTTTGTGGCACAATTTAAAAGAGGAATTCACATCACCAGTTCCACAATGTCAATATTAATTGTATAGGAATAAGTTGCTTTTGGCTGCTCCCTGTTCGGGGTCGTCACAGCGGACCAACTGGTCCGCACAACAACTTGGCACAGGTTTTACGCCGGATGCCCTTCCTGCCACAACCCTCCCATTTTTCCGGGCTTGGGACCGGCACTGCATCCAGTGGCTGGGGTTGAGGCATTGGCTGGGAATCGAACCCAGGCCTTCCGCATGAGCGGCGAGAAACCTACCACTGAGCCACCAATGCCTCATTAATTGTATAGGAATGTTGAGAGATTATATAACTATCAGATTTACCTGCCATTACTCTGTCACTGCATAGCTGCATTGAAACATTTGATGAATTGCTAATTTTCTAATTTGTGCAAGAGGAGCATCATTTCAAATGGGAATTTTGTACGTATGAAAGCAGGGTTGACGTGAGCGCAGCCGTGTAGTTTTGTGTAAAAGCCAAGCCATTCTGTGTGAGAGCAGAAAGAGTCCTTGATACTGATTAAACTATTGTGCAGATAATGATGGCAGTAAAATAGAAAAATTTGAAAACATGAACTGGGAAAGCCTAGAAATGATAGTCAATTTTAAAATGGCATGCATAAAAAAAACTGTTAGAGTGTTTTCTAATTGTTGTGACTGCCTTTTAGTCCATGTAAAGACATTTAATTAGATGGCACAATGATTTGTGCTGAAAGATTAACTCTTTTCCTGGATTTTGTTGATTATTAACATTGTTAATTTGCCATTATTTAACTAAGCATTCAAAATCGGTTTATGTACCTAATTTCACACACTGATTAATAAAGTATAAAGCCAGAGATAGTATTTTTCTTAAAATGATGAGTAGTTTGGACTTTAGTTGGCATTGTAAGAATTAAATCTAGCTGAAAGTTGATTTGTCACACATTTGAATAGTGTTTTCTCCCCAATAATCCCATGAAATAAATTATGAAAAACTGTTATATGAAAGCTTCTTTCCATTGCTCAGACTTTAAGTTATGTTTGTTGAAATATAGATTTTTAAAAATAAATTATATATAAATTAATGCATGTTTAATAATCTACTACATCATATGCATATTTTAAGATATATTTCAAATCAAATTTTCATACAGAAATTTTGTGCAAAAATGTATACGGTTAACAAGTTCAGTCCAAGTTTAAATCCCAGATGAGTAAAGAAAAATAAGTTTAATAGAGCGCTAAACCTGACCTTAAAATCATTTCCCATAGTAATATATTTTCCATGCATATAAATTTTGTTTCCTATTTTTTCCTAAATTCTGAATTTTGACCTGTGCCACTTTTTCCAAGAACAAGCAAATTGCAATGGATAACAAACTAATTAGATTTTTCTAATTTGGAGTCTGTGTGATTACGTCTGGCCACAAGTATTTATTGTAATGAACTGAATGATGCCTCTTATCTCACAGATGAGCTTCATTTACTTCTGGACTATGGAACATGCGTCAGAGCGCCCTGCATGCCGAATACCTCATTTGTACAGACATTCTGGGAATCTCAATGGTGTTAGAGGAGGAGAGAGTTTAAGGTCATTCCTCTGCTCTCTTGTTTCTATACTTCTGTGTTTCTATGATGGTACACTATATGGCCAAAGGTTTGTGAACACCTGGCCATATTTGCTTGTTGAAAACCCTGTTCCAGATGTAGCCCCCCTTTGCGGTTATAATATCCTTCACTCTTCTGGGAAGGCTTTCTACTATTTGAGAGGTCTTTGTGTTCATCAAGCCACAAGAGCATTAGTGAGATCAGGCATTGATGTTGAATGAGAAGGCATGGAGTCCTGTGAAAGACACTTAGGGTCTTCCACTACAACTTTGACAAACCTTGTCTTCATGCTACAGCATAAAATAAATATATTTGTTTCCAAATATTGTGGCAATAGTTTATAGAAGACCCACTGATGAGTGTGATGATCAGGTGTCCACAAACATTTGGCCATATAGTGTATATTCATCTCATTGATAATTATAAGACAGCATGTAAGGATGTTATGTCAATATGTGCAACTACTTCCTGAAGGGCTCCTCTTATCACAGTACTTCCAGCTCTAGAAAACCGGATTAACTAAGTGATTGACTATCGAAATATAATAGAACCCTTGATATGCTTGAATGTATTTTTAGCCATGGGTACTAAGACTGCCCCAGTGGTTCAAGCTGCATCCTCCTTCGCCCTTTTGCATCACCTGAAATTTCAGCACAAATTTCCTGGTTTTCTCTTTGGAGTGGAAATGAGATGCTGGCTTGGTCATTAGCAGATGGTAATGAGGTAAGCGAGACAAACAACCCTAAGCCCTGTTGGTTTTGCTAATATTAATAATTAATCGCCAATTAAATGGCTAATTGCGGTGGAAAGGTCAATGTCAACGTGAAGGCCGCTGATGTCGAGGAGCAGGGTATGGAGAGAGACTGGAGATGACATACCCTGTCTGTGTTGACAGGATTCCCGAGTGTTTTCATGTCACGCTGATGCACCCGCCTGCTGCAGCTACAGTATGAGCCATCGGTGCTGATTCCGGCTTTCTTTCCTACCCCCGGGCAGGTTGTCATCTGCCTCTCTGCCCTTACTCACTACTACTAATCTGGGGTTCTGTGGGTGCATACGCCAATATACACATGTACATAAGTCACAGTTAAGAGCAGTGATACAAATCTCAAAGTATGTACATTACACATTCGAAACAAACACACACACACGGTATGCAGACAAATTCATATTCATTCAGTCCTTTTCAGTGACACTCACTGCCTTCTGGAAGTGACCTTCAGTGTGGATACTCCTCATTACGATTCTTAATATCACTCTTATATTCCACTCACGCCAACCCCAGCTCTGAATTATTCAGATCAGTGTAAGCTTAGCAAGGTCCAGTCTGCTGCTTGTTTTCTCTTTTTTCCCCCAGATAGAACTTCCTTTGTTTTATGCACTCAGTTTTATTAAACTCTCAGCAGGGAGCTGACTTTAGATGTTTCAAACAGTGGGACATTCTTCGTATAGGAGTGCCATGAATGGTCTCACATCTTTCTTTATCTCTCTGGTGACCTCCCTGTTTGCTTCTCTTGTTTACCACCACCCTGATACCCTGTGCATAGCTCTCTCTCTCTCTCTCTCTCTCTCTCTCTCTCTCTCTCTCTCTCTCTCTCTCTCTCTCTCTCTCTCTCTCTCTCTCTCTCTCTCTCTCTCTCCATTAATCAGACAGGATATTGTGACAGTGAGATGGGGATGAGATCTCCCTAACAGCCGGTGTTCCTTTGTGATACTGACTGTTATCAATGTTCTTTCTTTACTTGGTGTTTCAGACCTGGTGAGAGTTCGGTTGTCCTTTGTGCCTCCTGCAACGAGATTATAGTGGCTCAGAAATGCACATGTTGAGAGGTCTTACGATTTCTCTACACTCCTGATGCAATCCCCACCTGTGTCTAGTCATCTCAATTAATAAACACTGATTGTTTCACCCCTCCTCCCTACTAAGGTTAATATCTCCCAGCCAATCCTAGCAAGCACCTGCAACCATGCTGTGCAAATGTGTGTATGGACTTGCCTCTTTTTTTAATTACTTCAGTGCCAAACTGTTCAAAGTGTTTATTCATGAAAAACCAACACACAAGTCTTTTTCTTTGCTTATTCACAGTGGAGCTGAATCACTGTAGAAGACATTATGCTGGTTGCAATTCAGTGCACACAGGTAAATAGAACAGTTATCTTGTGAAGAATATTTGTTCAAGGTCTGTTCTCTATTCCCTAAATAAGTATCTCAGAAAAAAAGCACTCATAAATGGACACACTCTTTAAAATGCAGTTTGTTTCGTAGAAAGGTCAGGAAAGTTGTCAAATACCAGGGCTGATTAGCGTTGCATATTTGTTCTAACTACATTCACATGGCTCTATTTCAAGTATGGGGTATATGTGTGCAGAATAGTTTTATTTTTCCTATATTGTTTTCAGAATTAGAATGATATCCTTGACATATGCTCACAGATGTGACTGTCCTCCAAATGATGCTAGATTAAGACCTTTTACTTGAGTTCAAACCCAGCCCATTTCCAGGATATGGAGGACTGTGGAGCAACAGAAATCTGCTGCTTTGTAAAACACAGATAAGTTCCCCATCAGATGCAATGCTTACATTTAGGAGGCACAGGCAGGGGTGGAATGCTGTGTACTTTCTGTTTTGATGGTATGTACACGGATGGATGGACTGACAATCACTTCCTGTTTTGGGGAGGTTGGTAAGTCTTCAAAGCTTGGCTATAGTCTACAAAAAGGTTTATCTTTACTTTGAATTTTATCATTTATCAGTAAATATAAACTCAGTTGAGGAGGAGCAGTGGACAGTTGTTAGGGTTGCCAGAGTCATACTTTTCACTCCAAGCCCATTGTGCTTGTTCGAGAATACTCCCTGTTCACCAAGATTATGTTTTATAGCAAATAATCTAATAATATTCTAAAATGTGATATATTTGGAGAATAAAGGCATATGCATAGTGTCTGTGATGTACAGAGCCGTTTCTATCGTAAGCGATACACATTGCAAATATTGGAGAAAGGCTGATTATGGAGTGCATAATAGAGTACATTAAAAATGTGTATGCACCAATCATCACAGCTTGACTTGTTGCATTTTATCTTAACAAGATACGATGTAGTACCATTGTTTGGCTAGCATGAACACAGAAAGCTAGTTAAAGCCCAGAGGATACTTTTTGTTCCCAAAAGGTTGGAAGCAGAGGAGTGTGCAGTTGTCCCAGAGTACGGTGCAGCTCTGGTGGGTCGAGCAGGTGATTGGCAGCACCCTTGAGGGTGCTTCATCTCTTTCTTCTTTCCCAGTGAGTGGCATTTTTATCCTCTGATGAGCCACCTGCCGGGGTTGATTGGAACGGTGTGTGGTAACCAACCGTGAGCATTTAGTTCCAGCTCAACACTACACACACTGAGTTTTGCTTTTGTTGTGGCTGTTTATATGATTATGTGGTTTTCGTTATGCAATAATTTACTCTTTAAACTTCCTGGACAAGCCTTTTCACACTCTCCAGTCCTCAATATGTTCTCAGTGCAGGTTTTATGTGAAACCTGATTGATTGCATAATTGCGTATGTCACAAAGTGCAACAAAGTATTATATATATACCAATCAGGCATAACACTATGAGCAGTGACAGGTGAAGTGAATACCACAGATTATCTCCTCATCATGGCACCTGTTAGTGGGTGGGATATATTAGGCAGCAAGTGAACATTTTGTCCTCAAAGTTGATGTGTTAGAAACAGGAAAAATGGGCAAGGATTTGAGCGAGTTTGATGAAGGGCCAAATTGTGATGGCTGTTTTCTTTTAATCACGTGGATGGCCTTGTGCGTGTTCTTCAATTACCTGGGGAACACATGGCACCAGGATGCACTATGGGAAGAAGGCAAGCTGGAGGAGGCAGTGTCATGCTTTGGGCAATGTTCTGCTGGGAAACCTTGGGTCCTGTCATCCATGTGGATGTTACATTGACACGTATCACCTATCTAAGCAATGTTGCAGATCATGTACACCCTTTCATGGAAACGGTATTCCCTGATGGCTGTGTCCTCTTTCAGCAGGATAATGCACTGTGCCACAAAGCAAAAATGGTTCAGGAATGGTTTGATGAGCACAACAACATGTTTGAGGTGTTGACTTGGCCTCCAAATTCCCCAGATCTCAGTCCAATCGAGCGTCTGTGGGATGTGCTGGACAAACCAGTCCGATCCATGGAGGCCTCCACCTCACAACTTACAGGACTTAAAGGATCTGCTGCTAACATCTTGGTGCCAGATACCACAGCACACCTTTACACTTTCAGGGATCTAGTGGAGTCCATGCCTCAGTGGGTCAGGGCTGTTTTGGCAGCAAAAGAGGGACGAAAACAATATTATGGCATGCAGTGATAATGCTATGCCTGATCGTTGTATGTCACATTATACATGACAAAAATATGTCATAGTTATACATTTTAAAATATTTTATGTCACATTATACATAAGAAAATATTTCATTGATATATTGATTGACTTAGGCTTTCAGATGTCTTTGCATACTTTTGCACCTTTTTCATACTCAACTATCTAATTTTTACCTTTAAACAGAGAATAAGTAAAAATACAAAACCAGTGCAGAAAGATTTATAACTATGTCTATAATTCAGACAAAACAGCAGCTCCATCTTCACTGTTAACATGCAGACTCAGCTTTGCAGTCAGCTCTGTGTCTTTATGCCAAATAATTAGTAAATTATTAACCAATATGGAAATGATTATAAATTATTAAGCAGCACTGCAGACTAGCTTGGTTCTGCCTGACAGTGATGAACAGTTTGAATGAAGTCTTTCTGTTAAAGCTATTATTATATACAAAAATAACTGTAAAGTCAATAACTGTTGTAGTCACTTTCATTTGTTCATTTTCACTGTATATCAATGTCAATACGACATTATGGTTGTCATTTTTGGTTGGACTAGTGATGGATTTGCTGGACTGAGATCAAAAACAGCTTTCACACTCAACCAAATCTTATGAAATTCTTAGCCCGACTGGCCCCGGGTCTGAAAAATAAGTGCAAATATTAAAAATGTCCTTACATTCCTCACTCTTATAACTACATCCTTATAGTATTAGTTTCACTGTAGTCATGGAATAATTCAAAGTAGTTTCTGAAGTGAGATGAATAACTGAATAATTGGATAAAGCAGCGAAGCAATGTTACATCCCCAAAAAGTGAATGATCTTCCCTTTAAGCTGCTCTGCATTCCTACAGGGTCCTGGTACCACTGAAGAAATTTTGACAGCAGTGAAAGAAACCCCGTTCTTCAATCTGATAAGAGGAACAGTGGAGAGAATTCACCGCGCAAGGGTCACAGACGTACTAGCATACAGTGACGGCCTCCAATCTGCTCCCACACGCAGCCTCCAACACACACTATCACATTCCCAAGAGAACCAGCAAGTGTGCTGAGACGTCAGCTTGTGACATCTCCTACTGTGCCTTCACAACCAACAGGTTCAATGCAAGATCATGATCTTTCTCTTTTTCATGCACACATGCAGAGAGAGAGAAAGAGAGAGAGAGAGAGAGAGAGAGAGAGAGAGAGAGAGAGAGAGAGAGAGAAAGTAAATAAGGCTGTTGTTTAATGGGAATGCATCAAATGACACAACGCATTTAAAAATAATAATAATTTATCATGCACGAGGAGTTGTAATACAGTTCTTATTGCACTGTTATGAATACTTCACTGTTACTGGATTTATGACGCTATACATTTATACATCTTTTCACTGTGGGAGAGTATTCTATACCGGTACAGCTTCTGGCTGAGATATTATCTCAGTCGATTTGTCCCTGTCGTCAGTAGCACAGTCCTGTCAATTATTTAAAAGAGCAAAACAACAGAGTGAAGCAGGCAAGCAGTTTGTGCCAAAGCTTCTCATTTACACCCCCTATTCCCTACTGAGTGTCCTGTGCATTTGGGCCACAAAAAAGCTGCTTTCGTTCCTCCTGTTCATTTGTCACTATATCCAGATCACTAGGGAGACTAGAGAGATGAACAGGAAGTATGCTAGAAAAAGACAAGATGAATGGAAGAGTTATTAAAAAAAGTCAGAATGCCACAGCATGACATGCAGGTTCAGCTCTGGATTAGCATTTTTGTAAGGAAAAGAAAAGTGGCACAAGGGTTTAGTGGAGCGCATAAACGAGACTGAGAGTGAGAGAGCACTTGGAAGTATAGGCATTAGGTTATATGAGGTCTAATGGAACAAACAGGTTTTTGTGTCACATCTGTACACACTATTGATTGATTGGGAGATTAACAGGCACTAAGGAGTCCGGAAACCATCGGACTGCCGAGCCAGAGTTTTGCTCTTACAACCTCCTGAGGGTCGATAATCAAACCCGTGTTTTGACTAGACCATCCAAACTGCATCACGTTGTCATGGGAACTGCCTGGAGTTTGATTTTGTCTGTTCTTACATTTGATAACGCACAGTAAGGCTTGAAATGAACCATAGACACAGTTTTCTTGGGATTCAACGGAGATTCAGAGGCATGCTGGGAAAAGCAAAGCAGGAGAGGGTTGCAGGCGAGTGTTCAATATGATTACACTGGAGCATAGGCTAATTATGGAGGGTCACAGATCAAAAGACGAGAAGGATAATTAGTGGCCTGTTTACTTAAGGTTCAGCCAAAGCCAGCTGACTTGCAGAAAGTGTAGTGACCCTTGAGATTACTTGCCACTGAACAAAATGACCACAATCAACCACAGCCCCCAAGCAAACACCTTCTCTCTGAATTTCCCTCTTACTCTTGGTCTCTTACCATCTCTCTCTCTCTCTCTCTCTCTCTCTCTCTCTCTTTCTCTCTCTCCCCCCCTCTATTTTTCCATTTCTCTCCCTCTAGTATTAAATCCCAAAAAGGTAAATAGCATCTCACGTTGTTTGAATGAAGTGAAGCTCAGCAGAACTTGGCAAAAGAAAAGACAAGCGTAAGGTGTATTTTCTTTCTCTCAAGTACTTTCCAGGCCGCAGTTCTACCAAAAAAGACTTCATTATTTAAACGTCTTCTCTCTTGCTGTCTGCCTCTGGGGTTTTAGGAGATATGCGCCAAGATTTAGCCAAGAGAACAAGAGAAAAATGTAAGCAGTGTTCAAGAAAGGTCACCTGAAGAAGCTGTTGCAGTGTTTGCAGAGGAAATATGACCTTGGCTTTGTGATAAAAGTCAAGACATGCTGGCTCAAGCATCTCTCAAGACGCGAAGATGAATAGATTTGTTACTACTCAAGGATACAATCTGGAAACAGGTGGCAAATTTAAGAAAAATCCAAGATAAGCTGTCTAAGGTGTTGGTGCGTTCCAGGACTACTTCCTGAATAGTTTTGATGATTATTGAAATTATTCAAATCGTATACTATGACCTTCACACTCACCATCTTAACTCACTTGAGTGATTTTGGATTGATGTATAAGACAACTCTCTTGACCACCATCATCAAAACACCACAGCACCTTCAATGTTCCTTGGGCCCTTCTTCTTGGCATAGGAGCACCCTTCTTCTAAAAGATGTTCCCACAATAAAGGAGATATGTTTACATTTAGATGATGATAAACATTAGCATTTGTCCTGAATAATAATGTTCATTATTGCGAGCAGACTTCACACCTTGCTGATGATCTCACTAAGCCAGACGCCCAAGCTACCAGGCTCCCAACTCATCATGCACCACATTACACAGTATGCTTGTAGGCAGGGGGTTAACACCCCAATAAAACACCCAAACTGAGAAAAAAACACCCTTACACAAAAGACTGACTGTGAGCTTTGTAGGAGGCCAGAGGACACCATGGCAATTATCTGTCTGATTGGTGCACGGGTTCTTGGCTGAGTTTGGAGGCAGCTGCACCGAGGCAGGTGCAGAGGATGCACTGGCGGCCATGTGCGCCTTTTTACTCCTCCACAGAGCGGGTCTTCCATTTTAAACATTCTCCACAGGCACATGGCATGGCTGCTCCACTGCTGCTTGAGTAAAACTCCCACTTTACCAGGTGCCATGATTCACAACAAACACAAGTCATCATCTCACTCTCAGCCCATGCAGAGCCACCCATTTAGTGTCCATTACTTGCCATTTCCAGAGATATTTACGGAGCAAGGTCCAGCTGGCTGCACAGATATGCTTTTGCACTAAATTATAAATTATAAACTGGACTTTGAGATGCTGTAAACTTGTTTGGAAGAATCTGACTGTTTTCCACTGACTGTTTTGTTGGAGTGACTTCTGGATTGAAGTAGAGTCTTAGCGTCTTACTCAAATTGACAAACAGCTCTCCCACTCACGAAGAAAAGGTCAACTTAGCCTTCAAGTCTAATCTTTTCACCGAAGAAAGTGTGTGCTCTGATGTCACTGTGGTGGACGTCACCCTGACAGAAAGCACAAAAAAAATCTGCCACGGTGGATGGCTAATTAATTTCTGATTACCGAAAAAGCATTTTGGGCTTTGAAGGTGTCTCAGGCAGCTGCTCCGAATCAGCACAATAGCGTATCGATCCCATAAGCAGAGCAGCCAGCCACTAATTCCTACCTCTGAGTCAAGAGTTCAGGAATGGGATAATAGGAGGCAGACAGTGTACCCAAAAGGCCTAGAGTCTTTATGGTACTGTCAATATTACCTGTCCCTCATGCTTTTAGAAGTAATGAGACAAAAAGCCCTTTCCATCCAAGACCAATATCATTTATTATCCACGGCTAACAGGCTTCTGCTGGCTCCCCCCAGTCTGCCGTCCCTGGCTGGTTGCTATGTAGCACAGGGGTTGAGAGAGAGCCTGAGCGAGGGTAAATGAGGCATATCTCTAGAGAGGCACACACAGCTTACAGGCTATGACTTTTGCACACAGTGACCTAATCAAATGTCACATACAGTATATTCAAAGATTTGGCCAATATTTCCAAATACTACATACATATGTGTGCGGTGTGCCTAATGTCTTACAAGGCAACCCTCTACACATACACATGAAACAAGCAAAATAGGCTTCGATTATACTCCCAAGTCACTGCCACTGAATTACAGAGCGTCTACTCAGAAAATAACACAGATGCCCACAGCAAACTGATATAATCTTAGCAACCCGTCTGTCCATTTAGAGCACCCACGGCCAGGTCTTGAATAACATTAGCTAGCATGCTTGTGTCTAGTATATATATATATATATATATATATAAACCCACCTGAATGGTGTTTCAAACAGAAACGAAAACATGCTATAAGCATGTTTTGAAAGAGTGTTTTGTTTGTGACTTCTTGATTGAAGTGGAGTTTTTGTCCTAAAATGCAGTCTTACTCACATCCGCACATAGCTCTCCCACACACTAAGAAAAGGTCAACTTAGCCTTCAGGTCTAAAAGCATTTTGCTGTGGAAAGTTTGCGCCGTGCCTGCACTGAATCCCTCCTACCACTCTGGTGTCACTGCGGTGGACATCACCCTGACAGAAACCAGAAAAATGTCTGGCTTGCCGGATCCGGCTAATTAATTTTTGATTATTGAAAGAGCATTTTTGGCAGAATCTACATTAACCCTTGTGTTCTGTGAACCACTTTGCAGTGAGTTTAATATTCAGCAGTTATATTGATTTTGGGTAGCTGCGATAAAAATGTATTTTTGAAAATGATAGAATTTCGTTTTTTTGGAGAACCGTAAAGACACACAAAACCACTTTTCATACCTGAGGTGCTCCTGAGGTGTGTGTAATCGGTTGTGAGTGCAAATGAGATGGAGATAATTATGTTTTATTTTCTAAGATAAGCAGTTATATTCTCAGGTCACAGAGACCCTAACATAACCTGTCTCATATAATTAAGCAGGGGTCCTGAAGAATCAAAAAAGTCAATAAAAAAAAGGCTCTTTTTCATATTTAATAGAGAAAATACTAACAGAAAACGCACAAAACCTGATTCAAGAACATAACGATTTATCAGTCAAGCAAAATATTTTTTTGTCTAGTATTGTTCAGCAAGAATAACCTAAACAATGTTATATTAATAGAAACCAACAACACAGTTACCACACATTTCCATGACAGAAAAGAACAAAATGTTGTATAAAGTTAAATCTGATGTAGAAGAGCACAGAAGAGAGTGTTATTCCAACAGCTTTATTTCCTCTCTGTTGGCTGCCTGTTATGCTAAGCTTTGTGTGTAGTGTGCTGCATATGACGTTTAACGCTATAAAATGTTTAGTTTGATGTCAGATAAAGACAGGCTGCGAGGATGGAAGAGCAGGCATGTTAAGTCAAGTGAAAAAAAGGCATTGGTCAGGTAATCAACAGTGGAATCAGGGCTAGATAAGCCACAAAGGTCCAGAAAAAAAGAAAAGAAACAGCACATAAATAAACAAAAGGATTAGTAACTATGTGTATAAAATGGTTGGAAATAATTAGATTTTTTTTTTGACTGAATGATTTGTTAGTACGGTGTAGGGCCTCCATTTGTGTCCAACACAGCATAGGTTGGTCTTGGGAATACAGATACAGGTCCTGCACTGTGTGTGTGTGTGTGTGCATGTTTATGGGTGTTGGAGTATGGTGTAGTCATGTTCGGAGGCTGCAGTGCATGTTTGTATATATTAGTACATTTTTGTTTTTTATAGATCAAAGAAACTAGTAGATATAACAAACTCATTCATGGATATAATATAAACTCATTACTGATGATAGATTGTTTCATTAATGTGCTTTTTAACAATAAAAAGTTTAGTGATGTGGGGGAGTGTTACGGCCGGTGGTGTCCGGCTGGATGGAACAGACCCAACTTAACACGGAAATCGGGGTTTTATTGAACATAAAGCACAAGACAAGAACACCAAATGGGGAAACAAACGGAAACCGTGACACTACATCGGCCCACAAACGAACGAGGACTAGCAACTAAAGCAGACAAAGACAGGACTATAAATAGGAAACGTAATCATAGAAACATTAGGTGCAGGTGAACATTAATCAAGACACAATAGGACAGGGCGGGGCTTAACTGACACATGGCCGACATAAACAAAAACAGACATGACGTGACAAACCCCATGCTGAGAGCCCCCTAGTGGTCCAACCTCAGTCCTACTACCCGTAACAGGGAGATGGTGGCTTAGTAGTTAAGGTGTTAGACTACTGCTCAGTAGGTTGTGAGTTCAAATCCCAAGTCTATCAAGCTGCTGCCCTGAGCAAGACCCTTACCCCTCAGTTGTTAAATGTGTTAAATTGAAGGTTGCTCTGGATAAGCAACTTGGCCATGTGTCAGTGAAGGACATCTGAAAATGGTCAAGACAACAACAAAACAGTTTGTCTTCTCACTCATTTTTTTCCTACACTTTTCTCCTCTGGATAAGGGCGTCTGCCAAATGGCGTAAATGTAAGATGCTGATGTTGAGGATGACAGTGATGCATAGACATGTGTAAGCCATTTTGAGAGATATGTAAGCAAATTCCTTTTTTGGGGGGGAAGACCGTTCCATTTTACCAGTAGAATGGCATGCAGTATACACACTCAGGCACCAAAACACACATGTTGCTGTAGATGAAGGGCACCTTTCCGAAGAGGAGAAAAGTGTGAAAAAAAATGAGTGAGAAGACAAAGTGTTTTGTTGTTGTCTTGACCATTTTCAGATGTCCTTCACTGAGGCATGGCCATCATAACAGGGAGGTAAGTGGAGAGAGAGTGCAAAAACAAGTCAGAGAGGGAGGGAATGATGGAGAGACAGAGTTAGCAACATGAAGTCTAGCCACATCTTCGTTTTCAAGGCCTGTGCCTGGAATGACGTGTGAACGTGACGGAATGTGCGAGTATGGCCTCAGAATAAATAATTGCTAGAATGGGGACTTGTTAGCAAGAGCAGCGCAATTACAGGGGCTTTGATTAATTGACAAATGTTTTTTTCACCTTGTCGAGAAATTAAAAACGGTAACTAGAGAAGAACAGAAGGCCGTCGAGCACTGGGCATGCTGCTCCACCTGCAGTCATATCTAGTTAGCGTTAAAGGGATAACAAAAACATGATCTGAAACTTTACTCTCTCTTATTTTGATCACGTCTGAGTCTAGACAGAAGTTCTCTTCCTTAACCAGCATAACAGTTTTTATTAAAAAAAAAAAAAAGTTGTGAGCTGACAGAGTGCTTAAGTGTTGTGATATCACCATTCAAAATGTCTACCAGACACATACATGCTCACTAGTCCAACATAGCAGGTACGTTTTGTGGAGCCTGGTAAAGGTATAAATAAGAAACAGTAAGAAATTTATCAAATACTTTCTACTGCCATAGGAACTCATTCCTATGTACAGACTCAGAGTTCAGATGGTGACCAAAATTTACGCAGAAAAATTAAAGCATATTTAGAGATGGGCTAAGCTTTTGCTTAAGATGATTTTCTGGGTGCATCATTCAGATTATGCAAATTACCTGCATGTAGTTCATTGCCTTTGAGGTTGCCAGATTTGTCTTGAGTGGAAGTGTCGGAGACTGGGTTTTTTAATAACACTTAAACACAAGCATTTAGCTTAAGGAAAAAAACAGAGATAGAAAATGTGGACTGAAGCATTTTTTTTTATTTTATTTGCTGTCAAATATAATTAAATGTTACATAAAGGCAAGAGACAATTTAAAGATACTTTAATTTAATTCTGTTTGAATGAGGAGAGGGAAAGCATGGGAACCTGTGAATCGAAATCAGTAAATCTAACCCTAGGAGCTGTTAAATCCTCTGAAACTAGAAATTTAATCCATACAGAAAAGCTATGAAGGCAACCGATGTGTTTCTCTTAAAATGATGTAGGGTTAGGGTGTGTAAAACAACCGCACAGGACTGGATTTTCTTTGGTTTCTGTTTTGTTTTTAATCTTTTCCTAAATGCAGTGAGCGAGATATAAAAGAATCATTCTACAGACATTGAGTGTCTGTAACAAGGTGCTCGGGTCCTCCCTCATTTCCTCTGTCAAGTACTCAGCCCATCAATATGACCATTCTTATTTTATCTCCTGAGGCCTAGAAGTGGATGATACAAAGTGTTTTTAAAGAAGTCTGGTTGTGTGAGGATGAGAACAAAATTATAGATTTGCTGGAGTTGCTTTTTAAGATTTGACCTTGATGAGAATGAAATATCACTTTGATCTCTTTGCATTATTAGAGGTCAAACTTGTTTTTGACCACTTATTCTTTTATTATGCCATTCAAAAAAAAAAAGAATATGTTCTGTTGCACCAGTGCTGAGGTAAGCCGCATTTTAATTCAGTTGTATGAAGGGATTATGTAGGATTATGTAAAGGTGATTATGTAAAGGTGAGCTGCCGTATGTGTTTCAGAGCTGGCTGGTGAAAGTGCAGAAATCTGTGTGTTTAAAGTGTCTCTAGACTACATGAACCAATATGTGTCTTTGGAAAACATGAGCCTGTATGAGTCTCTATCTCCAAGATTTCCCTCTACTCATTTCCTTTGCCTGCTCATTTAATGCAAGATAAGATTCTCACGTTCTCTTTCACCCTCCCTCTTCTATTCATACTGAATTATTGAAAAGTGTTTTGATTCCCCCAATGATTATGAATCCAGGGCTGTAGCGCTCAGCCAAGCCAGCCGTGATCGTCTTCTCCATGCTGCTTCTGTGCATTTTGCCCTTGTCTGGGTGGGATGCAACACTGTGTGTGATAAAATGCTGCGTATGTGCTTAAATCTTTTTTTTTCATCCAAACAGTTCACTTAGGTTTCTCTTCTCTTAGACTGCAGTGTATTTCACTCTCCGTCTGCATTCAGGTCAGTGTGTGACTTTTACAGTTTCCTGGAATGCACCTGGGGATGGTCCCAAATTGCCTTAAGGAAGCTAGCGGTCTCTGCTAGGATGTAAAGCGCTGTCTTCTGCTTGACTGTGTCTATACGGTCAGTGACATCTGTAGCAGCTTGAAAGCTGAATCTGGCTTCAGTTTAATATACATTATATGACCAATAGTGAACGCTGGACCATCACACCTATGTGAGCTTGTTGGACGTCACATTAAAAACTGCTTTTATATTGAGTGGCATCCTCCCTTTGCAGCTGTAACAGTTTCCACTCTTCTGGGAAGGATTTCTAAAGAGCATTAGCGAGGTCAGACACTGCTGCTGAATGAGAATGCCTGGCATCTATCCCAAAGGTGTTCTGTAAGGTTGAGGTCAGGACTGAACCCATCAAACCTTTTACTTTTTTGTCTTTATAGACCTCAATTTGTGTCATACAGGAACAGGAAAGAGCTTTCCAAGTTGGAAGCACACACTTTGTCTAAAATATTATAGGATTAACATTACCCTTCAATGCAAATAACCCACCCAAACCCTGACAAACAGCCCAGATCATTGATTATCCCTCCTACACCACAATTTACAGTTGCCACTATGCATTCTGCTACGTTCTCCTGGCATCCACCAAGTCTAGATTCATCCATCAGGCTGCCAGATAGTGAAGCGTGATTCATCACACCAGAGAACACATTTCTACATCTCCAGAGTCCAGCAGCAGCGTGCTTTACACAACTCCAACTGATGCTCTACGTTGTGCATGATGACCTCAGGTTTGTGTGCAGATCCTCGGCCATGGAAAATCATTTCATGAGGCTTCTGATGCACATTTCTTGTGCTGATGTGTTCTGATGAAATGGATGAACTGGGCTTGGTGGATGCCTGGAGAATGCTGCCTAACAGAATGCATAGTGTGGTGGAGGGATACTGAGCGATAATGTTCTGTGGCTGTTTTTCAGGGTTGGGTCCCTTATTTTTAGTGAAGTATAATGTTATTGCTACAGCTACAGCATACAAAGACATTTTAGACAAATGTGCACTTTTAGTGGTGCTACAACTGTCTATGGTTTGGCACCAAGGGAGCAAAATTGGACATACACTCTAAGTGGGAGATTGGAAAACACTTTCTCCCACAGCATCATTAGCCAGTCATTGGGCATCTATAAGTTCCTATATGCAGAAGAGGGCTGAGTGTGCTACACAGCAAGTGTTAGCCTTCACCCTCCCTGTTTGGTAGCTGTTGCATGGTAGGAGAACCTGCTGAGGGTATTTGACTGGTGACTAAATTGAGGAGAAAGTGTGGAAAGATCAATCAGATTTGAGAACTGTGGTATAAAGTAATACTACTATCATATTATCATATCATAGTCTGTGTCTGCTCCAGGAAAGGCAGTATCTTACAGGATGTATAATTCATAACAGGTTATTTGTATATTTTTGAGTAAAACATTTGGTTGATATGACAAAGAAATGTTACAGACACCATGCTCTCTGGTCTCTCCTCTCAGGGCATGTTATCCTGACATGCACCAGAATGGAGTTGAACAAATGTAGCTTAGAGAGTGAGATTTTTTTTCCAGCTAAATATTGATTTACTGTAGGTCAAATGTGTAAACCATGCTATACTTAATTTGTAGGTGCATGCTAATCTTCCTAGGTTTAATACATCATGTTGGGTAACAGATCAATAGTTGAATATGTTTTATAAACTGCTCTAGCATTTTCCACTGAGATTTAGAAGTTGTAATCCTCCCAATGGCCCAAGGCGTGTTTTATAGCATGCTCCGTAGGCAGTGATACACAAAACAGGCGGCCTGTAGGGAATGGGAACAGCAAGATTTCCAATCTGATCAGTGCCACAGCTACACAGGCCATGTTGATGAGAGATAAGCTTAAACACAAGCATAAGGACATGTTGCTTCTACACGATAGGGTGAATTGTGATATAATTTCCTTGATGAGCAGTAAGGCTTAGTTTATTTTCAGCAGTATCTTTTTTTGCAAGCATATCTTAGAGGTCTGTTCAAGGTGACATAGGTGATGATTCACTGCTCTATTTCTAGACAATATAAAACATTTTTTTTCTCTCTCTCTCTCTCTCTCTCTCTCTCTCTCTCTCTCTCTCTCTCTCTCAACTTTCTCTGTCCAAGGACGGAAGCATTTTTTCCCGATCAAACTTCCCATTCAAATGTAATTTTCACTCAATAATACTTTCCATTAAGCCTTCCATTCTCCCTCCAGCGAAATAATATTTAAAAAAAAAAAACCACACACTGCATCAGTTCGGTCCAAATCTTTATTCATCCAAGACTGTGATTGAGCAAGTGAACAACAAATGTAACCCCCAGGGCAGCAACGCCAGATCCATTCTCAGCAAGGGATGCTCGTTAGATTAACATGTACCTTCAAGGAGCACACTAACTTTATTTATGCCCAAGGGAACAGTTGTGTTCCTTTCATATCTCAGCTTGAAGTGAACAGTTTTAGGTCTTGCACAATAGGTGCAACCATGGCAGTCTGTCTCACAACCTTCTGGTCACTAGTAAACCCTTTCAACTGCTGAGCTAGTGTTATGAAAAGAGTGACATGGGGTCAAGGTAGGTAAAGGAACAAGGCGGTGAAGCCACCTGGAGAATATGCCAGTTTGATTGTTTCAGAGACAGAGAAGGAAAAGAGTGACCAATGAGCTGTCCTGCTGTGATAGGCCATGCTGTCAGTCTTGGGCTTTCTCATTCACACAGACATGTTTTGACATCTGACAACAACTTAGAACAGAGAACAGACATGGTATCTCAAAGCTGCTGTCCAGATCTTCTCTGTCTCTCTGTATATATGTATTCAATTCAATTTTAATTCAATTTTATTTGTATAGCGCTTTTAACAAAGAGCATTGTCTCAAAGCAGCTTTACAGAACATAAGAAACAATAAACATACAAACAGTCCTAGATGTTAGACAAAATTTTCCCTAGTGAGCGAGCCTGAGGTGACTCAGGCGACTGTGGCAAGGAAAAACTCCCTTAGATGGTATGAGGAAGAAACCTTGAGAGGAACCAGACTCAAAAGGGAACCCATCCTCATCTGGGTAACACCGGAGAGTGTGATATGAACAATGTCCTTTCTGCATTAGTTGTGTGATGCAGATACAGCATGTGTAGAATGTTATGTGTAAAATGTCCACATAGGGTTGGCAGTGCTGCTTTGAATACTCCAGTCCTCAGAAAGCAGAACCCAGCAGGAGCTGGTCCATTTCTGGATGCCACTGGAGCTGGCACAATCTCTATATGTCTCGGGATGGGTAGAAGAAGGGAAACAAATGGAAAGGAATTAGTGTAGCTGCTATTCATAATATTAGCAGGCACTAGATGATGATGTGCATTTAATCAGATGTATTGGAGTACAAAGTTATGGGATTTATTAGGTGTATGCCTGGCTAAAGAGATATGTCTTTAGTCTACGTTTGAACTGGGAGACTGTGTCTGAGCCCCGAACACTGTCAGGAAGACTGTTCCAAAGTTTAGGAGCTAAATACAAAAATGCTCTACCCCCTTTTGTAGACTTTGATATTCTGGGAACTACCAGAAGTTCGGAGTTTCGAGATCTTAAGGAGCGTGATGGATTGTAATGTGTTAGAAGACTAGATAGATATGTGGGAGCTAAACCATTTAGAGTCTTGTACGTAAGTAGTGCTAGTTTATAATCAATTCTAAACTTAACAGGTAGCCAGTGCAGGGCTAATAATATTGGGGTTATATGATCATACTTTCTTGACCTAGTAAGGACTCTGGCGGTTGCATTTTGGACTAACTGTAGCTTGTTTATTGAAGATGCAGGACAACCACCTAGTAATGCATTATAATAGTCCAGTCTGGAGGTCATGAATGCATGAACTAGCTTTTCTGCATCAGATACAGATAAAATGTTCCTAAGCTTGGCAATATTTCTGAGGTGGAAGAAGGCTATTTTTGTAATATCAGAAATATGTTTTTCAAAGGACAAGTTGCTGTATAATATTACGCCCAGGTCTTTTCACTAGTAGTAAGAGAACATCCTTCTAAATGCAAGGTGAATTGTGAAAGCTTCTGTGTACTGGTTTTTGGACCAATCAGTAATATCTCCGTCTTATCAGGATTTAGTAATAGAAAATGATCAGTCATCCAATCTTTAATATCTTTAACACACTCTGTTAATCTACAGAGTTTAGATATTTCATCTGGTTTTGATGAGATGTATAACTGTGTATCGTCAGCATAACAGTGGAAACTAATCCAATGCCTTCTAATGATGTTGCCTAAGGGAAGCATGTATATTGAGAAAAGCAGAGTTCCTAAAACTGATCCTTGTGGGACCCCATATTTCACTGGCATTACACTGGACAGTTCTCCATTTAAATCTACAAAATGGTATCGATCAGACAGGTAGGATCTAAACCATTTTAATGCCTGTCCCTGAATACCTATGTGATTTTTTAAGCGGTCTACGAGAATGTTATGATCTATAGTGTCGAATGCAGCAATAAGATCAAGTAAGACTAATATTGAGATGCAACCTTGGTCCGAAGCTAAAAACAAGTCATTTGTGATTTTTAATAGTGCAGTTTCTGTACTATGATGGGGCCTGAAACCTGACTGAAATTCTTCAAGGATAGAGTTTTCCTGTAAGATGGAGCATAATTGAGCAGACACAACCTTTTCTAATATTTTAGATATAGACGGAAGGTTTGAAATTGGTCTGTAATTTGATAATTCATTAGGGTCTAGTTTAGGTTTCTTAAGAAGTGGCTTAATAACTGCTAACTTGAGAGGTTTAGGGACGTGACCTAAATATAACGAGGAATTAATAATGTTGAGGAGAGGCTCTCCAGCTGTATGTATCACTTCTTTCAGTAATCTAGTTGGAATTGGATCTAACAAACATGTTGTTGAATTAGCCGTGGTGATAAGTTTATACAGCTCTTCCTTCCCTATACCTGTAAAGCATTGTAGCTTTAAATGTGGAGCTTTAGGTTGGACTAGATCACCGGATGCTGTCAAAGGTTGAACATCAATTATTTTGTTCCTGATACTATCGATTTTGTCGGTGAAGAAGTTCATAAAGTCCTCACTACTAAACTGTGATGGAATATTCTCTTCAGATATCTGATGTTTTGTTAGTCTAGCCACTTTACTAAATAAGAATCTGGGATTGTTTTGGTTTATTTCTATCAGTTTGCTCAAATGCTCAGCCCTAGCAGCTTTTAGAGCCTGTCTATAGCTGGACATACTGTCTTTATATGCACTTCTGAAAACTTCAAATTTAGTTTTTCTCCATTTTTGCTTGAGGTTATGGCTCTCTTGAGGGCGTGAGTATGACTATTGTACCATGGTGCAGGTGTTTTATCTCTGACCTTTTTTAATCGGATGGGGGCAACAGTGTCTAGTGTGCTGGTGAAAATAGTGCCTATGCTGTTAGTTACTTCATCTAGATCATCTGCATTTAGGGGTCTGGTGAGAAGTTGAGACAGATCTGGTAGATTACTTATGAATTTGTCTTTAGTGGTCGGAATAATAGTTCTACCAAATTGATAACGAGGAGAGACATGTCTAATATGTTCTACAGGTAGAGTGTACACTAAGAGGTGATGGTCTGTGATATCATCACTTTGAGGTAAAATATCTATATCAGTGACATCTGTTCCATGTGATATAATTAAATCTAGCGTATGGTTAAAACGATGAGTTGGTCTAGTAATGTTTTGTTTAACCCCAAAAGAATTTAATAAATCCATAAATGCGAGTCCTAAGGCATCACTGAAATCATCTACATGAATGTTAAAGTCTCCTACAATCAACACCTTGTCAAAATTAATCAGTAGGTCTGAGAGTAAATGTGCAAACTCTTTAAGAAAATCAGCGTAGGACCCTCGGGGTCTATATACGGTGGCCAGCGCAAGATATAGTAGAGATTTTTTACAGTGGTGTGAAAAAGTGTTGGCCCCCTTCCTGATTTCTTATTTTTTTGCATGTTTGTCACACTTTAATGTTTCAGATAATCAAACACATTTAAATATTAGTCAAAGATAACACAAGTAAACACATCATGCAGTTTTTAAATGAAGGTTTTTATTATTAAGGGAAAACAAAATCCAAAACTACATGGCCCTGTGTGAAAAAGTATTTCCCCTGTTAAAACATAACTTAACTGTGGTTTATCACACCTGAGTTCAATTTCTCTAGCCACACCCAGGCCTGATTACTGCCACACCTGTTCGCAATCAAGAACTCACTTAAATAGGACCTGCCTGACAAAGTGAAGTAGACCAAAAGATCCTCAAAAGCTAGACATCATGCTGAGATCCAAAGAAATTCAAAAACAAATGAGAAAGAAAGTAATTGAGATCTATCAGTCTGGAAAAGGTTATAAAGCCATTTCTAAAGCTTTGGGACTTCTGCAAACCACAGTGAGAGCCATTATCTACAAATGGCGAAAACATGGAACAGTGGAGAACCTTCCCAGGAGTGGCCGGCCGACCAAAATTACCCCAAGAGCTCCAATACGAAAACCACTGCTGAGCAAAAAGAACATAAAGGCTCGTCTCAGTTTTGCCAGAAAACATCTTGATGATCCCCAAGACTTTTGGGAAAATACTCTGTGGACTGATGACAAAATCTGAACTTTTTGGAAGGTCTGTGTCCCATTACATCTGGCCTAAAAGTAACACCGCATTTCAGAAAAAGAACATCATACCAACAGTAAAATATGGTGGTGGTAGTGTGATGGTCTGGGGCTGTTTTGCTGCTTCAGGACCTGGAAGACTTGCTGTGATAAATGGAACCATGAATTCTGCTGTCTACCAAAAAATCCTGAAGGAGAATGTCCAGCCATCTGTTTGTGACCTCAAGCTGAAGCGAACTTGGGTTCTGCAGCAGGACAATGATCCAAAACACACCAGCAAGTCCACCTCTGAATGGTTGAAGAAAAACAAAATGAAGACTTTGGAGTGGCCTAGTCAAAGTCCTGACCTCAATCCCATTGAGATGCTGTGACATGACCTTAAAAAGGTGGTTCATGCTCGAAAACCCTCCAATGTGGCTGAATTACAACAATTCTGCAAAGATGAGTGGGCCAAAATTCCTCCACAGCGCTGTAACAGACTCATTGCAAGTTATCGAAAACGCTTGATTGCAGTTGTTGCTGCTAAGGGTGGCCCAACCAGTTATTAGGCTTAGGGGGCAAACACTTTTTCACACAGGGCCATGTAGTTTTGGATTTTGTTTTCCCTTAATAATAAAAACCTTCATTTAAAAACTGCATGATGTGTTTACTTGTGTTATCTTTGACTAATATTTAAATGTGTTTGATTATCTGAAACATTAAAGTGTGACAAACATGCAAAAATATAAGAAATCAGGAAGGGCCAACACTTTTTCACACCAATGTATTTATGTCTGTGAGTGTAACATTAAGGACAAGCACTTCGAATGAGTTAAACCTGGTTCCTGTTTTCTGAGTAATGGTAAGAGAGTTGCTATAAATAGTTGCAACACCACCTCCACGACCAGTCAGACGGGGCTCATGCTTATAGCAAATTCCTGACGGAGTAGACTCATTCAGACCAATGTATTCATTTGACCTAAGCCAGGTTTCTGTAAGGCAGAGTGTATCAAAACTATAATCTGAGATCATTTCATTAATAATAAGTGCTTTCTGTGCAAGGGATCTAATGGTGAGAAGCCCAAACTATAGAAATTGTTTTTCTTTAATTATTTGGCGTTTTTTAGGTATAACTGCGATTAGATTATTTCGAGGGCTATTAATGAATTTATTCTTTGATCTCACTATTCGGGGAACAAGCACAGTTTCTATAGGATGAGCTATGTGTGCACTTGTATCAATCTGGTGAGCTGAACAGTAGCTATTATAATTGTAATCTGAGCTATGGCTTACCAGTCAGATGGTGCGTAGTGTATTGGAGATGTTGTCTGAGAGGACTGCTGCTCCAACTCTGCTTGGGTGCAGGCCATCAGGATGGTAGAGCCTAGGACGCTCCCAGAAAAGATTCCAGTTATCAACAAAAGGTAATTTCTAGTCTTGACACCAAGACTGTAACCATTCATTAAAAACAATAGTCTACTGAACCTCTCTATTCCTCGCTGGAACATGGGAAGTGGTCCTGACATGTAAATGTATGTGTGTATATACATCATATATACATATAAGAATATTTTTCTGTGTGTGTGCTTGTATCCATATATATATATATATATATATATATTAATGGCCAGTCTAAATATGCTTTTATTTTATGAACATTGAATTGGGGAAGGGGGGGGGGCAACCCTCCAAGGGTTGGGGTTGGTTTCCCTCGCCTCCGCCATGTGTGTGTGGGGTTTACATGTTCTTCCTGTGCCTCGGGGGTTTCCTCCGGGTACTCCGGTTTCCTCCCCCGGTCCAAAGACATGCATTGTAGGTTGATTGGCATCTCTAAATTGTCCGTAGTGTGTGATTGCGTGAGTGAATTAGAGTGTGTGTGTGTGCCCTGTGATGGGTTGGCACTCTGTCCAGGGTGTATCCTGCCTTGATGCCCAATGACCCCTTGAGATAGGCACAGGCTCCCCGTGACCCGAGAGTAGATCGGATAAGCGATAGACAATGAATGAATGAATGAATGAATTGGGGAAAAAGGGGGTGGTAGCTCAGTAGTTAAGGTGAAAGATTGTGATTTCAAATCACAGAACCACCAAGCTGTCACTGCTAGGCCCTTCAGCAAGCCCGCTTAACCCTCAATTGCTCAGTTCTATGAGACAAATGTAAGTCACTCTGGATAATGGTCTGCCAAATGCCATAAATGTACTATTGGGCCCTTGAGCAAGGCCCTTAACCCTCAACTCCTCTGTTGTATAAATGAGATAAATATAAGTTGCTCTAGAGGGCGTGTACCAAATGTAGTAAATGTAAATGAATCAGATCAATACACTCTGTGATGTTTGCTTCAGCAAATGTGCTACTAAGAAATATGTGGAATACGTTATTAAATTAATGTAATGCAGAATGCATTTTGTTTGAGTGACATGAAAATCTCTAAATTAATACTGGAATCATGATTGTTTCTCACAGTCATTTATCACAGTTCTAATGCATTTGCAAATGTTGTAATTTTTTACAAAGCTTTCTTTGCATTATACATTGTAAAATCAACATTAGATAGTTCCCTTGTCGAATAATTGCTGAATATAAATCATATTACACTCAGATAGATAAAAATTGCCACCACAGAACAAAAACAAATTGGACAATTAAAATATGACACAATATTGAGTTTTATTAACACACCAGTTAATAAAACCCAATGTATAATGTTAGCCAGTTAATTTACTTTAGCTAAGCTTGCCATTCATCTTCGGTAAGTGCTTTTTCTTGATATGGGCTGCGGTAGATACAGAACTCATCCCAGGCGGTAGACATGATGTTTTGGGTTGCCAGTCCATTGAAGAGTGCACATGATTATGTTTAACACATTGAGAAAGATGTTTTATCATAATTAAAATTCAAATATGAGTAATTGTGTTGTCTTAAATTGTGTACACTGTTTACTACAGGCATGATGACTTATGGAGGATATTTAAAATAGGGATGAGTAAATTTTTTCCCAATATTCAGTATTAAACCCTAGGAAAATTTGCCATGGTACCACGGTAGCTTTTTTGGCAGTGTGAAAGAAAAAAACAGACCAAACCATGGTTTTATCATAGCTGCTAAAGGCTAAAAATTTTTAGTATAAACAATGTTTTTCAATAATAGTTTTATTATGAATATTATGGTACAATTTTGGTTTTCATACCATTCTTATATATAACATTGATTATATTCATATTTAAATTCTATGAAATATGAACATTCAATGTCTACCGCTTATCCAATCTATTCTCAGGTCATGGGGAGCCTGTGCCTATCTCAGGCGTCATTGGGCATCAAGGCAGGATACACCCTGAACGGAGTGCCAACCCATCACAGGGTACACACACTCTCTCATTCACACACCACAGACAGTTTAGAGATGCCAATCAACCTACAATGCATGTCTTTGGACTGGGGGAGGAAACCCCTGAGGCATGGGGAGAACATGCAAACTCCACACACACATGGCGGAGGCGGGAATCAAACCCCCAACCCTGGAGATGTGAGGCAAACATGCTAACCACTAAGCCACCGTGCCCCCCTAAATATGAATATTCTATTTTTAAATATTCATATTAAAATATAGAATATTCTATACTATATTCATATTAAAATATATAGATGAGTCCATCATTTATTTTCCAATAAAGTTTAAATAGTAAATTAGGCTTTTATTAATATTATTTAATAGCAATCCTGAGGGTTGCACAGCTAGTACAGTTGTTAGGGCAGTGCACCATTGGTGAGCAGGTATATGTCTATGTGCAGGTTATGATGTTTTGTTCAGTGCTGGTTAAGCTTTGAAAGGTAGGCAGAAAACGGGGTCAGAGTAGGGCTTGATTAAACTTTAATTACAGCTACAGTGTAAAAGCCCAAGCAGCATCTCTCTCTCACTCTCTATACATAGGAACATGGTGGAATAGTTGGTATAAAAACGCAGTTTTGTAGCTAATCATTTGCATGCAGCTGACATAAAAATCTGTATGTAGGCGACAGTTCCCTCAGGTAGTTAAATATGCCTTAAGTTAATTCAGTGCTTCAGAAGGATGTGGGGAAATGAAGTTAAGCTTAAATATGGAGTGTGATGTTGCTGTAGTAAGCCTACAGTGTCACTCAGCGTGCTTTATACAACACACACACACACACTTCAAAATATAGGGTGCTGCAAATTATTCATATAATGTTTTTTTAAAAATTGAATAGTAGTTGGGGCATGGTGGCTTAGTGGTTAGCACATTTGCCTCACACCTCCAGGGTTGGGGGTTCGATTCCCGCCTCTGCCGTGTGTGTAGTTTGCATGTTCTCCCCGTGCCTTGGGGTTTTCTCTGGGTACTCTGGTTTCCTCCCCCAGTCAAAAGACATGCGTTGTAGGTTGATTGGCATCTCTAAATTGTCCATAGTTTGTGATTGCGTGAGTGAATGAGAGTGTGTGTGTGCCCTGCGATGGGTTGGCACTCCGTCCAGGGTGTATCGTGCCTTGATGCCCAATGACGCCTGAAATTGGCACAGGCTCCGTGTGATCCGAGAATAGATCGGATAAGCGGTAGACAATGAATAGTAATTGGCTGAAATGCTAATTCTTCTCTGATAACGATCACACATGCAAACATGATGTATTAGTTTGGACTCATACACTACACTTAACGTCTGTAGCTCTTTGTACCTGAAATAATGCAGTTTTAATTTTTAACCTATTGGATTGTTGTTCACTAGTGCTCCTGATTTAAAAAAAAGAACAGGCATCATTTTAATCTCTTGAGGATTGTTGTTATGTAGTGTTGAACCGAGGCGGAGATTCTAGTGTGCATGTTTTCTTCTTTCTCTCACTTTCTAGTGATGACAATATCTATTTTTAAAGAGGAACCTAAAGAAAACCGGTGTAAATGTGCTTAGAGTGACTTGCCAACCAGGCAGAGTTTGACAAATTGAATTTGAATTCCCAGTTTTAAAAAGAATTTACCTGCTTCATAGGGTCATCTATAAAAGAAGACTGAAGTAGTCCAATAACTGGACTTTCAAATAACTTTAAAGTGAACAGCAGTCCCTATTAGCTCATTTCCTCTCCATAATGGCTGGTGTCAGATAATAGAAGGAAAAGGATATAAGGATAAAACTGATATGGATGGAGGGAGGAAGCCCGTCCATCTCACTTTTTCTCTAACAGCTCAGGATCTTTGGTTGACAAATCACTAAGAGGTGTTTCTTTCCCCTGGATTTAGACAGGGCATGTCTTTGTGTGGGTGGCTGGCTGACCCTGAAAAGAGCAAGAAAGAGTGGGAACAAGTGAAAGAGAGCAAGAGAACAAGAAAAAGAGAGGACATGTGAGAGAGAAAAGAAAGAGGGGGGTGTAGTGGGGAAGCAAGAGAGCAGATGGCCCAAGCTAATGGCCAACTCTGTGTCCTCCCTGGCCCAGTGTGAGGGACAGAGCGAGGACAGCCACCAAGTGTGTGTGTGCATGTTATGTGGAGGTGTTAGTAGTGCATGAAGGTGTCTCTGCAGAGAATTGGATGGAGGACCAGTCTCATGATCTTTATACTAATCCGAATCAACATACAACACTGTATGTGTCTGTATAATAACTTCAAAGGAGTAGAATATATGATCTCACTTACAATGCCATACTCCCAGATGTGAGCTGGGTAAGCAAACTGACATGGTATATTTTGGAAAAAACAGAGAATAGATGAGGCAAGTGGATGGCTTTCTCTGGCGTGCCCTCTCCTCAACTCTCAATTTTCTTACTCACACACTCTTCCTCTCTTTATCTCTGTCTGTGTTATTCTCACTCATGTGATGTGATCCTCCCTAATGAGGCAGCTTTGAGAAAAGGTAGGGGGTGACAGGCTCCCTGTTGTTTCAACATGCATTTCAGAAGTATTACACATGCCCCCGGGAGAATGAAGCAACACTGTAACATGAATAGAACATTGTAGTCCACACACACACACACACACACACACATATATATATATATATATATATATATATATATATATATATATATATATATATATATATATATATATATATATATATGTATTTTGTGTGTGTGTGTGTGTGTGTGTGTGTGTGTGTGTATGTGTGTGAGTGTGAGATGATAGCATGGGCTACAGCCTATAGTAACAGTGTATATCTTGTTACCACAGGCTGTAGCCCATGCTATCATCTCAGAGATCTCACAATATATATATAAATCTCACAATATATATATTGTTACCATAGCTGCTATAAGCCCATGCTATGGAAACTGCTTACATAAGCCAGGCAGAGAATGGAAAGAAATCCCATCACCTATGATGTTGCAAAACGGATTTTCTGCTGCACCCTGAAAAGTGGGGTGTGTGCATGCTGCCCACAGCACCTCCTAAACCAGGGTGGGATGGAAATATAGAACCAGTGCACAGGTTGCGAAGAATAGAAAGGAGGAAAAGATATGCGCATGCACACACGTATGCACAAATGCAGGAGAAGCAATCACAGAAAATCCATTTGTTATTATTTGCTGGGTCTTTTCATCTGTTTTTTTTAATCTAGCAAGGTATTAAAATGATTCCTTTCAATCACTAAAGCCAATTTACACAGAATACCATGCTCTTCTTCATTGACAATGAAGCCTCTCCTTCTCATAAAGACACAGAGCCAAGTAGAGCAGGAGCCTAGCCAGCCTGAGTATCTGATGACATGGAGAAAGCCTTTGATGGGAAATAGCCATTCATCCAGCAATCAGCAACCATCAACAGAAGGCACCACAAAGCATGGTTGAAACCATGTACAAATTTATTTTGCTTTTGAATCAAAACCGGTCCTGTCTAAATAATATTCAAAAACACTTCTGGTCAATACACCTTCATTCATTCATTCATTCATTCATTCATTCATTCATTCACTCTCAGTAATCACTTTATCCTGGTCATGGTTGCAGTGCATACAGAGCCTGGGAATTGATCCTGGAAATAATAGTAGTAAGGTAGGAGATTCACCCAAGAGATGATGCCAGGGCACCATGCACAGCTAGATTCACACAATTTAGCATACCCAGTTTGCCAGTCTGCATGATTTTGGACAGTGCTAGGAAACCAGAGAACATACTGGGAACACGTGCAAACATAAGGGGAAAATACAAAACATCACATTAACAGTAACCCGAGATCAGGATTTGAACCAGACACCCTGGAATAGTTTTTAAACCTTTAAACACTAACCAACTGAACATGATTTGGTGAAACACAGACTGAGAAACAGGAACATTATGATGTGCTGGTATGACTATAAATTCCACTCCCCAAGTGGTTTCTCCTGAAGCCAAATCATCCCACTATCAGCTGTCCGTGCTTGGCCTGGGAAGCTGGATGTCCTTAGTAATAATCAGTGACTGAAGGATTTTTGATGCCCTTAAAAACAAAATGTGAACATTCCTCTGGACCATACTGCCAGTCCACCAGATAAAGCAGATAGATCAAGCTGGCCTTCATATCAAATAGAGAGAAGATTCATCCCCAGAACACAGAGTAATACACAGGTTTCAGCACAGATATGTGGGAGGAAATGTCTAGGGGATGGCAGCCGTTTGTTTGGCCTTTTCCCAACTGCAGATCAAACTATAAGGTTTATTTTATGAACTTTTTGCCCAGTCCTACATGTTCTAACATAGCAGTTACACAGCCAGCTGTGGCTGGACACATAGAAGGGTACATGTAACCTAGTTTTTGTGCTTCTTTGTCTTTTTTCCCTCTGGTGTCAGTCAGTGACAGAAGATAAGCTAAGGGGATAAGAACAGTGATGAAGCTCCTGGTAACAGATTTATCACACAGTTCCCTGGTCAATTGGGGGGTCATTTGGCAGCTTTGTTTTGTTTTTTAATGAATACTTCTAGTGGGATTTAGAACTCTTTATCGGTTTTTGAGCCTTGAGGCAGGGTTACACGATAGGGAACAACTAGATAAGTCGAGGTCATCAATTTACCCTCTTACATTACTCCATGAGCTGTGTAATGTTATGTATGACTAACCAAGGTAAATCTAGTACTATGGAGTCATCAAAGAACTAATTGGAAAAAAAGGAAAATGATGAAAATAATTATTCAGAATGTCCTCAAGCAAGATGCTTATCATCCAAAGTGACAGCAGGTGGATGCTTGTTGGGGTGGTATTGATGGCACTGTTTTCCTCGCTGAACCAATCTCAAGGGCGTCACTCTCTTTGTTTGAAAGAGTATTAGAAGAAGCTAGGACAAGCAAATGGTGGACATTATCAAATTTGAATGAGAGACAAATAAATTAAAAGAGCTTGAGCTACACATCTTGCAGTGTTCTACTAAGACTAGACATTAAGTAGTTTATTTTGGGGTAATTCCTCCCACTTTTACTGGCCAGTTGCAAAAGGTTATGGTGCAGTCGTGGCTGAGCTTAGCTTTTGTTCCAGTAATAGTTGTTTGCTTGCATCTTTCCCTGAGTTGGAATGATCAAAAAGCTTGTGAAGCAAACTGCTCAGTTTTTGAAATGGCTGTCTAATAGCAATTTGCTGACTGAATATAGTCTTAGCTGTTTTCACGGAGATGGAGAGCTATGGAAACCTTTTTCCTGTCAGAAAGGTAAGGCATGTGCGAACACAAGGATGTCATCATAAGGACACTTGCATATAGGATATGATGCCAGGGATTGGGATTGATAACTAAGAAACTTTAAACCGGTTCCTTAACTGTGGATGTAATTAACGGTAGGTGAGGGATCAGTTTTAGATCTTGAATGATGAAAATGTCTTCAAGATCTGTTTTGACAGAGAGATCGTGTGCATTGTGATACTAAACATATTTTGCACTTAAAAGGCACAAAGGCGTCCTGAGCTTGTGTGTTTCCCAACAGACACACAGTCAACTCAATAATAGCCACATTTTTTTTAACTTCAAACACAGAGGATTCAGTGCCATAGTTCAGCATCAATTATATGGAACTGCTGCATTTTAAACAGAGGACATGGCTCGTACAATGGGCATTTACACATTTTTCTAAAGCGAGTTTAACACATTGAGGTAACACAATGAACCTGTTTAACCAAACAAAGAATGTGTGGGAAAACCCATATAACACAGGAACACACAAGTGTAACAGCACCTCAGCCAGAAACAGTGATGAAGTAAACAAATGTGTCTGAAAACATGTAACCGCTGGAAAGGCTTCACCAAAACAATGGCATTGTACCTCGTTATGGATATTGAAGACAAGAAAATAGTTAAAGACAAGGGTTTTAACCAAAGAGCTGACCTTTGTTACAATTTATTGAGTCTCAGATATTTTTTCTAACACCATCATTCCTCAGCTGTTCACAGATAAATGCTAAAACAAAAGAAATACAATAAAACACAAATAGCTTATGTTTAAAATGTGAAATGCAGTTTAAACCAATTGATCCAATTAAAAATATATAAATACTGTCAATCATCTTTTCATTCATTATAAATTTATAAATTTATGTATTTATATACTGCTTATGTAGCATTTTCTAAATGCATTATCCATGCTTGATTACTTTCATTTTAGAAATTATTGTTTACATTCTTTTGGGAAGGCCATAAGGCGTCTCTGTTATTCTGTTTCTTTGCGATTATGTTTCCTGGTCAAGCTTTATTTGCATCAGTAGGAAAATTTGTTTGGTTCATGTTGCTCTTAAAAAACAACATGGAAAATATCAAGGATAATAATATCATAGATCATGATCCAGCTTGAAAAAATCTTGAGATGATATTTTTGCCAGCTCCCCCACCCCTCAGGCTACTCATATATAGATGCTAAATGGGAGTTTTTCTTGTGCTGAAATTGTCAGTTGTACACTATATAGCCAAAGGTATGTCCTTGTTGAACATCCCATCCCAGATGTAGTCCCCTTTTGCTGTTATAATAACCTCCAGTTTTCTGGGAAGGCTTTTCACTCGATTGTGGAGTGTATCTGTGGGGAATTGCCCGTTCTGGCATAAGACCATTAGTGATTTAAGGTGCTGATGTTGGGTGAGGAGGCCTAGCATGCAGTCCACGTTCCAACGTATCTCATAGGTGTTCAGTTCAACAGGTGAACATGAGTAACTATGGCAACAAAGTAGAACGCATGTAGCCGAGACTGTTGAAAATCCAGTAACAGCTGGCAGATTTTCATAAGCTACAGTGTTGATAATCAGAAAAAGACAAGATTTCTAGTTACTCTATAGGTTGATACAGATGTTTATGTGAGTTTGAAAATAAGAGAATGAAGAAAGCTGAAATTAGAGGCAAAGCAACTGGGAGAAAAAAAATTACTTTATTATAATATACATTAAAAAAATATATATTTTTAAAAATTCCTGTTTTATACTCTCATTAATTGCTACTGCTCCATCATTTTGGTTATATCGCTATAATAAAACACTGGGAGAAATGATGCTCCACACGCATTGAGAATCATTATTCACTCTAGCTTTCTTTCTCTTCACCTGTGACACTAATTGGAAGAAAAATCACACCCTTCCACCCTCACTCACAGTCTCATTCACATGCTCTCTCCCTCTCGCTTTCTCTCCTTACAGCTACTTAGACACATACAGAATTATGATGGGGATGGAGAAAGCTAAAACCAATAAAATTTAAGCAGCACGATACCTGTCCAAATGCTTGATCCTTGCTCAAATGAGTAATTCACAATTCAGTAAGAAGCCTCTGTGCATGCAGGAAGTTAAAGCTATGATGTATAAAATGCTTTTTTTTCCCCCATTGGTCATGTATTTTCAGCCAGGCTCTGCTCTCTGTGGACAGAACTCCATAACTAGCCACAGTACTAGAGCATTAAGTTCCCTCATGTCTGGCCTTGTGTGATAACCACTTAAGCACTGGCAGATGAGGACCATTCCTGAATGAAAAGACATGTTCACTTGTAAGTGTCTGTATTTTACATAGGTTTAATTTCATATTTGATTTCCTCTCAAGTTGAAAGGGTCGTGTGGTCAAAAACAGTGTCAGATTGATGGCTTTATGCAACATTATTTACACTCGCTCAGACTGTATACTGGTCAAATCTTTTTTTTTTATGTATCTGTCTTGTAGTGTAGTGTATTGTCTGTCTTTTGTCTTGCAAAGTTTGCACAGTGTTTAGGTTCATTTCTACTTTTTTAGCCCTTAGTTCTGTTGTTGTCTTACATAACTCTGTGTAAGAGAGCGTTGTGTACTACTGTATGTATATCAGCTATGGTCAAAATGACAATAAATGCTTCTTGACTTGACTATTGATTACATTTAATTACACACACTGATTGTGGATTGTGCCCTGTTTTTTTTTTTAGGGTCAATACTGATTTTGCACTGTCATATATATACTGATTAAAGTAGCCATCACTGGACAATCCTGTGGGCCAGTGGGAGTGCGACACGGATGAGCTGTCTCTAATGGCAGGGTATGTGAACTGTAGAACTGCAAACAAGCTTCTCTCAGTGTCTGCCTCAGAGACATTCTGAACCAGGCCAAGCTTTCCTGCATCGCCCTGCTATTAATAGTCAGCCTCCAGAGGAGCTGCATTGAGGAGGAGACAGAGTTAGAAAGAGAGTGAGACAGAAAAAGAGACAAGGAGGGAGGCTTATTACAGTCCATGCTCACCCAGGTCCTTTCACCTCCCAGGAGACTAGCTGAGTATGGCCAGTTGCCAAGGTCAACGTTTCATCCAAGGCCAAGGTCAATGTCCTTATCACTCAGAGTTTCCTACAGCACTCTAGCAAAGTCATGCAACCATGTGCATCTTATTGATGTTGTTATTACAGTTCTGTAAAATAACAATGCTGCGGCACTTGTTCTGCCAAGAGACCTATATGTTTTCCTGGAACAATTAATCTGCCTTGCTATTCTGCCACGTTTCTTAATTGCAACCCACACAGTCAGTGTTTTGTCTCCTTTCACATTGTACTGAATTGAGGTTTGATATGGTGCTGAAGTGCCTTTATACAACACTGATATTGCCCCATCATAACACCACCTGTTATGCTAAATGTTACAGCTGTCGCATCATTATATAACATAGCATTAATCAGTATGTGAGAATGCTGTGGCATTGCAACGTGGATTGTAGTGCATGCTGCAGATAAAATACTTTATCCCCACATCTCTGTTATTCATAAACCATACTAACCATCTAGCTCCGGCATTGGTAATTACAGTCGTGTTAATTGAAAACGGCCCCTGTTGTTTGACAAGCTGTAATATGTCTCCAGATTAATCCTCAGTGCCAATCAGTCCTTGCTTCCAATTAAATGGCTTATAATGTCACATGCTATGCAAGCCATATGGGGTAAGAGACCTGCTTAAACTCGGTGAATGTTGGATCTGACCCTTCCAGTTGTTCATAATCCAGACAGCCTTCCAGCCGAGCCCTAATCAAAGTGAGGCTATTTAATTCAGCTACATTTATCTGATTTTTCACATACAGATACCGCTGCCTTATTATAGGACTAAGCAGACAAAGCTGCATATATTTGCACATTCCGAACAAAACTTTGGAAATTAGGTTAATAGTAGATGATCTTACTGGATAATTGATTTAATAAGAGTATATACGGGAATGTTAATCGAAACAGGGTGTCATTCTTCAGTAGAAACCCTGCATGGAAAAGTTAATAGGAAATTTTTTAGGTCCTGCTTTGAGAAAGTTTAGACTATTGAAAGTTAGTTGCTTTCGGCTGCTCCCTGTTCGGGGTCGCCACAGCGGACCAACTGGTCCGCACAACAACTTGGCAAATGTTTTATGCCGGATGCCCTTCCTGACGCTACCCTCCCATTTTTCCGGGCTTGGGACCGGCACTGCATCCAGTGGCTGGGGTTGAGGCATTGGCTGGAATCGAACGCGGGCCTTCCGCATGATAGGCGAGAAACCTACCACTGAGCCACCAACGCCTCCAGACTATTGAAAGTTAAATTCCTAAAAATAAAACATACTTGGTACTTTTTTTTTAAAAACAAATATCCCTGAAGCTAGTGCTTTTGGTAATTGGATTCAGGGGAAAGTGTAATTTGTTATTATTGCACCAGTGTATTGTTACTTTGGTGAGGCAATTTTTTGGCTACGTTTCCATTTTTGTGGTCAGAGATGAATGCGTCCTGGCTGAAGTGGGTGCACTGGTGCAACACACAGTGTGATA
>JAUCMX010000011.1:11529081-11559081 GCA_033459395.1 Hemibagrus guttatus
TCACATTTATAGCTTTCTTTCTTTCTTTCTTTCTTTCTTTCTTTCTTTCTTTCTTTCTTTCTTTCTTTCTTTCTTTCTTTCTATCTTTCTATAATTCTGTCGTTCTTTCTTTCAATAACAAATGAAAGAACATCAGATAATTCATCAAATCAATAACATCACATTTATAGCTTTCTTTCTTTCTTTCTTTCTTTCTTTCTTTCTTTCTTTCTTTCTTTCTTTCTTTCTTTCTTTCTTTCTTTCTTTCTTTCTATAATTCTGTCGTTCTTTCTTTCAATAACAAATGAAAGAACATCAGATAATTCATCAAATCAATAACATCACATTTATAGCTTTCTTTCTTTCTTTCTTTCTTTCTTTCTTTCTTTCTTTCTTTCTTTCTTTCTTTCTTTCTTTCTTTCTTTCTATAATTCTGTCGTTCTTTCTTTCAATAACAAATGAAAGAACATCAGATAATTCATCAAATCAATAACATCACATTTATAGCTTTCTTTCTTTCTTTCTTTCTTTCTTTCTTTCTTTCTTTCTTTCTTTCTTTCTTTCTTTCTTTCTTTCTTTCTTTCTATAATTCTGTCGTTCTTTCTTTCAATAACAAATGAAAGAACATCAGATAATTCATCAAATCAATAACATCACATTTATAGCTTTCTTTCTTTCTTTCTTTCTTTCTTTCTTTCTTTCTTTCTTTCTTTCTTTCTTTCTTTCTTTCTTTCTATAATTCTGTCGTTCTTTCTTTCAATAACAAATGAAAGAACATCAGATAATTCATCAAATCAATAACATCACATTTATAGCTTTCTTTCTTTCTTTCTTTCTTTCCTTCTTTCTTTCTTTCTTTCTTTCTTTCTTTCTTTCTTTCTTTCTTTCTTTCTTTCTTTCTTTCTTTCTTTCTTTCTTTCTTTCTTTCTATAATTCTGTTGTTCTTTCTTTCAATAACAAATGAAAGAACATCAGATAATTCATCAAATCAATAACATCACATTTATAGCTTTCTTTCTTTCTTTCTTTCTTTCTTTCTTTCTATAATTCTGTCGTTCTTTCTTTCAATAACAAATGAAAGAACGTCATATAATTCATCAAATCAATATCACATTTATAACTTTCTTTCTTTCTTTTTTAATTTTTTCTTTCTTTTTTCTTCTTTCTTTCTTTCTTTCTTTCTTTCTTTCTTTCTTTCTTTCTTTCATTCTTTCTTTCTTTCTTTCTTTCTTTCTTTCTTTCTTTCTTTCTTTCTATCTTTCTTTCTTTCTTTCTTTCTTTCTATAATTCTGTTGTTCTTTCTTTCAATAACAAATGAAAGAACATCAGATAATTCATCAAATCAATAACATCACATTTATAGCTTTCTTTCTTTCTTTCTTTCTTTCTTTCTTTCTATAATTCTGTCGTTCTTTCTTTCAATAACAAATGAAAGAACGTCATATAATTCATCAAATCAATATCACATTTATAACTTTCTTTCTTTCTTTTTTAATTTTTTCTTTCTTTTTTCTTCTTTCTTTCTTTCTTTCTTTCTTTCTTTCTTTCTTTCATTCTTTCTTTCTTTCTTTCTTTCTTTCTTTCTTTCTTTCTTTCTTTCTTTCTTTCTTTCTTCCTTCCTTCCTTCCTTCCTTCCTTCTTTCCTTCCTCCCTTCCTTACTTACTTCCTTTCTTTCTTTCAGTACACTTGTGGATTTTGGACTGTTGGCTTTTAAATGAAAAAAATCCAGCCTCAGGGGTTTTGACATTGGCAATAAAATATTGATGTATTTCTGTGACAGAGAAGACAAAAAATGCATTTGTTGTAAATGATGTCAGTCAGTTCATCATTTCTATCACTGAAATATTGATGTGAAATATGTAAGTGAAATCTAATCATATATCATTATGAAAATGTCACCACACTGCATAGGTTTTAAAGGGAATCGGAGGAGCTGATTTGATTGAACAGTGCAGCAGATGCAGCAGAGTCTCATCACACCTCTGGATAATGCATTTACAATTACGTTTTACATTTTTCAGCGTGCACCGCTGGTCACAAATACACCCATAATATACGCTATAATGCCTTTTTTATCGCTTATGTCTTTTTTCATGGATTTTTACCCCGCTTCAAATCTGTTGCCAACCCTTTATATTGCATACCTTGTTATTTTGTAATAATAAATGGACAGATGGATCTTCTTCACCAAACTTTTAATCAGGGCTGTGATTATCAAATGACGCTAACTCCTTTTGAAGACGTTCTAAATGACGGTGTGATCTGAACTGCAGATACCTCATTAGCCCTTAGATGGGCCGTTCTCTCCACCACATCAGCGCAGAGCAACAGCTGTGTGTGTGCTACCTTAATTAACACTGTACTTCATACTCACGCTAGCATGCCTCTGGGGAGAGGACTATCTCCACCATATTCTTCCTTCAGCTTCAGCAGCCTTTGAAAGAGCCACTGTCTTGGTTGGAATATCACAACAGCAGCTCATAAAATATCCAGATTTACTTTTTCTGAGCATTGTGTTCTGTTTATGATGCAAAATTTGATCATAATTATAGTGCACTACTATTAATCCCAACTCACCTCTGAATGCTTAGCTCTATTAATTGACCTTGGAAGTGCTGTTCCCACCATGAATTTGGATCAAGAGAGCTGCAGTAGGACATGGGTATGTTTTATATTCAGTGTGTAGCGGCATATTGTAGGTTGTGGAATAAATTATTTACCCTCCAGATAGAGGCTAGAGGATGAGCATTGCTACTGAAAACCAACTGCAGAGAAAAATAGACATCCTAGCATCAGAAAAGGCTCTTTACTACTTGATATTTTTGTACACTGTTAATTGTTCATTATTCACGCCATGAAACAGGACAAGGGAAGAGATCCAAATGTCATAGAAATAAAAAGGATTTGTATGAGTCCTGCTCAAGCAGACATGAAACCATCTTGTATTTCATAACAGTGAGTACGGAACACGGAGAGAAGCAAAATGAAATGCTGTTGTTTCTTTCCTCATCACCTCCACCGCCCTGCTTTAACGGGTAATTGAAGCCAATGTTGCTACCTGATATTGTTCTCAGTCCAATCAGAGAGCCCGGAATAGATACCAGTGTATTGACCTGCACTGCTGGCAGCAGGGAATTAAAAGCACTCCGGTAAGCATGAGCACTGCAGCAGCAGCAGCCCACAGACACTCTGCTAACAGAAAACGGAAGCATCCATCCAAGCCAGTTGTAGTCCTCGAATGCCATATGGACCAGCCGTGTTTTCGTGTGTGTTTTTGAGAGGCTTACATCTGATTCTGCCTGTTGCTCTCCATTGCACCATTCTGCTAACATACCGCTGCTGCATCCAAATGTCTGGTCTGGCATTAGTATGGCTCAGCATGCCAAAATGAGGCTTTTTTCTATTAGGATTTGTCCCTGGAGGGTCTGATTCTGAAGGAGGCAGAAAACTGACACAGCACGCATGAGTGGCCATGCCATAGGCAAATGTTTAGGCTAATTGGTGACAAAAGATTTTTGCTCATTTCCTCCGTTGGCCGTGTTTACTTTGCTATGGACTGGGCACGAATCCAAAGCAGAAAGGGTGCACATCATAATTGTGATCAATTCAGCGTGAAGAGGTTAGGCATGTTCAACCCCAGATGTCTGTCTTTTTGTCAGACAAGCTGTGGGGGATATCATCAGTCAGACAGAGAAAGCCATTCAGATAGAAAGAAGATCTTCAAAGACACACAGAAATAAAGGAACAGGGAGGTGACACATCAGCACCTCTTCATATCTACTCTAACACAAGCTTATTCAACACGTGCCCTTTCTGCCTTAATGTCACTATGGGGATATTAATATCATCAGGGCCTGGCTGAGATTTACGTCCCCCATTCTCACCAGTGTTTGAACTGCTCTTGTCTCCATCACTGGCCTGCCTGCACGCTGACACATCAAAGCCTGTCACACTCAAAAGAGCAGGGCGAGACGACTGGCGAGGGCTCTGAAAGTGATTTGCGAGTGCAAGCTGACAGACAGGCGGAACACATTTGGCTAATGGTCTTTTTTTGGTCATTGTTGCGGTTTTAGTGTTAAGAGGTAATGCTACTTTGAGGCATTTGGCCTTGTAGATGCAGAGATGCTTAACTCAGAATGCCTGTATATTAATATATAACATGGAGAAAAACAAATATTAGGGAGGTCTTGAAAGATGTAAGCCAGTGACAAGCTGAAAATTTGAGCATATCTTCTCCATAGCACATTTACTTGGCAGTCTTACCACATATGGGATTTTTATGTGCTTTGGAGTCAAATTCTTTTCATACAATCCATGAATTTTTTGGGCATGTTCTATGTGATTCTTTTGGATTTTAAAACTATGTCTCTCCAATTTCATCACAAATTCCCACTAGCTTGTTCTCCTCTTACACCAGCTCATGAAGTCGAAGGCCAACAGGTGCTTCTCCTGACAGGTATGAATCCATCCAGACACATTTTTCTGACCTGTTTCTTATGCAGTATCATGCACATAGTAGCTGTATGTACATGGAGGACAGGGCTAACTGCTCTTTTCTGTATAAATGAGCTAACAGATGCCCACAGTTGGCTAGAGTCATTCTGACTGTCAGGAGTAATGCTATTCTTCCCACCCAGAGAACAGGGCCAAGAATTCTCTCTTGGACTCTCAGCCATGGATGATTGTGGCATTGTTGGCATTTAAACACACACTCTCCTAAATAAAGTTGAATGCTTTACCAGTGGGCCACTTGGATGCCCGGTATCAAGCAATTAAAATAAAACCACAGGGGTGGACTAATGAGAAATTCATGACCTTGCACACTGAACAAGTAAAAACTCCAGATGTCATGTATTGCTTGCCTGGAATTATAACTGACCAAGAAAAGTGTAGCTAAAATAATGGAAAAACATATGGCAAGCTAGTACAGTAATACAAACTAATGGAAGCAAACAAAAATATAGAGCATGTCAATGTGTCTTTATAACCTCAGTAAAAAAAACTAGTGTTTTGGCTATGAGCTGTGATTTTCTGTTTTGTACATCATGCATGACATAAATTATTCAAAGCTGACGCGTTTTTATTTATATATTTCTAGTCGATATGTTTAACCGCAAGGTGATTGTGTGTGCTATCAAAAGAGTTTTGAGGTCGGCTTTTTTTGCGCCAAACTTTATTTGACTCTGTATTTTACTCAGTAAATTCCATATATAAAGTCAGATTGGTTGTGTGTTGAGGAGGTATTACAGTGCTATAGTTACTGCAATGAGACATGCTGTCACGAAGCAGACACCGACGGTTGAATGCAAGTGCAAGGCTTTTAATAACAAAAGTCAAATAATTAGGAACAGTGCAAAATCAGGAACGCGGAAAAGCGAACAGGTGACCATCAGGTCAACATGAGTGAACTGATCCTCAAGGGCAAAGTCAAGGTCGAGATAAAAAAAAGAGGAAAATCAGCAGACTTCGTAACATCACAAACATGGGAACAGAGCATAAAACTCACAATGAGGAACTGAAACCAAGGTGACCATAATCAGAAAGCTGTTGACTGTGAGCGTGACAGTGCTGGTGGTTGCTGGGAGTTGGAGTTCATGGCAGCCATGTTTGTTGGCCGAGTCTGTGACAGTATGCAATGTGAAGCATGCATTAAATTTAAACTTCAGTGTTGTTGTTTTTGTTGTTGTTGTCCTTCGGCTGCTACCTGTTTGGGTTCACCACAGCGGATCAGACAATCTGCATATTTGATATTGGCACAGGTTTTACACCAGATGTCCTTCTTGACGCAACCATCCCATTTTATCCAGGCCCGGGACCGGCACTGAAAGTTAACCCCTCAGTAGCTGGGTCGGTTCCCTGCCTGGGTCCAATAAAGAATAGAGTTTTTCTTGTTCTGAAATTTACTTAACACTGTGCTATGTCCAAAAAAACCAATTGCCCAGACACCTGGTTGCTTGTGCGAGTGTCTGTGTTTCAGTCAGTCAGTAAGATATTAACGTTACATAAGCTTCATTTTAATGTTGTGCCTCTTTGATGTCATGTTTACAAGTCAATGGAAAATGATCTGAAAAAATATGGACCGAACCAATGATTTACCAAATGGAATCAGAATGCTGTTTAAATCTTGATAAATACCGAATCTGCTTAGCTCCACTGAAGTAGCAGGTTTCTAATAGAGCCTACTGTTTTGCAAACCCAGTCTATAATTGGATGCAGTGCTCTCAGAAGCTTGTATATTGGTCTGATCATTACAAGAGCATGTTTCAGATTTCTGTCCTATTGCTTTTGTCCTGTATGCTATGTAGATGAAGAAGATTTATTTATAACTTCTTATTTTTTATATGGGTTCAGTGGATATGTAGCGTGCATATTTATCTCTCTCTTTCAGTTCAGGATTCAGTAAACAATGCTTCTTTTTATTGCAAGCACAAGCTGGATATCCTCAAGCAAGTGTTTCTGTATTTGCTACTAAAATGGATTCTAAATTCTCTGGGCAAAACTGTAGACTCTGTGTGTGTGTGTGTGTGTGTGTGTGTGTGTGTGTGTGTGTGTGTGTGTGTGTGTGTGTTAGTGTGAGAGAGAGACAGAGAGAGAGAGAGAGAGAGAGAGAGAGAGAGAGAAAGATAGGGAGATAGGGAATTGCATCAGGGCGAGTGTGTCTTATTATTTATGTGCTGCAATCTAGTTTAGAATTATGAGAGGGTTTGGGTTCTTACTCTGAAGGTCTGAGTGTCTTTACCTATATGGTTGTGTCTATGTCTTTGGACTGACACGCAATTTAAAAAGCGTCATACCAAGAGCCAGTACGGGATTTGCCGCAGTACGTCTCTTCTTACCGTGCTGACAGGGGTATTATGAAAGTGATGCAACAGTAATTACTCTTTATGCAAATGATGAATCATGCAACAGCCCCATTTTGATCATCTATAAGCAGCTGAGACATAGAACTAGAGCGTCGAGATGCCAAAATCCAATTTGTAGCTCAGTGTGCGTGACTGCAGTGTGCGAATTTGCTCAGTATATATTTCAGCATCCAGAATGATCTAGAATGACAATAAGAGAATGAAATGTTGTACAACTATGAAGACAACCTCAAGAATGCGTTTTTTTTTTTCAAGACAAGAGTTTCCAAAGACCTTCTATACAGATTTCTTTCATGATAGAAAACACTTTGATGTCCTTCTGCCCATGAGGATTTTTTGGAGTAGAAAGAAGCTTGACAATGTCTCTAGGATAACAGCATTATTCAGGGAGCTTTGCTATGATCTATGGTAATGGTTTATACAGAGAAACTTGAATTCTGGAAAACAGCCATAAAATCATAAAAAGTTGGGTTTCAACCAAAATGTGTTTGGAAAATATGTTTTTCTGCAAATAATATATTTCGATATCTCTACTTTGAGAAAACAAATAGATTATTTTTACCAAAATAATAAGGAAGTATTTTTATTTACTTACTTTATAACCTCTATATTATGCAACTTCACCCTGGGTATGAAGTCAGTTCAACAAACTGAACTGTAAATGCTGCTAGTCTGCTTAAACAGGTCTACAACTTTGTTTTTGTTTCTGATTATTTGTTTTATACAGCATAACATAATGGACATAAGCCTGATCAAGTCAGTTTGTAATCAGATCGGTCTTTTATATACAATAATTTGACATTTCTTTTTATTCTTTTTTATTTTTATTTCACATTTAAATGCTCGACAGTTAAAACTAAGTAGGTCATTTAAATATAGAAAAATTTATAATAAAAGACATTAATAATAGGAAATAAAGTCAACCAAATGGAAAGCCTGAATTAATCAGCGATTATTTCCCCATCAATGTTGATGTAAATGGAGATCAGTCGAGTAAACTGACAATTATAAGATTCGTGGTGAAATTCTGTGAGTGACTTTTATCTCATTGATTCATTTACTATTACAAATGTATTTTATATATATATATATATATATTTTAATCATTGAATTGAATATTTTTTAATGAAAGAATTGCCAATTCTGTTGTTTGTCCACAAGCTGATTAGGTCACAAATAAAAATAGAGTTGGAATTGAATCCAATCCTAAAAATGTGATTTTTCTTTCTCAAATGTTAAGATTTTTTGCTGTAGCTTTATTTCTTGTTGAGATATGTGCAAAGAAAAGATTACTATATACTGTATAATCCATCTATCTGTGGTTCTTTATATAAACCCATCCACCCCAGATACAGGCAGAGCAGCAGCAAATCATTCTACTGTACTTTTTTCTAAGAATATGGCTGAATGTAGCAGCTAATGCACATTAGGCATGTTATACACTCAAGCAATGTCTTTTAATGGTATTTAAAGCCATTTCTTAAAAACAAATGTGAAACTGACAGCCATGATTAAGTTACGTTCTGCTAAGACATATCTTTTTGGATTTCAGAATTAAAAGCTTCTCTTTCTCTTAGATAGAGTAATAGAGTATTCAAAAGGTCTCTGTTTGCCCTTGAGACACAAAAAGAATTTTCCCACCATACACTGACAATACACTGTAAGATATCTCTCTCTCTCTCTTTCTATCTCTCTCTCTCTCTCTCAGTGTGTCTGCATGTGAGGTTGACATTGGCAGCCTGGTTATATGCCAGGATTAGTCTCACCTCATAGCATTTTTGGGCGCTTTTTGGGGACAAGGTGTACCTATATAAGACTGCATGATATGGTCAAAAAAGGGGATTTTGGCAAACCTTTTTAGTAGTTTTTTTATTTACCTTTTTATGTAGTTTTAGATTACCTTCTATCAGTTTTATATGATGATAATGTCAATGATGATGATGATGATTGTTATTATTATTATTAACTTTATTAATCCCCTTTAGGGAAAAGTCAAGTTGAAACATCAGTGCAAAGAGAAATAACATCAGAGAAAACCTATACAAAACCTATACATCACCGATACATACATTGGCTCTGTACATCTACTCTGCACAATGACAGTAAAGTTGAATCTAATCTAATCTAAAAACAGTGTAGAATAAATATAGTACAAGATCAAAAATCTAAATAAATCTAAATAAGAGAATCAATTAAATAAATCTGTGTGTATGTCCATATGCTAAAGTTCTTTTATATATACATGTGCAATTTTCTTTGTGTTTATATACTTGTATTGATTATTATTATTATTATTATTATTATTATTATTATTATTATTATTATTATTATTATTATTATTATTATTATTATTATTATTATTATTATTAGTGTTCTTCTTCTTATTATTGAGGCATTGGTGGCTCAGTGGTAGGTTACTCGCCTATCATGCGGAAGGCCCGGGTTCGATTCCAGCCAATGCCTCAACCCCAGCCACTGGATGCAGTGCCGGTCCCAAGCCCGGAAAAATGGGAGGGTTGCGTCAGGAAGGGCATCCGGCGTAAAACATTTGCCAAGTTGTTGTGCGGACCAGTTGGTCCGCTGTGGCGACCCCGAACAGGGAGCAGCCGAAAGCAACTTTTTCTTCTTATTATTATTATTGAATCATGTTATTTATTAACACACCCACATAGAAAACACGTATATGTAGAGCATCTATGTAACATAAAGTCAGCAGGTCATTGTTTGATTGGTTTGAGCTATAAGCTATACCGCTCTGTCCTCGTATTGCACGTAATGTAATTATTCAGGTCAGGCTAGCGTCTTTATGTTCTATGGGTGACTGTGTGTTGTGTCTGTTGGACAGCTTTATGGCAGCTTATTTATGCCAAACTTTATTTTGCTCGGTTTCGTCAGTGTTTCCACATGCCTGTCATCGCCTGTCATTCATGAATTACAAATAAATAAATAAATAAATAAATAAATATATAAATAAAAATAAGCAGTAGGCTTTTTTTGTTGTTGTTTTTCTGGTTGTTGAATCTACTTGTCTCGTCAGCTATGAATAAAAAAAACCAAAAAACAAAAAACTAACAGCCTGGCAAGAAATCTGTTTGGCTACCGCTGGGCTGTGATAAGGATCCATTGCAATTCTCTTGTTTGTGTGAGTATTAGACATTTACATTTATGCCTTTTGGCAGAGACTTGCATACAGAGAGACGGTCATTTATATTGCTTATACAACTGAGCAGTTAAGGGTTCAGTTAAAGCTTGCTCACGGGCCCGACAGGGGCAGCTTAGTGGTCCTGTGATTTGAACCTTCCTATTAGGAGCCCAACACCTTAACATCTGAGCTACCACTTCCCTCTTATTCCCACTTACTGGACTAAGATGTATGTATGTAACAATTTATTTACCTCGTACAGATGAGAACAAGGGTTAGAGCGAAGGATCAGAGCAAAGCAGATGAAGTGAGGTGAGTACAGACTGAATCCTGAAAGCCAGCAGTATAGAAGTGAACACAGATAGTGAGGAACTAAAATGAAGAGAAGTTTTAAACAAGAACTGAATAATAGAAGCAGGCAAAGAAAGGAGGCATGATATAATAAGACACACCATACAAAATAATGTTACATTCACGTGAGAATGCGTCAGGTAACCATTCATTTTTGTGCATGTGCACAGCTTTATTGACAGTAGCAAGTGGCTAAGTGACAGCGTGACAATGTGATATGAGATGTTCTTAGGTAGATATGGTGCAGTAAATTGACAGATCCAGATAATTGGCTCAGATGATGCCTTGGACCAATCCGACGGCATGTGCAGTCCGACATTAATTCAATCCCCCACTCACAGTTAGTCAATTTCATCTTACCTTCTCATGTATGACTTCTTATTAAATGTATAAAGAGATACTATGAAGAAAAAGTGCTTTGGAGGAAACAGAAGAGTATGTTGATGTCTCTGGTGAGTGTATGTGCTTTGCCTTGCTTTGCAAAAAATCTAATACGAAGCTTAGCATGGAACTACAATCATTAGCTTAAGTACATTTTAAGCAATAGTAGTGTTTCTAATTTGTATAGTAGGCTGTGTTGCTTTTCTTCTATTTGAAACAAACAAATAAACCAAAAAAAAAAAATGCTGGACAGTGTGCATCCACACACAGCAACAGTAGCGGTCACTACATGCCCACAAGAGACAAACTACAAGCAACACAAGCGACTTGTTGCTTGCTAGTGAGAATGTAAACTCAGAAATCACAACACCCTCCAAATAAACTGACTAATATTATGAGTAACACATAGAATACAGGAAACTAGAGTGAGTGAGACTGTGGAAACCGGAAAAAACAAGGCTTCATGAGTATGGTCTGTGAGTCAGAGTAGTTTAGACAGAGTAGTTTAGTCTTTGATTACAGGTCATGATTAGACACTGGTGTAATTAGTCAGGAGAAGAGTGTTGGGTTGGTAATTAGGTAGTGCATAACACTGGGAACATTTTGATTCACGACAACAGTTCCTTTTTAACACCTTCACGTTTTTTAACATTACACTGTCCATCCATTCCACTGGAGGAAAGGAGATCGACTTAGCATACATTTTCAATCAGTATAAACAAATGAATTATTTTATCGCCGTAAGTCTGATATAAAATGAGTCAGGACACTGTTGGCTTTCAGTATGAGATGTTTTTGCCTTTGTTTGGACAACCTTACACAGTATTCTAGTGATTGAAAATAACACTTTCAAATTTTAGATCCTTATGAATAAGCACTCAAGGCATCTCAGAGAGCAGAAATGAGTTTGATGGGTTACAATTTTGAAGATATAAACATTTGTGTGAATAAAAAAACCAACAAAACTCTTTGAATATATCGCCCCAAGTAGGCTAAGTAAAAGCTGAAATACTTATGAAAAAATTCAAATAACTAGATCCCAGAGTGTCTACTTTCATAAGAAGCATTAACCACTACTGTGGATTGTGACATGACAAAGAAATTCATGGCCGGCGCAAAATTCAATTTTTGCTTAAAAAGATTTCAATAACCTTCTTTAAAATAAAAAACAAGATAATGGTTAGCCACGATTGAGCTGCAGTAATACACAATGACCAACTCAGATAAAATTAGTATTCCAAGATAAGTGTTCATGTGTGTACGTGTGCTGCGTGAAATATTAGTATTGAAGCACATATATGCCATCTGCCATGACCTACTGCCACTGAGGAACGTATACACCATCTGTGGAAGGTCATGGCAAAAACAAACCCGCGCCTAATGTCCATTCACAAAACTTCCAGGTGCAAAAGCTCTACAGCATTTATCTGCAGTTTGGGTTAACCCTTACTCTGTCTCACACTCTGTCTCTGTCTCAGTCCTGAACTAAACCTGATCAGAAGGTTAAATGATTAGTGTAAAGTCTGTTGCGATGATATCCATGGCCTTTCCTAGATTAACAGTTCCCACTGCAATGATGTTGATATTCCACTGCTGTCTCTGATTTCATCCCAGCTCTATTCGCTGTGGACTGTGAGAAGCCCTGGCTGACACAGGTGACAGGCTGCTGTCTGTCTTTTCCTTACTAAAGCAGTAGGGACAGGCATAACAGATCCTCTAAGTTCACAGACTATCATTTTAGCTTAAGGCCCTTTTATGGAAATGGCTCTACTGTCTTTCATTCAGAGCTTGGATCTTATGGCCCATGCCAGGCACTGCAGAGAGAAATACTTGATATATTTTTAATAGCACCAGTCTGCGTTATGTAACTTTTTTTTTTTTTTTTACTCAGAGAGAAACAGAGCTCAAAGATGAGAGTGATAATTTCTCGGTTGACGCTCTTTGCTTACATGCAATAATATGACTGTAATCAACATCAGTAACTGTAAATGAGCTTTCTCAAACATTCAGATACATAATTAGAGCATTGATGCTCCTGTAATCACTAATGATACTCGGCCAAATATCCAGGCCTTGTAGGTTAGGCATGTACATGACATTTCGGAGCTAATTAGATCAGAAGAAAACCGTAAACAGCAAGCTATAGTGGCCCATCTGCCTAAGGGTTCTCAAGGCAAAGGTTCTCTTTTTTTGCCAGCCAGGGACCTTCTTTAGTAAAAAGTCATTTACAGACCTCCATATAACTGCAGCACAGAATCATTTTATGAACACAGTCCAAATATATAAATGTTGCCAAACGTACATATCAGCCAAAAGAGCTTTTATTGCTGAACTCTCCAACCACAGGCTTTTAAAATATATAGTTTCTAAACATTTTGCATCACAGTAATATAATTTTCTTAGATTAATAAACACTGCAGTTTCCGCTTGATATTTATTTTTAATCTGAAGTTTTAAACCAATTCATATTGTCATTTAGATAGATTACAACCAATTGAAATGATTTAACTTGTAACTCTAGCAACAGTTCTAACAACCGTAACAATAATGTGCTTAGAAAACAAAGGTTCCTCATTGTTTCTTTGAATACTAAAAGGGTTCTTCTCTTCTAAATCGACAGAGGTTTTAATCACAAGGAAAAATCTCAACTTCAATGACAATGATGATGCCGTCGTCGACAAGAAGTCCTTTTTGTTACTAAATTGTAATACCTTTAAATAAAATTCAAACAGGGCGGAAGCGATTGAAGAAAACGTATCTCAGATGTCTGACCTAGCTGTGACCTTGACCTTGTCAAACAGACCAAAATCTAATCAGTTCATCTGCTGCTTTCATTCCATTCCATATCGATCCTACAAACAAGCGGTTAAAATCACGTTAAGGAGAATCTCGAAGGGATGAACAGACGCACAGACAACCACGATGATAACACCTAGTGGCAGGGACATGACTTGAATGTAGGATATAGGATAAATTATCTAATATTTGTTAATAGCTGATTAATTAATATCATCAGACATTTCTTAGTTTGAAGTTGGATTATTGAATAATTCTGCTTCTTTCTAGAATTAATATGATGCTGTGATACCAGACTTTTCTACCTAGAAGCTTTAAAGAACAAGCTGAAGAGCTCTAAAAGGTTCTTTATGGAGGGTTTTACTCTAAGATTGTAGTTGATATTGAGCTTCAGTGTTGTCATGAATCCTGCTTTGAGAACCATCAGCCTCAGGGAAGAGCATGCTGGGAGTCTCACCTTTGCCTGAGTGGATAATCTTGCCTGGATCCTGTAGATTTGTTATTTCTAAGGATCTGTTTCTCTAATCAGATTGTCCTGTGAATATCCCAGGACTATTTTTCACAATATGCTCATCCCAAACACACTTAGTACTGCTTGTCTTTACTCTGTACACCTCTGTACAGTCCTGATGGGAGAACTGGTTCCCTTTTGAGGCTGGTTCCTCTCAAAGTTTTTCTCACATCATGTCTGGTTCGTTGCTCATGTTTTTTTCATCACGGATCTACATCTACATCAACATCAAGATGTCTCTTGTTTAATAGTTCTATACAAATGACGCTGAATTGAATCGATAATAATAGAGTAGCCCTGTGATACGCATCGCTATAGGTCAGAGAATCTGTGTCACCCACCTTCGTGGACAGGTAAGCCTGCACATCCGCACACACAGACACAGATGCACACAAAACCGACAAGTGAGTGGTGCAGACCAATTGCTTTGCAACTCAAGCGTGTAGTCCACGTCAAATCTGAGACACTTCAAAGTGCCTGAGAGCTTAATGCATTTTTAGTCGAGCTCTTTCAAGCCGTTCGCTGTGACTGTGCTCGTCACCATGACTCGTGGAGTGGCAAAAAAAAAGGAGACTGGAGAGGATAGAGGTATTATCTTCAACCATAAGAGAATAAACCAAATCAAATAAACTAAGAGACAGAATTAATCATTTTTTAAAAAACTAATTCACTGCAGCTTTCACTGGCATCGAGAAAACCTGAAGGTGCCACACATATACTGCGTCGAATAGCAAATCCGGATTGATTACGGTTTCCAGACTGCAGAAGAGCGAGGCACTGTGTGAGAGTGTGTGACACACATTTTCCCTTAACACTTAGGCTGCTGTAATTACTTTCTCGGTCTTCGGAGAGCGAAGCACAGGGGGTCAGAGCACCCGACCAGACCGCTTTAAGGTGCAGCAGCCGGATATGTTTAAAGTGTGTGACAGACAGCTCGGGCAGAATCAGTTAAATCCTACATCTCTGTCTGTCCTCCTGTTTTCTCTCTGACACACACATACACACAGCTGCTTGTCTGACTGCTACCTTGTGTCCCTGCATATAACTGCAGTGTTGCAACACGATGTCACCATATCCAGGTCAAGGCCAAAGACATCAGTCAGCAAACAGCCTGAGATCCATCACAGAGAAAAGCTCACTGAAACCATGAAGGTGAGAGAAGTGAGAGAAAGGTAGAGAGGTCGTGTGAGATGAAGTGAGTGAGAGAGTGAGTGTGTGAAAAATTAATGAGAGAGAGAGAGAGAGAGAGAGAGAGAGAGAGAGAGAGAGAGAGTATACATGAGTGAGTGAGTAAGTGATCGAACAAGTGAATGAGAGAGACTGAGAGAGTGCATGCCAGTGTGTAGATGGGTAAGTGAGAGAGGGAGTATGTGAAGGATATACAGGTTCATCTCAATAAATTAGAATGTCGTGGAAAAGTTCATTTATTTCAGTAATTCAACTCAAATTGTGAAACTCATGTATTAAATAAATTCAATGCACACAGACTGAAGTAGTTTAAGTCTTTGGTTCTTTTAATTGTGATGATTTTGGCTCACATTTAACAAAAACCCCACCAATTCACTATCTCAACAAATTAGAATACTTCATAAGACCAATAAAAAAAACATTTTTAGTGAATTGTTGGCCTTCTGGAAAGTCTGTTCATTTACTGTATATGTACTCAATACTTGGTAGGGGCTCCTTTTGCTTTAATTACTGCCTCAATTCGGCGTGGCATGGAGGTGATCAGTTTGTGGCACTGCTGAGGTGGTATGGAAGCCCAGGTTTCTTTGACAGTGGCCTTCAGCTCATCTGCATTTTTTGGTCTCTTGTTTCTCATTTTCCTCTTGACAATACTCCATAGATTCTCTATGGGGTTCAGGTCTGGTGAGTTTGCTGGCCAGTCAAGCACACCAACACCATGGTCATTTAACCAGCTTTTGGTGCTTTTGGCAGTGTGGGCAGCTGCCAAATCCTGCTGGAAAATGAAATCAGCATCTTCAAAAAGCTGGTCAGCAGAAGGAAGCATGAAGTGCTCCAAAATCTCTTGGTAAACGGGTGCAGTGACTTTGGTTTTCAAAAAACACAATGGACCAACACCAGCAGATGACATTGCACCCCAAATCATCACGGACAGTGGAAACATAACACTGGACTTCAAGCAACTTGGGCTATGAGCTTCTCCACCCTTCCTCCAGACTCTAGGACCTTGGTTTCCAAATGAAATACAAAACTTGCACTCATCTGAAAAGAGGACTTTGGACCACTGGGCAACAGTCCAGTTCTTCTTCTCCTTAGCCCAGGTAAGACACCTCTGAGGTTGTCTGTGGTTCAGGAGTGGCTTAACAAGAGGAATATGACAACTGTAACCAAATTCTTTGACACGTCTGTGTGTGGTGGCTCCTGATGCCTTGACCCCAGCCTCAGTCCATTCCTTGTGAAGTTCACTCAAATTCTCGAATGGATTTTGCTTGACAGTTCTCATAAGGCTGCAGTTCTCTCGGTTGGTTGTGCATCTTTTTCTTCCACACTTTTTCCTTCCACTCAACTTTCTGTTAACATGCTTGGATACAGCACTCTGTGAACAGCCAGCCTCTTTGGCAATGAATGTTTGTGGCTTACCCTCCTTATGAAGGGTGTCAATGATTGTCTTCTGGACAACTGTCAGATCAGCAGTCTTCCCCATGATTGTGTAGCCTAGTGAACCAAACTGAGACACCATTTTGAAGGCTCAGGAAACCTTTGCAGGTGTTTTCAGATGATTAGCTGATTGGCATGTCACCATATTCTAATTTGTTGAGATAGTGAACAGATTGGTGGGTTTTTGTTAAATGTGAGCCAAAATCATCACAATTAAAAGAACCAAAGACTTAAACTACTTCAGTCTGTGTCCATTGAATTTATTTAATACACGAGTTTCACAATTTGAGTTGAATTACTGAAATAAATGAACTTTTCCATGACATTCTAATTTATTGAGATGCACCTGTATAGAGAAAGAGTGTGCATGCCAGTGTGTGAATATGTGAGAGGGAGTGTGTCAGTGAGTGAGTGAACGAGTGTAAGAATGAGTGAAAGAGTGAGTGTGTGAATCATAACTGAGAGTGTGTTTGTGAATTAGTGAAAGAGTAGTGTGTGTGTGTGTAAGTGAGTGAATGAATGAACGAGTTAAAGAGGGTTAATGAGTGTGTGTAAATGAGTGAGTATGTAAGTGAGTGTGTAAGTGTGTGAATGACTGTGTGAGTGTGTCAGTGAATTAGAGAGCAGGTTTGTGAACGAGTGAGCATGTGAGAGTGTAAATGAGTGAGTGTGTGAATGAGTGAGTGGGTGAGAGTGTAAATGAGTGAGTGTGTGAATGAGTGAGCATGTGAGAGTGTAAATGAGTGAGTGTCTGAATGAGTGAGCATGTGAGAGAGTGAATTAGTGAGTGTGTAAATGAGTGAGTGTGTGAATGAGTGAGCATGTGAGAGTATAAATGAGTGAGTGTGTGAATGAGTGAGCATGTGAGAAAGTGAATGAGTGAGTGTGTGAGTGAGTGAGCATGTGAGAGTGTAAATGAGTGAGTGTGTGAATGAGTGAGTATGTGACAATGTAAATGAGTGAGTGTGTGAATGAGTGAGTGTGTGAATGAGTGAGCATGTGAGAAAGTGAATGAGTGAGTGTGTGAGTGAGTGAGCATGTGAGAGTGTAAATGAGTGAGTGTGTGAATGAGTGAGTATGTGACAATGTAAATGACTGAGTGTGTGAATGAGTGAGTGTGAATGATTTAGCATGTGAGAGTGTAAATGAGTGAGAGTGTAAATGAGTGAGTGTGTGAATGAGTGAGATTGTAAATGAGTGAGTGTGTGAATGAGTGAGCATGTGAGAGTGTAAATGAGTGTGTGTGAATGAGTGAGTGCGTGAATGAGTGAGCATGTGAGAGTGTAAATGAGTGTGTGTGAATGAGTGAGCATGTGAGAGTGTAAATGAGTGTGTGTGAATGAGTGAGTGTGTGAATGAGTGAACATGTGAGAAGGTGAATGAGTGAGTGTGTGAATGAGTGAGCATGTGAGAGTGTAAATGAGTGTGTGTGAATGAGTGAGTGTGTGAATGAGTGAGCATGTGAGAGTGTAAATGAGTGTGTGTGAATGAGTGAGCATGTGAGAGTGTAAATGAGTGTGTGTGAATGATTGAGAATGTGAGAGTGTAAATGAGTGAGTGTGTGAACGAGTGAGCATGTGAGAGTGTAAATGAGTGAGTGTGTGAACGAGTGAGCATGTGAGAGTGTAAATGAGTGCGTGTGAATGATTGAGCATGTGAGAGTGTACATGAGTGAGTGTGTGAATGAGTGAGTGTGTGAGAGTGTAAATGAGTGTGTGTGTGTGTGTGTGTGTGAACAAGTGAGCATGTGAGAGTGTAAATGAGTGAGTGTGTGAATGAGTGAGAGTAAATGAGTGAGCATGTGAGAGTGTAAATGAGTGAGTGTGTGAACTAGTGAGCATGTGAGAGTGTAAATGAGTGAGTGTGTGAACGAGTGAGTGTAAATGAGTGAGCATGTGAGAGTGTAAATGAGTGAGTGTGTGAACTAGTGAGCATGTGAGAGTGTAAATGAGTGTGTGTGAATGATTGAGCATGTGAGAGTGTAAATGAGTGTGTGTGTGTGTGTGTGTGGGTGGGTGTGTGTGTGTGTGTGTGTGTGTGAATGAGTGAGTGTGTGAATAGGTGAGCATGTGAGAGTGTAAATGAGTGAGTGTGTGAATGAGTGAGCATGTGAGAGTGTAAATGAGTGTGTGTGAACGAGTGAGTGTGTGAATGAATGAGCATGTGAGAGATGTAAATGTGTGAGCGTGTGAGTGTGCGATTGAGTGAGTGTGTGAATGAGTGAGTGTGTGAATGGGTGAGCATGTGAGAGTGTAAATGAGTGAGTGTGTGAATGAGTGAGCATGTGACAGTGTAAATGAGTGTGTGTGAACGAGTGAGTGTGTGAATGAATGAGCATGTGAGAGTGTAAATGAGTGAGCATGTGAGTGTTTGATTGAGTGAGTGTGTGACTGAGTGAGTGTGTGAGAGTGTAAATGAGTGAGTGTGTGAATGAGAGAGTATGTGAGAGTGTAAATGAGTGAGTGTGTGAATGAGTGAGTGTGTGAGAGTGTAAATGAGTGAGTGCATGAATGAGTAAGTGTGTGAATGAGTGTGTGAGAGTGTAAATGAGTGAGTGTGTGAATGAGAGAGTGTGTGAGAGTGTAAATGAGTGATTGTGTGAATGAGTAAGTGTGTGAATGAGTGAGTGTGTGAATGCGTGAGTGTGTGAGAGTGTAAATGAGTGAGTGTGTGAATGAGTAAGTGTGTGAGAGTGTAAATGAGTGAGTGTGTGAATGAGTGAGTGTGTGAGAGTGTAAATGAGTGAGTGTGTGAATGAGTGAGTGTGTGAGAGTGTAAATGAGTGAGTGTGTGAATGAGTAAGTGTGTGAATGAGTGAGTGTGTGAATGAATGAGCATGTGAGAGTGTAAATGAGTGAGCGTGTGAGTGTGCGATTGAGTGAGAGTGTAAATGAGTGAGTGTGTGAATGAGTGAGCATGTGACAGTGTAAATGAGTGTGTGTGAATGAGTGAGTGTGTGAATGAATGAGCATGTGAGAGTGTAAATGAGTGAGTGTGTGAATGAGTAAGTGTGTGAATGCGTGAGTGTGTGAGAGTGTAAATGAGTGAGTGTGTGAATGAGTAAGTGTGTGAATGAGTGAGTGTGTGAGAGTGTAAATGAGTGAGTGTGTGAATGAGTGAGTGTGTGAGAGTGTAAATGAGTGAGTGTGTGAATGATTGAGCATGTGAGAGTGTAAATGTGTGCATGGGTGTGTGTTTGTGGGTGTGTGTGTGAATAGGTGAGCATGTGAGATTGTAAATGAGTGAGTGTGTGAATGAGTGAGCATGTGAGAGTGTAAATGAGTGTGTGTGAACGAGTGAGTGTGTGAATGGGTGAGCATGTGAGAGTGTAAATGAGTGTGTGTGAATGAGTGAGGGTGTGAATGGGTGAGCATGTGAGAGTGTAAATGAGTGAGTGTGTGAATGAGTGAGCATGTGAGAGTGTAAATGAGTGTGTGTGAATGATTGAGAATGTGAGAGTGTAAATGAGTGTGTGTGAATGATTGAGAATGTGAGAGTGTAAATGCGTGTGTGAACGAGTGAGTGTGTGAATGAATGAGCATGTGAGAGTGTAAATGAGTGAGCATGTGAGTGTGTGATTGAGTGAGTGTGTGAATGAGTGAGTGTGTGAGAGTGTAAATGAGTGAGTGCATGAATGAGTAAGTGTGTGAATGAGTGTGTGAGAGTGTAAATGAGTGAGTGTGTGAATGAGAGAGTGTGTGAGAGTGTAAATGAGTGAGTGCATGAATGAGTAAGTGTGTGAATGAGCGTGTGAGTGTGCGATTGAGTGAGTGTGTGAATGAGTGAGTGTGTGAATGGGTGAGCATGTGAGAGTGTAAATGAGTGAGTGTGTGAATGAATGAGCATGTGAGAGTGTAAATGAGTGAGCATGTGAGTGTGTGATTGAGTGAGTGTGTGAATGAGTGAGTGTGTGACAGTGTAAATGAGTGAGTGCATGAATGAGTAAGTGTGTGAATGAGTGTGTGAGAGTGTAAATGAGTGAGTGTGTGAATGAGAGAGTGTGTGAGAGTGTAAATGAGTGATTGTGTGAATGAGTAAGTGTGTGAATGAGTGAGTGTGTGAATGCGTGAGTGTGTGAGAGTGTAAATGAGTGAGTGTGTGAATGAGTAAGTGTGTGAATGAGTGAGTGTGTGAGAGTGTAAATGAGTGAGTGTGTGAATGAGTGAGTGTGTGAGAGTGTAAATGAGTGAGTGTGTGAATGAGTGAGTGTGTGAGAGTGTAAATGAGTGAGTGTGTGAATGAGTGAGTGTGTGAGAGTGTAAATGAGTGAGTGTGTGAATGAGTAAGTGTGTGAATGAGTGAGTGTGTGAATGCGTGAGTGTGTGAGAGTGTAAATGAGTGAGTGTGTGAATGAGTAAGTGTGTGAATGAGTGAGTGTGTGAATGCGTGAGTGTGTGAGAGTGTAAATGAGTGAGTGTGTGAATGAGTAAGTGTGTGAATGCGTGAGTGTGTGAGAGTGTAAATGAGTGAGTGTGTGAATGAGTAAGTGTGTGAATGAGTGAGTGTGTGAGAGTGTAAATGAGTGAGTGTGTGAATGAGTGAGTGTGTGAGAGTGTAAATGAGTGAGTGTGTGAATGAGTGAGTGTGTGAATGATTGAGCATGTGAGAGTGTAAATGTGTGCGTGGGTGTGTGTTTGTGGGTGTGTGTGTGAATAGGTGAGCATGTGAGATTGTAAATGAGTGAGTGTGTGAATGAGTGAGCATGTGAGAGTGTAAATGAGTGTGTGTGAACGAGTGAGTGTGTGAATGGGTGAGCATGTGAGAGTGTAAATGAGTGTGTGTGAATGAGTGAGGGTGTGAATGGGTGAGCATGTGAGAGTGTAAATGAATGAGTGTGTGAATGAGTGAGCATGTGAGAGTGTAAATGAGTGTGTGTGAATGATTGAGAATGTGAGAGTGTAAATGAGTGTGTGTGAATGATTGAGAATGTGAGAGTGTAAATGAGTGTGTGTGAATGATTGAGAATGTGAGAGTGTAAATGAGTGTGTGAACGAGTGAGTGTGTGAATGAATGAGCATGTGAGAGTGTAAATGAGTGAGCATGAATGAGTGAGTGTGTGAATGAGTGTGTGAGAGTGTAAATGAGTGAGTGCATGAATGAGTAAGTGTGTGAATTTAGTGTGTGAGAGTGTAAATGAGTGAGTGTGTGAATGAGAAGTGTGTGAAGAGTGAATGAGTGATTGTGTAAATGAGTAAGTGTGTGAATGAGTGAGTGTGTGAGAGTGTAAATGAGTGAGTGTGTGAATGAGTGAGTGTGTGAAGAGTTTTAATGTGGGGTGAATTTTGTGAATGAGGGGTGTGTAAATGAGGGGTTGTGTGAATAGGGGAGTGTGTGAGAGTTTTAAATGAGTGAGTGTGTGAATGAGTAAGTGTGTGAAGAGTGGGAAATGAGTGGGGTGTGAACGAGTAAGTGTGTGAATGAGGGGAGTGTGTGAGAGTGTAAATGAGTGGGGTGTGAATGAGTGAAGGGTGTGAATGGGTGAGTGTGTGAGAGTGTAAATGAGTGAGTGTGTGAATGAGTGAGTGTGTGAAGAGTGAAATGAGAGTGTGTGAATGGGTCAGAAAGTGAGAGGTAAATGATGTAATGAGGAAGATTGAGAAAAAAAGTGAGGAAAATGTAAAGAGCAATATGAGAATGAAATTTTAAAAAAAGCGAAAAAAGGTAAAGAAAAATGGAGAAAGAAAATGAAAATGGGAAAAGAGCAAAAGTGACAGGTAAAGAGTGAATTGAGAGAGAGAGACAGAGAGAGAGAAAGAGGGAGAGAGTGAGAGAGCGAAAGAGAGAGTGCAGAAGAGAAAGGTGTGAAGAGAGTGAGAGAGAGTAAAGAGAGAGTGTGAGAAGAGAGAGAGAGAGAGAGAGTAAAGAGAGAGATTGGGGTAAATGAGTAAGTTTTTGTCAAATGAGGAAATGTTGTGAGAGGTATTAAAAAAGAGTGGTTTTGGTCAATTTTCTGTTTTTTTTGTGTGAGTGTAAATGAGTGATTGTGTGAATGAGTAAGTGTGTAAATGAGTGATTGTGTGAATGAGTGAGTGTGTGAGAGTGTAAATGAGTGAGTGTGTGAATGAGTAAGTGTGTGAATGAGTGAGTATGTGAATGAGTGAGTGTGTGAATGAGTAAGTGTGTGAATGAGTGCGTGTGTGAGAGTGTAAATGAGTGAGTGTGTGAATGAGTGAATGAGTGTGTGAATGGGTGAGTGTGTGAGAGTGTAAATGAGTGAGTGTGTGAATGAGTGAGTGTGTGAATGAGTGAGCATATGAGAGAATGTGAATGAAAGTGGGTCAGAAAGACTGAGTAGGTAAGTATGCATGATAAATCAACAAAGAGGAAGAGAGAGAAAAAAGACAGCTAGAGGTAAACGTAGTAAGAGAGACAATATGAGAAAGAATGTGAAATAGAAAGCGACAGAAAGGAATAAAGACAAAGGACTAGGAGAAAAGAAGATAAAGAAACAGTGGGAAAAGCAGACAGAAATGTAGACAGGATATAAGAGATGAATTGAGAGAGAGAGACAGAGAGAGAGAAAGGGGGAGAGAGTGAGAGAGCGAGACAGAGAGAGACAGAGAGAGAAAGGGGGAGAGAGAGTGAGAGAGAGAGAGAGAGAGAGCGAGAGAGAGAGAGAGAGAGAGAGAGAGACAGAGAGAGAGAGGTTGGTCAGTAAATGACCAATCAGTATGTTGTCAACAAATGAGGAAGTTTAGTGCACTGCCTCACTGGCTCATTAAAACAGCACCTGTGGCCTTGCTGCAGCTCACATCTGTCTGCTTCCTCCCTCTTTATCTCTCTCTCTCTCTCTCTCTCTCTCTCTCTCTCTTGCTTTCACCTTTACACACAGCTACTTTGCCAGTAAAGTACTAAGTATTATGCATTAAAGTATTACAGCCATTTTGCATTTAAAGCACTTTTGCTGCAGCACATCATGCTACTAATGTGGCTTATCTGAGAAGGAAGGACTGACCACGTATAAAACGTGTGACTCTCATTCTTTGAAAGTGAGATGCAGGTCTCAGCAGAATAAAAAAGAGAAGATTTCAGATTAACCTCTGCATTCCACACATCAAAGAGACTGCTGTCCACAGCAATCACGTCCAAGTGCGGCACCCAAAAATGTTCTGACCTTTTCCCTCCATAAAAGTGCTTCTGCAGCAAAGCCGTGTGATCCTGCGGTAAGTCCTGCTGAAAAGAAATAAGACTGGCAGCACTGATCACACCAGAGGTCAGCATCATCCATATACAGCAGGCCATAACAAAGGCAGCATGTGGGAGTGTCTGTGTCTGTGTGTGTCTATTTCAAGTGAACGTTCCTTTCATTTCTGTATTCTAGCTTTCTCTGTTGTGTGCGTGTGAAACATTGTGTGAGTGTGCATGTATGCAAGTGTGTCCGTTCCCTGTCAAGGTCTGCAGGCTACAGGAAGATGGTAACAGGCTTCAGTACACAGACAGAGGCTGTCACTATCTCACTACCCATGCACCCTTTTCTCACTCCAGCTGCAACATCCACCTTAGATGATACTCTATATTTATATGAACCCTCACTTGCTGGATTATTAGACACCTACAAGATAGGTAACCCTATCATCTAAGTGCACTTTGTAGGTCTAATGTGCTGTGAGACTGTGAGGCGAGGCAGGAAGTGAGCAAAGGCACTTGGTGTATGTTTTATTGCGGGAAAACCAAGACACATTGTTAAAGTCTATTGTGGAGGTCGATACACTACAACAAACTTATGATAATCTATAACCAGAATAAGAAATGACGAAATGAGTAAGAATTAAATACAGAAAGCTAGAGCTAGAAAAATAAGGACAGACTGAAAGACACAATATGAGAATGAGACACAGCCACAACAGGATATAAAGAGACAGAAATATCAAGGGCTAATAGAAAACAGGTGAATATGATCATGGAAACCAAAACAAACATGAGCGCATGGAGAACTGTAACACGATGGGGAGATTTGTTACAATGAGGATACAATCACTAAATCTGGACTTTTACAATCACCCAAACCTGTCTAATAAAGTGGCCTTTAAAGGGGCGTTCATACATACAGAGACACAGCGCCTGGAGACCACTCATTTTCAAATGAGAGAGTAAGTAGTATGTCGGCGTGTCAAAGTGAAGAAACATTTTATGCAAAATGGAGTGACTTATAACACGTGATCCTCATTTTATAGCCTAGAATATTAGCTTTTAATGATTAACCATATCAAGCACGTCTGACATGACAAATAGCCATGCTGCCTGCGAGTCTGAATTGTTTTGCGAACCCAGTCATTTCAGTGCTTTTGCTGCAGACAGATGACCACGGTAGCAAAAGGCACACACTGCTTCTCCTTCATCTCATATTAGATTTATATACAAACACCCTCTCTCTCCTTTCATTTTAACAGCAAGTGGAATGCTAGTTGAAGTGCCACCCCTGATATGGCAACTGATAGCAGGAATGCCTACTGGTGACTTTATAGTACGGAGATAAAATCGCTGCATGTGTGAACGTTTCTTAAGCATACCTACTGTTTAAAATCTCCAGCATTGCTTCTGTGCCTGATCCACTCATAACACACTCTAACATACCACTATCATGTCAGGTACTGCTGTGCTGAAAAAGATCCAACACCAAACTAATATCTAGTTATCAGTGACCTTTTAGCGGCACGTCTCTATCACTGCAGGGGGGGAAATGACTAACAGATTGTTCAGAGCAACAGACTGCAATCAGGAATGGTATGAATATATATATATTTTTTAAAGTGCACTTTATAGTGTACCTAATAAAATGACCAGTGAATGCAGGATCATAATGCATAATGGTACACAATTCATTTCGGTATTATTTTCATTGTGCTTTTTAATAATAGACATGGTCACAAAGCAGCTTTGCGTTGTGTAACAGTGGTGAGGAACAACTCCCTGAGATGACATGAAGAGGAACCAGACTCGCAAGGGAATCCATCCTCTTCTGTGTTGCACTGAATAGCAGGATTATTATAAAGCATTTTAAACAAGACTTATTTCTGGTCTACTAATGTGGTTGGTCAAAAGACTTTCCAAGAGTGCTTATACAGTACAACCGCACTGGGATGCACTGGGACGCACTGGGACTATACAAACTATACTTTCACAGAATTTAACTTTTGACTTGAAATATGAAAGCTGATCTGATGGAAATGAAAAGGAAGAAGGAAAGTGAGTTTTACTGGAAGTATCTTTAACGGGAAAGTGCAAATCAATATGAGCTACCTAGCCAGCTAGCTATCACATGCTATAAAATGAGTCTAGCTTCTTGTGGATTTATTTCCATTTATGAAGCAACACGTAAAAAAACATTTGAAAGTACTGTATCTGAAATGTTACTTACTCCACATTGATTTCTTGTTCATAAAGCTTTGAGACAGCAGAATCATTGCTATACTCATATTAAGTACACCAACAGTTTAGCGCTTAAATAAATCATACGGCATAAAGGTGTAGAAAAGCATTTAAATGATGTTCAGAATGTAAAAAGAAATCCCCGGATGAACACAAGACAGTGTTCATGAATACATTAGCAGTTCCAAATCTCCAGTATCCAAGTCATGGCTGCTGCTGTTGGGAAGTGTAACTCTGTACTGTAGGGTATTCAGGTATTCATGTGGGACCATCAACAGAGGAGAAAGTGAGTCACAAGTGCAGATAGATCCACCTATATTACTGCTGCAAATAATTCCAATAACATAAGCATATTGTTTGGTGCAGTTAATTGTCATGAATCCCTCCAAATGTTTGACCCAGCAAACATGATGTGTTAAATCTGCAGCTTTTTTCTATACTTTGTCCTGGAATATTCCAGAAATTTCCAGGATTTCCATGTGGGATGATATCAAACAGCTGCAGTCATTAACAATATTACCAATATGAAGCGTATGTAAACTGTATGGCTGCTTATGAAGAACTGACCCAAGCCAAGCATTTCATGTCAAGGGACCTCACAGGAAGTCATGCAACCAAGCTTGGGCTAAAAATAGAACAGACCACCCACGCCACCAATCTGTCGTAGCTTTTGAACGCATGCCGAGGGCAACGTTGGTATAGTGGGTTGACTTTTTCAAAACAAATTTGTAAAATTTGTAAACTCTCTTTGATTAGCTTTGCTTGGCTTTCCACTGATGCAAACAAGTTTGAACGGCTCCCAGGCATACGCGCAACTTAGCCGCTGTTCGGTTCGGTTCCTTCGTATGCCGAAAATGATTCAAATGCCAATGCAAATTCCATTGTTAAGGTGAAAATTCGTAAGGGAGGGCATTCCCATGCCGAGGTTCCACTACTACATTTCTGAAATATCTCTTGTTTCTGTTTAGATCGTATGATTGCAGTTTTCAATCTATCTAACCCCAAATGAAATGTGGTTCCTGACCAAAGTCTGTTTAAAGAACCTATTACATAATCCATAATGTAATCAAAGTTAATGATTTGTTGTAATGGTGAACACAGCTTAGAAAGGACAAGGTATGCCTTAAACGTTCAGAACATCTAGCATGCTAATGTGTTATTAACACTTTACGTCTGCCAGCTCAATGGTTTACATATTAGCATCCAACACTTATCTGGTTTGTTTTGTTTTTTTGTTGTTGTTTTTTTAATGGCTGTAAACACTTATTGGCAGCTTATTGGTTCTTCTCTCGGTTGTCCTTAATGACTTGCACGGGTGAAATGCTTTGGCTGCTTTAGCCAATCTGCTCACGGCTAATCACAATTCCTTCTCTCTTCAAATATTAACATTAAATAACCCTGTTGGCTTGTGCTGAGAAAATGCAACATGTTGCTCATATAACTAATATAGTTGGCTGCTGCTTTCACCTATGATCTAACACAAGCTCCGTAATGGCTTGCTCCTCAGATTTTCTCTTTTTGCATCATCCACTTCTCTGTGATTCAACCTTTCTTGCTGTTCATCAACTTCTTTTATGTGCTTCTTGTGCATTTGACATAGCATTAACATTTCCTGTAATCTATAAATGCCAAACCAAACTAGCCTTTTCAGCCTTTAACACCTGCAACTCTCTCTCTCTCTCTCTCTCTCTCTCTCTCTCTCTCTCTCTCTCTCTCTCTCTCTCTCTCTCTCTCTCGCTCCTGTGCTAATGCATGGCTGACGCTGGAAGCAAGCAGCACTGGCCTGATAATTACATGGCTGCTGTTTATATAAAACACTTATGAGTAATTTTACCTCCTGCTTAAATGTCAAGAGTCACATAGTCACCTACCCCTTCTGTGTGCAAGATGTTGAGCCTCATTTGCTATTGGCAGTGGCAGGCACACTCAGCCTTGTTTATATTTATTGCACTTTTTGGGCCCATTAAGGATGGCAACTCAACTTATTCACTCTCTCAACCTGTCGCAAAAGTTCCTGCATGTCACAAAGCGAGAAGAGAAGTGAAACTAATGAGATTAGAACATCAGATCAAGACAGAGAAATGCTTGGGCCCGTTATACAGATTTTCTATTGTGTGTGTGTGTGTGTGCACGCGCGCGTGTGTGTGTGGGTTGGTGTGAGAGGGCATAACAACATAGATTCCAGTGCATGGCCTGTCAAAGTGCTATTAGTGTTGTTGAAATAAAAGTGAAGCTGCATGGCAAATGGTGTACTTTGTGTACTTTTAGTGTGAGTATTATGTTCATACTGAAATATTTAGTGAGATGTCATGCACTTTTACTAAAACTGTTGAAAAATTCATTATAGTGTTTTTTATGGTCAGCTGTTGTAGCCTGTAGCTTAAGGTGCATCACTGAGAGCTTGGCTTTAAATGTAGCTAAAGGGCAGAGACTCAAACACAGCAATCAGAAGCAAATAGGTTTAAATGGATATTTAGCATTCTCCTGCTGTTTCTGTTTTGTCCATGCTACAAAAGTCTTACCTACTGGTACACACACATACTGTGGCAATACTATCGGGTATCGGCTATCTGTTTTATACCATATTCCTTTACTCATACTTGTGACACCAAATTTGGACGTGTTTCACAATGAATGAAAGCAAACTTTTGTTTTGTGAAAATATCAAGAGTGTCTTCCTCCAATAAAATTAGCCTGATAAAACCTCTTAGAATAAGGCATTCACTATTAAGCACTGGCAGTCATACTAACGCCCAAAGGGAAACTGAACAACAGTTCCCATCAGCCCCGGCAAGTCACACGTCCTAATCACTTGCACCTGTGCCTCATTTTCACCCTGATATTGTCAAGTGTTTGTTGTCGTCCTCGTCGTCGTGTTTATTGTGTGCACCACAGTCTAGCTCAAAGACTTGGCTTTTGCCTCGGTTTATGAATCACAGATTTGATTGGTTGTTTGCACTTTATAAAAGAAAATGGTCTGCTCTTGCATTCAACATCACCTCCCAATCGTGACAGAGTTCTTGACCTAAAACATGGATGCAGCAGATGTTTTAGCTGTGCATAAATCCTTCCTAGAGAGGAACTGAATTCTGTGGGAGTAACAGGGGAAGGGAAGTTGGGTCAGAGCCACTCAGGAGAGGCTCAATGCCATGTACCCCTCAAGAAATTTTTTGACCCAACTTAAACCTTCCACACACCCTGTCCTACTTTGGACACATGGGGTGGAGCCGGGAGTTAAACACTTAACTCTAGAGGTGCAAGACAAACAGGCTAACTACTAAACCCCCACTCACACCATTTATAGATTGCTATAAATGATCAAAAACCTTCAGCCACGATCAACCAGTGCTTCCTATGCAATGAAGCATTTTACCTACAGATGTACAGAAGCAGGGGGGCAGGTGGCTTGGTGGCTTGCACGTTTGCCTCACACCTCCAGGGTTGGGGTTCGATTCCTGCCTCCGCCTGTGTGTGTGGAGTTTGCATGTTCTCCCCGTGCCTCGGGGGTTTCCTCCGGGTACTCCAGTTTCCTCCCCTGGTCCAAAGACATGCATTGTAGGTTGATTGTCATCTCTAAAATGTCCGTAATGTGTGTGTGCCCTGTGATGGGTTGGCACTCCGTCCAGGGTGTATCCTGCCTTGATGCCCAATGATGCCTGAGATAGGCACAGGCTCCCCGTGACCTGAGAATAGATCGGATAAGCGGTAGACAATGAATGAATGAATGTACAGAAGCACTTTTCAGAAGTAAAAAAAATCCCCCAATCCATTTAAAATCAGCTAGCTGGTCTTATTTTATAGACATGCACATGTGCATTTTTCATGGCCATTAATTAAAGCAGGAAAAAATAAAGTAGGTTTTTAGTGTCACTATCAACGACTACCAAAAACCATTCATTCGTACTCGCAGTCGGTTTGAAAATATGGCATTGATGCTGTTTGAGATAAAGCTTTTGTGTCGTGCTGAGAGAAAATAGCTTAACTG
>JAUCMX010000011.1:11564081-11666581 GCA_033459395.1 Hemibagrus guttatus
ATTCTTCCAAGCGTTGGAGAATTGTGTACATAGAAAAGCACAGGGTGAGGCTGATTAAAATTGGTGACTCTGCCAGGAAAATCAGCAGCACTGCCATAAGCTCATAAAAGCAAGAACAAGAAAACTCTAACCACTTACATGAAGCATAAAGCAAAACAGGCAAATCAACAACAGCTTAAAAATAAACAATACAAACTCAATATGTGTTCAGTGTGTATGGTAGCATTTATAATATTAGCACAGAGACTGCATTAGTCAGAGTGATAAATGACTTCTTTCTAGCTAGTTTTCTTTGTTCGCCATTGCCCCTAGATCTCAATGCTCAAAGATTACAATGTTCTGTTAGATAGGCTATACTTTACATTAAATCAGAGATCATACTAAATAAATGGAATATGATTTAAGAAATAATACTTTTGTATCGTTTGTACAAAAATATTCTCAACAACGTGATTTCATTTCTTACCTTAAACTTAATTTAAACTTGAATACGAGATTGAATGATGTAGAGTGAGTGTGATCAAATCACACAGTATTAACGTGAACCAATAACTTTGTTTAAATCTCACGAGAATGGTGCCTCTGACTGGATCTATAGCTGTAGTATTACATTTAGCCCTTTAAACTGGTGGAATGATGCAGCGGCCACGTGTCTTTTCTTTTGGGTTTGATTCTCAGCTCAGGTGTGAGCTTTATGGTTTATTTTATTCAGGGCTTAAATCATGTTGGATGTACGAAAATTAATTGAGTTGATCAATTGCGTTGATGTTATTTAGTTTGATCATGTAGAAATGATATATACGTACATCGGTACCGTTTTTTTTTTTTATGGTTATGGTTCTCATAATGGACAGGACATGGTTTCTCAAGGCTCTGCACTAAGGCCTCTACTGTTTATTTTACTTTAAAATATTATCTTTTAGTAATGGGGGGCACGGTGGCTTAGTGGTTAGCACGTTCGCCTCACACCTCCAGGGTTGGGGGCCTCCGCCGTGTGTGTGGAGCTTGCATGTTCTCCCCGTGCCTCGGGGGTTTCCTCCGGGTGCTCCGGTTTCCTCCACCGGTCCAAAGACATGCATGTTAGGTTGATTGGCATCTCCAAATTGTCTGGAGTGTGTGTGTGTGTGTGTGTGTGTGTGTGTGTGTGTGTGTGTGTGTGTGTGTGTGCCCTGCGATGGGTTGGCACTCCGTCCAGGGTGTATCCTGCCTTGATGCCCAATGATGCCTGAGATAGGCACAGGCTCCCCGTGACCCGAGTATAGTTCGGATAAGCGGTAGACAATGAATGAATGAATCTTTTAGTAATATTATCAAACCTGAAGCACACTTCCATTTTTAATGATGATTGAACGCCATTATATTTGAACTATTACAACTTTTAATTCTTACTTTTTAATAGTGATTAGACTTGTCTTTTATCTTTTGCTGAAAACGAAGAGTGTAGGTATGTCCCAAATCACATACTTATGCAATATTCGAGACCATTATGTAATATAAATAGTGTGTTCACAATAAAGAAGTGCATTTCAAGTACCTGGAAGGTGCATTTATTCAAATGGAAGAAAAAAAGGAGTGTGGAATGTTGGATGCTTCATGCACTCAGTGGTCAGAGCTTTGCTTACATATACAAGAAGAATATAAGGGAAAAATATAAGGGAAAAAAATGTAAAGATGTGTGACCTATTTTTCAACATTCTGTAAATTCACTGTATTCTGTTAAAGCTAGCAGTGTCCTAGAACATGTTTGATGTCATTTGCCATCTACTACTACATGGTAGAGTAATAAAATACATATAATGCATTGTGTAAATAGTGTGTAATTAGTAATTAGTACAAAAATTGGGCTTTAATTTTGCCCTATAAATACAGTTCTCAAATTTTGACCTTTGATATTATTGATGGTTGATCTGTTGCTTGGAGTACATCTGTTAGGAATCACAGAATTGCTATTGTTTCCGTTTTATCATTTAATTAAAGATATCATGAAATTAAAGCCAAGTTTAGGAATATGACGACTATGCATAATTCTGATCAAATTCATTTAATACGTCCAGCTTGGACTGTTGAAAAACACTGCAGCTAGAAAAATGAGCAGTTACGAACATTGAAGCGTTTTATTCGCCTTACACTGGCTTCTGCTTAAAATCTTGGATTGACTGAAGATTCTTGTTAACATGTAATGCAGTACATGGTTTAGCACATTAGTATTAATATATTCATTCATTCAACTTCAGAAACTGTTTTATCTGGGTCAGGGTCGCAGCAGAGTCAAATCCTATACCAGTGATAGGAGATGGAAGGAAAGTCCCACAATTATTCCAGTTTCTTTTATTAAAAGATTCGCTTGAATTCCTTAATTCTGTTTTCTATTCTCATATTATTGTTTAGTATCCATTGATATTATAGTTGAATTTTTGGAATCAGAATCAGCTACTTGTACACAGAATTTGCCTTGGTGTATTGGTGCATGACAATAAAAATCTAAACATAAAAATTGAAGGAAAAGTCTCTGAATTTTAGCAAGAGGAAATATTAACTGTGTAATAGTGCAGTATAATATTGTATAAAAAGTAACCCAGTGCAAACATTAAATTACCAGTGCTACAGTCAGTGCAGATGGAAACTGTACGTTAATCGTACCAGTGCAAAACTCTGGTCCACTAATGAAGGTAAGATAAGATAGAGGTGCAGATGCAGTAAGGCTGTCTTAGTTGTGTGTGTGTTAATGTGACGTATATGAACACAACAAAGGGGGTTTAAGTGTTTATGTGTTAATGTCCACGTAGGCAGTTAAGAGACCATGGTGAGTCCTGCATATTGTTGATGAGGCCAGTTGCTGATGGAAAGAAACTGTTTTTATGGCGTGAGGTTTTTGTCTTTATTGGACCGCAGTCTTCTGCGGTTATTTTTACACTTGCTTGTAATACAAAAAGGTGCTATGGCCCTGTCCAGACTTACATGGTCGAATTTAAAAACACTTTTTTAATCCGTTTTGTCTTTCCATCCACAACATAATATTTTTTTAAAAAAATATAAAGTCATGTGATATCCACAGTTCTAAGAAGGACAGAACTCTGTGCTGTTTACTCTATTAGCTATTTATACAGTATAATGGTGTGAAGGTCATAGGTCAATCAGTCTGTGCGTATGCTCAACATGCCACTTGTAATCATTTTTAATCATTTAATCATATTTTGTTGTAGACAAGAATGATAGTGTGGGTAAAACATAAACAGAGCACTTTTAAAAGGGCTTGAGTTGTCTAGGTGTATGTAAATGAAAAAGAAAATAAGGGGGTTGCCTTATTAAGAGATAGGTCAGTATTAGTATGTCAGTATTTTAAGGTGTGTGTTGGCACTTCAAGGGTAAGGAAGTAATTCAGTAGGCATATCAGTATAGGAAGAGACAGGCATTAATGACACCTCATATTGTGGAGAAGCATCTTCCAGAAGTGTAGAGACTACTTTTTTTATTATGTTGACCTTCTTATATAGTACCTTTGCGGTTTGTGACAATAAAACTAATGAAAGTGATACAGTGGATGGAAAGAGCTGTAAACTATAACTGTAGTCCTGTAACTTTTCTGGCTGATTGGAGGCAGTAGCATGAAACTAAAAAAGCATGGCAGAGGAAATGTGGATTGGGCTTCTCCTGGATTTGGGGATTGTTGAAACGCACAGCTTTAAAGAGAAATTACACTGTGACTTCACACAAACACACACATATGCCCTTCATTACTTTCTTCTCTAAAGATCCATCCAGAAAGCCTGGTGGTGAGGGTGTATGAGTGTCTCTGAAGAAGAGGCCCCTCAGCAGGGGCTGAAAATGTGCACATGTGCGTGTTTGCATACATGGACCCTTGAGAAGCCTGACACATTTATTATGTTTAATGTGATTCCTGAATCACAGTGATAGTTGCTAATGAAGCTCGTGGGGTGCCTGGCCAGCTGTTTATTAGTGGAACCGCTCCAGACTGCTTTCCTATTTCACATTTTTGGTAGCTGGAATGGGAGGGGGAGAAAGGCGAAAGGGTGGGGGGAGCAGGAGAAAGAGAAGTAGTGAGAGAGACAGAATAGATGGACTGATTGAACACCAATGACAGGTAAGATGAAAGTGGGAGTGTTTGTGTGTGAAAGAAGAGATGATAAGAGAGAGAGGGAGAGAGAGAGAGAGAGAGAGAGAGTTGGAGACGGAGAGAGATGAATAGAAGTTGACCCAGTTTGCAGGTTCCCCACATAGCTCCCAGTGAGTGCTGCAATAAATAGCAGGTGCAGGCTGGCAGAATCCAACAGCTGCTTGGTGACTGTATGACTCTGTCTCGGACTGTATCCCACCCTCCTCCTTGTCCAATTGTGTTTGTAAACACACCGTACCTAACCTGCATGCATGTGTATGTGTTCAGGGACACGATATAGATGACACTAAATCTGTTTGGAGGAAGACTGGTGACTTGCATGCAAGCTAATGCAACAAAATGACTGAGCTACAACTCCTGTAACCTATTAGCAATATAGCATCATCTAGAGACTACTGCATATTCTATTATTCCATTAAATATCACGTGCCAATATAAAGCACCGTCATGGATTAAAGCTGATTCTGCTGGATGGTATGTCCATCTTTTTTTTCTCCATAAGATGTTTTGTGTGTGTGAGCAGCTGAATGTGTGGCTCATTGGTTTTCTGGCACCAGCCATAAAACAACATCAACAAAATTTTACCCTCCCATCCGGTGACCCTGGCACTGACAGATGGCTTTCCGAGTAAAAATTAAAGCCCTTGAACCTTTTTTGTTGTGAGGTTTATTATTCTAGCACCAAAAAAAAAAAAGACTGGTGTGTCAGTTTGGCTCGCAGTCACGGCAGCAAGGGGTGTAAATAAAGCTGCCTGGCCTGACGGATGGCCCAGCACACATAAAGCCCTGTAGATCATTTGCAATCTGCGCCCTCATATGCTCAATCAGCGATTTATATATACATTAGCCAGCATGTATATAGCTTCCTGCTGGGTAGAGAGAGTAGGACATGAGCCATATGCGCTGTGATACCATGTCGGTTCTGGAAGCCTGAGAATGGGAGATAAGCCCCAAAAAATAATGGGGTTCCACTGGTATGGTATTAATGAGTAATGAGGCACCTTGACATTAAGTGGTTTGGGTATGCTATAATGTCCTGGTATGCTTCCTTGACAATGCAGGATGTTTTGAGACAGCTGATCTGTTATTAGTGATGTATCCAAAAGAGAAACTAACATTAGTCAAGCTAAGACTATTCTAGTCTTCTGTTTTTGGACCCAGCTCAACTAATACCCTGTCTAACTGTAGAATCTGCTCCACTTCCTCTTCTAAATTTGGAGCCTGGAAGAGACTGGTATCTCAGGAGACTCACCAAAAATGTCAGGCATGTTTACTATCATGTGGGCAGGAGCAGCTGGACAGATATGAAATTCACAGGACAAAGAAAGACCATGCTGATTTACATGAGTGTACAGGACACGGTTGGTGAGTCACATGCCACATGTTCTGCAGGATGTGTTCACAGTGTTCAATCATTCATCTTCAGTAAATGCCTTCGGGTCAGAGTTGCTATGGACTAATTTATTCATAGTTGGGAACAGAACTGTCGACGTTTGCTTAAAAACAAAAAATAATAACTGCAGGATTGTCCAAACGTCCTGCAGGATTGGAATGATCAGAGTGAGGAGCAGACGTGCATGGAAGAACACACACCTCTAAACTGGAAAACAGATTACCCAGGAGCAAAGAAAGTTATAGTTTATTCAAGGCAGATATTAAGCCGGAGCCAGTATATAGTGGCATAGAGAGTTGTATGGCACTGGGACTGGATGAGTTTGTGTTGACCGGGCCACACAGACATCGAGCAACTGTTCAGACGTCCAGCTAACTGAGACAAATGGCACATTAATCCTGTATGATTTGGAGGGAAACCAGGATTATCACATGCAATACACTGTATAATTACCATCAACACACTCACTGTGCAGAGGGTACAAAGGAGATCTAGACTTCAATGCTCTGCTGGACCTGTTAGGATAGTTAGGTGAAAGGAAAGGCTTGGAGGTTATATCTTAAAATGTTGCTTACTAAGAAATCACAAGATCTCTCTCTCTCTCTCTCTCTCTCTCTCTCTCTCTCTCTCTCTCTCTCTCTCTCTCTCTCTCTTCTGTCTCTCTGTCTCTGAGATCTCTTCAATTCTGATGACTTGAACGATGCCCAGAGCCAAATGTTGACTTTGTGTGAAAAGGTTAATGCAGTTGAGTGGAAGAGAAGGGTAAACAGAGAACAGATAATGGGGAAGAAAGAAGAGTGGAGTAGGAAGAAATGCTCGTCAGAAGGTAAGCAGGATCCTGAGAAAAGGTCATGTCAGCACTGCTAATTGGGCTTCTGCTGGGTGACACTGATGAGATGGCTGCGTGCTTATGAAAAACAAGGGTGGGAGAGGTCATCGAAAATCTAGCTGTGGACTGGCAGCAGTGGCCAGAGGAGAGACACTGAAGGGACAAAGGAATGAAAAAAAATGAAGTCCGTCAGGGAGGGAATCACTGAGGAGCAGCACATGGTAGAATCGCTCATTTGAAATTCTATTCCCTGGTCACAGCTTCAGGCCAGGAAGCGCTGAGAGAGAAAGTGAAATGTGGAAAAGACACAAAACACGGATTTAGGGATGCATTTGAGGGGCTCTGACTCAGAGTTCCTCAAAGATCTGGTAGAAGGACATCTACAGAACTTCAGCATCTTAAAGCGTCTCAAAACAGCTTGCATTCATACCTCCCTTTTAGCCTTTGCTTATGAGCCCATAGCTCCGTGTACTATTCACTGCACACCATAAGCTTAATATATTTGCATTAAAAAGAAATGAACAAGCATCGCTACGAGCAAGTAAAGTGCCTAAATGAAAATGTTGCCACATTTTAAAGTTTTTAATGCATTTATGAATTTATTTCAGGTCACTAAAGAGCCAGGTTCACACAGTGTGACTGAACAAAAAAGATTCTGAGGCACTATATTGCAACTTTGAGTAATTCCCAATACACTGTCTTACTTAAATACTTTTTCTGTGTACATACCCTGCTGCAGGCACTTCTGGGAAAAGAGCAAAAACAAAAGAGATGAATAGATCGAACACATCGCCACACTTGCCTTTTTCCTCTCTTGTGATTTTCCTCAATAGTCACTTTACAAATGTAACAAAAGATATTTCATCCATCTTTTTTAGTTATCTATATACTAGCTCACTTTACTGTCACGTTCAGATGACAAGCAAACAAATAAAAATAGGAAATTATCATAAAAATGTGTCTAGGCACAATATTTTGAAATTGCAATAATTTATATGGCAATCTGTTTTCTATCCTTTTCCATAAATAAAAAGGAAACAGCGATGGCAAGCATTCTTTATGTCAGCAGGTCCATTGTGTTTTTTAGTGTTATTCTCTGTCTGCTCCATCTACTTCTATCCACCAGTGTGTTGCACGCTGTGGATTATTTATTTATTTATTTATTTTACAACACCCACCGCCAGCTGTTTCCCTACACCAGTTTCAAATACAACGACTGTGACAAGCAACCCTCTGGTGGCTTAAACCCTGTATAGAGAATAGATTACTGTGCAATAATCGATTGATAAACTGCTAAACTCATACACTAAGCAAAAATCAATGAATGGATCGATTTTTAAATAGTGAAACCGACCAATCCGTTTAGAAAGCTTGTTCTCAACCTGATTAAAACACAAACTGATTGAAATAAAAAGCTAATAACATTAAATGTAAATATGTTTATATTTTCTGTTACTCTTACTCTTTATCAGTTCAATCACAGTGCCAAATAGCTGCCATTCATTTTACATATTGCAGTTGAAAATCCAGGGCATGTGAATAAAGGGGCTTTCATTTTTAGTAAATATTTACAGTCATCTGGCATTTCTTACTTGTTCAGCATTTGCTGAAGGATTGTTCACAGTATGGTATCAGCAGCCTGTCAGGTCTTTGCTTTGCTTTCTGTAAGTCTTATGGGTTTTGCAAATGATATATGACAGATATACTTTTGACAGTCTGAGGCTCTAGAAGAATGTTCTCTGACATGAGAGCACCATGATACTGTACACTTTGCTAGTGACAGAGAACAGAGAAATGCCACAAATGTTTCTTCTAACTTTTTATATATGTGTGTTAGACTGACAAGGTCTTTCACTTTCTTTTTTAATGTATTGCAACAAGTAGCATGGCTATAGTCTGGTTATCCCAAGAGTAGAAGAGAAAATTGCATGTAATAAGATTTAAACATCTTTAGGCAAACTGACTGTCTTGGCTTCTTACCCAAAATGGCCTTCACAGTATAGGCAAAGAAAGGACTAAAGCCAAATTTTTCTTTCTTACTTTCTTTTTACTTGTTTATATCCTACATGTTTTCCTGCCACAGATACATGGTGCTTGTGTTATTCATTGTGGAAGGTTTCCAGTTGCCCCATTTGCTTTTCCAAACTTGACAGGTAGGGGATGTTGCCTCTGCTTTAAAAAAAAAAAACTCTGTAGGAATTCCATTAGGGCCAGTGCTCCTGTTGTTTTTGTCTTTTTATAGATGACAGAACTTCTGTGAACTGCAGTGGTTCATCCAGACAGGGGGCCTTTGGGAGAGTTGGGCAAGTGGACACGGCTGCTGTTTTGGTGGAATAATTTGAGTTGAGGATGGTGTTCAAATGCGTTCAGATTCAGACTTTACTGAGGAGTGCTGAGCCATCAGCTGACCAAGCCTTGGTGCATTTTTGAGAGCCATATAAAGTTTTAAAAGCAGAGTACAAAGCTTGGGTGTTGTTTGTGTAGCTTTTGAATGTACTGTGCTTTTCTGAGACCCCACTCGATTTTCTACGAAGCTGGCTTTCGTCTGTGACTCATTGCAGATTGCTTTCCACTTTAAGTGGAGGGCTAGGGACAGCAGGTTAGAAAGAAGGACTTGAAGTGCTCTGTGTTTATCCTCTAGAGATGTCTGAATCTCAGTGCTACTGCCATCAAACTGGTACTATTACTATGTTTTTAATGAAGATACAGTTATCTGAAGCAGCCTGTATCAGGGCTCAAACCAGTTTGGACTTCTCATTGCATTTCAGAAGAGCAGTCAGGATGCTTATCTGCTTGAGGCTCTAGAGCAAGTACTAGCCTATGCCAATATGTGTGCAGGACCTCTGGGCAACCTAGACCCCTAATATCAAGTTTATTGTTTGGTGGCAGCTTCATGCAAGGAGGCCAGCCAGATTCCTTAATTAAATTTGGACCGATCAGTCTATGGTCAGTCCAGCATGTAGCTCCACCAGTGCTTCACAATAGGGCTGAGCAGTGTGGTCCTAAAATCCAGCTGTTCAATAAGAATGATGCAGATTCTAGGTTTTATCTTCAAAGTGACCATCAGACCATCATTGACTCGGCTAGCAGCTATCAACATTTTCCACAACATGCCCTGAGTGCTGGAACAATAAATAGGTTTAATATGAAGTTGAGGGTTGTGTAATTCTTCTTGTAATTCATCTTGACTTGGGTGTGGTGTCCTATCTGCAGGTTCTGATATTTTCACGTTATTTTTATTAATTGAGAGAACCTCATCACACGTTTTCAGTAGAAGGATGAATTATTAAGTAGTATTTGTATAGATTTTGGCTGCTGATGAACATTTTATACCAGCTTTAATAATCAAAATAAACACTGCAAAGAGCTTAGAAAATCTTGAGGTACACATTTTTCTCTACAGGTTTTTTCAACCTGGCCTAACTAATTAACAGATTAAAGTATGTTGGATTGTTTCAAAGGTCAAGTGTTTAATTTTAGCCACTCTGATTCCTTACTAATCACTGCACAACCTCTGATGCATTACCCCATGATGACACAGCTATTTTATTTAGGCGTGTTGCTTAAAAATGAGCAGACCTTTAGAGAATATTTAACACCTTTATGTGCTCAAAAAAGCTTTCTCAGTCTGTGTTATGTAGACACCTACTGTATCTGACCCTAAACATCTCCAGCAGAGCTGTGAGTGAAGACCTTTTCCTCATGTTTTTAAATCTAAGCCACTTGGCTCGACTCGTTTCACTGTGCTGTTACTTTCTCCGCTCTCATTTATTTTCCTTTTTGCTTTCGTCTTTCTCCCTTCCTCCTCTTCCTGCTCTGTGACTCAGAGACAGCTGGCATAAGGATACTGAGTCTTTATTGCCCTCCTATCAGCCTTGTGCCACTCCAGGAGAATTGGATCCTTTGTTGGCAAGTGCCAAGGTCTGCGTGGTTTTATAGTGCTGATAGGCCAGTGTCAATGCATGCCCAATTCTGCTGGCACCAAGGCACACACCACACAGACTTACTTACACACACAAGCTGTAAAGCGCTGCTGAGGGTCTGCCTCCATGTTAGCACCGCTCTATTTGCTATGTTTGATCCTCCAATACAAGCAGCATGTACGCACTCTGTTTACCTCATTTGTTCCTCTTCCCTCATCCTCTGTCAAGATTTCCAGGCTTCCTGATCCTCAGGCTTAGCTTGTTCCTGCTCTCTTACTTAACACTAGGACAGGAACAAATGATTCTTGATGGCAGTTGGATGAGGTAAAACAAAGGTGATCCAAACTATCAGCACTCCCAAGCTTTGGATTGCAACAAGAGAAGAGAAATCAGAGCACCTATAGTACAGAGAGATGAACTTCACAAAGCAATATCTATTTACTCACTGGATGCAGTGTCGTGTTGTTTAATACCCGCTGAGACTAATCACACCATGCAGGACCCTTCTCTCCCACGCTGTTATAGGTTTGATTAACTTTATTTTATTCACTGATCAAGTATTTGTTTATTTACTTACCATTACCATGCATGAGCTTCTAAGCCTAAGGCTTTATTATTGTCATTCTGTTGGAGATCAGCACTCTAACTCATCAAGCAAAAAAGCTCATTATATTAATTTGGCTTCTTTTCACAGGCTCTCCTTGTACTACCCAATTGTGAGAGGCAAACATTAAATGACACTTTGTTTCAGCAGATCACAGCAGGGTTTATTATTGGGACAACAGCTTGTTTTTCAGCATGAATTCTACTGAAAACCTTCTCATGTTAACCACCTGCCAACTGCTACAGTTACTATAGATGTTACTAGCTCCTATGGCCATCCTGTCTTTTTAAAAAAAAAAAAAATAATAATAATATTATTTGAACAAGATCTAATATTGGTAACAATTATTATAAAGCTCTTTCAGAGAATTGATTAACAGTCTACTGAAAGACAGTTTTATGGAAACCAACGTGTTCATTCTTGCAAATTTGTAACACTTGTAACACAAGACTAAACTAATCTATTATAGGCTCCCAAGTGGAACAGAATGCAACAGAAAAGCATTAGCCCTTTCGTCCAGAGATCACTCTGGGTGGGTGAGATGGCATACTTTCTCTCCCCTGTCAGTCATAGTGACACTAACCAATCATGTGTGTCTATGAGCTTGTGTATGTGGAAGAGGGCAAATAGCACACAAACTGGTTTTGTCCCAGAGAAAGAATGTTTTAACCTTTGCCCTTCCTGGTTGGCAGCTAGTGGGTAGAAATTGGCATTGTGACCAAATTGGGTAAAAAAAACAGGGAAAAGTTTAGGGTTCCAGTGGGGCTAGTGAAAGTTTCCTCATGACTTCCTTTTTATCTTATACAGAATAGTACAGCTATTGCCCTCTATCTCTTTGTAACCCAAAGACCTATTAGTCACTATTAATCAATTAATAGCCATGATCTATAGAACAGATTAATTTCGATAGTAAATCCAGTGTTTTATTTATTGTACATCTGGATTAGTGGCAAAGAAACAAAGTTTCGTGATGTACTGTAACAAAGAAACAAAGAATGGCGTGTTGTAGATTATTTTCTGCTGTTTGTTATGCTGTTTAAAGTAAGAAATACATTAGTAGACAGCTTCAGATCATATCATATTATCAGGAGATTTTACCTGCACTGAAACGAGCTTTTAAGACAGATAAACTTTGTGGAAGAATTGTAAGAAGGGGAATAACCTTCTAGCCAATTTCTGTAGGCAGTGTTCCAAAGAGAATTGATGTAGCTTTAAGGACACAGGATGACACCAGATATTCATTTTAGTTTGTGTATAATTGATGTACACTTAGAAGGTGTCAAATTAAAGGAAAAAGCCTGAATAAATGAGTAGAGAAACATAAAGAGTGTAGATTCTCGCAGATTTATGTACTGCATGATAGAAGTTCACATTAAACAAAACAACTATATATACACTCAAAAGTTTGCTCAAAAGTAGAAAATATATCAAAAGAACAGGACATGCTGACATGTCAGAATTGGAAATAATGATTTTGATGGAAATCAAAAGTTTCTTCAAACTTTGCCTTCATCAAAAAAAAAAACACCTTTTGCAGCAATTACAGCCTGGGCATTCTAGCTGTCAATTTTTCAAGATAATCTGATGAGATTTCACCCCCATGATTCCTGGAGCATCTCCCACAAGATGGCTTGGCTGATGGAGTCTTCCACCGTAGCTGAAATATGCAAGTGATCCCAAACTTTTGAGCGGTAGTGTATATAAATATATATATAACATTGTGGGCTACACTGGCTGTGATCAGTTCTGTGCCACAACATGCAATTAGTATGCAACTCATGTGGGTGTATGACAGTGTGTGTGTGAGTATGATCTGTTCCAGGATGACAGTGTCTCCATCCCCAACACTGTTGGTTAGTTGAATGTAAAAATGATGTAAATCGTCTGCTACGGCCTTTGAGGTCAGCAGATATCAGCTGAATTGAACAGCTATGTGAGATTTTGGGCTGACATGTTTGAACTCCACCACCATCACAGAAAGACTAATAGTGTTCATCTTTCCTGAATATTGAAGTAGAATCTATGCTAAGGCACAGCCATGTTTTTTTTTACTTGTATATACACTTTTATATATAAATCTGTACATTTTATGTATTTTATATCCAGTACATAACTCCAGTGTCCTTCGGTAACAATAATAGATGTAGAAACAGGATATTTCGGACAAAAGTGTTTTGTCAGCTGTGTGCTGCAAATATATAAATATATATATATATATATATATATATATATATATATATATATATATATATATATATACAAGTCACATATTAATGGAAAAAACAGCATAAAACCCGATACATAAGAAATATGCAGGCAATAATCAGATGCTTTCTGTTAATGGATGAGGTCTATTACCCAGGCCATGCCTCCCTGATCTCAAGTTTCATCCAGCACTGAGGTTCTCAGTAGTGCCATCCCATCATCATGAAACGCAATCAAACTTGTGAAGGACCTGCACTCAGATGAATCATCTGCTGTGGTAATGACAGTAGTATAGCAGTATGAGGAAGGAGAGTGATACTCTAATATTTCATCCATAAAGTAATTAAGGATTACTCTTCCTGGAATATTTCATAATGTTGATAAATGTATAGATCTAGGTTATTATTATACTAGGTACTAGGGTGATAGCAGCATTTCATCTGAACACAAATTCAGGTGGAAGTTAAATATCCTCCATGATTTGTCCAGTGTGTGATATTCCCCTGCTTTCTTTTCTGTATACTTCATAAACTTTAATAGCAAACCAACTGTAAACTGGCTATTTCTACTAGCAGCAGGGGGCTATTTCCAGAACACAGATGCTCCATTACAAAGCAGTCTACAAAATAATAATAATAAAAGATAGAATCTATTGCTCTCATTGCCATGAAAGATCTACTGCTCGGCTTTAGAGTACATGCAGCTCATTCATTACAGCACGGACAAATAGACTTTCTGACAAGAGCGTTATTGCAATCTATTGCAATTGCTATTGCTTTTTCAATATCAATCTTGTATTCGGGAATATTTCAGTGTGCATTATCTCAGAGTCCTGGCAAGAAAACAGAGCCTCCATGATGGAGCATATTATAGTCAAATTTAAAATAGGATGATTTATAGTGTATAAAAATGCAAATGAAATTATGTTTATATAAATGTAAATGCCTCATTAGTTTAAATTGTGAATGGAAAATCACAGCAGGTTTAAAGACTAGAACAAGAGTGGACATTTATAGCAGGCAGGTTTGTTGTCAGGTCTAATATTTAGTGTTCATGTCACTGTGAGAGATAAATTTGTTAATTATATGAGAACCTTTGAACAATATGTATTTTGGAACAAACAACTGCCAAAGCTTTGGTAAGAGAAATATGGAGTTACATAGTTTTCTTCCTAAAGTAGCTTTGCAACAAAAACGTCTCCAGTGAGGCAATAAACAAAGCTGTAAAGCAGGCCAGCTCATGTTAGGGCACAATGAGTATGTAGCAGATAAGGACCATTCTTGGAGGCAGAGCCAAATCCTCAGTCGAGTGGCAGACGGGGCTGAAATGCAGAAATATATTACAGGCATGCTCTCTTAGCTGTTCTACTTTCATGTAGCTGCATAAACAAAAACACACACACACACACACACACACACACAATAATTATAACATTACACTCACTGGTCAGTTTATTAGGAACACCGCTTTTCATTTATGCAATTTTCCAAACAGACAATTATATGGTAGCAGTACTTTGCATAAAACATGCAGTTACAGGTCCAGACACTCTGGACTCTGGGAAAAAATTTTATTCTCATTCAAAATCTCATTGATTTTGACCGTGAGACGGTTGTTGGTGCCTGGCAGGCGGGTTTGAGTCTTCTGAAATTGTGCTTACTAGAATCAATAAACAGAATAGAATGAAAAAACAAAATCCAGTGAGTGTCGATTGCTGATGAGAAGAGGAGAATTTAAAAACCACTCTTTACAAACATGGTATACAGAAAAGCATCCCAGAAAGCAGAAAATGTCAAGGCAGGGATACAGGTGTTCTTGTTAAAATGTTCAGTGTGTGTATATTCATTAACTCTTTTCCTGTCTATTCTAATAGGACTAAATAATTGTACACATGGTAGGACACTGTTGCATTCAAAGGAAACCTGTTGCAAACTCATTCTTTCATGTGAAGGCTAGTGTTGAACACACAGAGACGCTCGCAGTATCTCTCTCTCTAAGCACAATTCTCTTTTGAGATCTCTAGTTTAGATTTTTAGCATGTTTGCTTGCTGTCTGACACGTACCTTTATCTCTGACAACAAAAGAACAGCGCTGATTTTTTTTAAAAAATATTTCGTCTGTGATGTTCTTATATAAGATCTCCTCCATTTATAAAAGTGCAAGTGTAATAAGTGATATGTGATAAGAGTAGATGTGTTGCAAAAAATAAACGTTTGTAAAAATGAGTCATGGGGGGCACGGTGGCTTAGTAGTTAGCACGTTTGCCTCACACCTCCAGGGTTGGGGTTGGATTCCCGCCTCCGCCTTGTGTATGTGGAGTTTGCATGTTCTCCCCGTGCCTTGGGGGTTTCCTCCGGGTGCTCCAGATTCCTCCCCCAGTCCAAAGACATGCATGGTAGGTTGATTGGCATCTCTAAATTGTCCGTAGTGTGTGATTGCGTGAGTGAATGAGAGTGTGTGTGTGTGTGTGTGCCCTGCGATGGGTTGGCACTCCGTCCAGGGTGTGTCCTGCCTTGATGCCCAATGACGCCTGAGATAGGCACAGGCTCCCCGAGAATAGTTCGGATAAGCGGTAGACAATGAATGAATGAATGAAAAATGAGTCATTTTAATTCATAAAATGATTAATAAGGAAATTACTGTGGTATGCATTGATAAAAATACTGTCTTAAAATCACTGGAGAAAAACAGTAATTGGTTACATCCAGTATTTACTGAAACAATAACAACAAACAAAACATGCAAAATGTTGGAAAACCAAGCTTGGTCTTGAATGATAATAATGTGTGAATTGCCTTCTAGTTATTACTGCTTTACACTTTATATCTTTCACCTAGCTGACCAGTTGCTCTGTGGGCGTTATTATGTATGTGTGAAGAGGAGCATTAATTCAGAATTTGTTTATTTGCTACCAGTTTATTAGAACTCTGTGGCAGTAGACTGACATAAGCATGTCATAAACGTCATAGCAAATGTCATATGGAGTCATGACAGGTTATGTCCACCTGTGTATCGCTGCTGCTATATTGTTTGTTCTTATAAGCTTATGCCACATTCCAGACTTTAACTAAGCATTGTCTAGAATACATTGTACTGTAACAGTGTGAGGCAGGCACCCCAGGGGAGGCAGGAGAGTACTGCAGGGGAGGCAGAGAGAGATGAAAGAAAGTGTGTGAGAAATAAAGTGCATGTAGTAGAGAAAGCTAGATCACAAATTGTAAAATAAGGAGAATGAACGATGGAACAAAATGCAGAGGGAACAAAATGTAGAAATAATGGTGACACGTGAGAGACAGCAACAAAAAGTTGTTTCGTTACAAGTTGATGCTCGAGGTAGTTGTGAACAAATGTTTAATATTTCATGTAGGCTTTAAAAGTTAGACCTACTTTACTTTTTTTGAAATAAAGAGTTGGGGAAGGGGATTATTTATTTCATTTTTTTTATTTGGTTAGCAAAGGTGGTCTTGACTGGAGGAGCTTGGGAGCATTATACAACAGTTATTTCCACCAATTTGATAGTTCCTAAGGAGCTAATATTTAGTATAACGGAACTGGGAAAGCTCTTTGTTTTTATCAGCCTTCTTGTCTTTTTTCATTGCATAAAATTCTAGCAAAATTCATTACACTGAAATCTATGGGCTGTCAGTCACTCTGTGCGTTGTATAGCAACTCACAACGCTCTGTCCAGCTGTGGCTTTTTTGGAATCTCTTCATTGATGGTGCAAAAATGTTTGACCACACTGTGTCTAAAATGTCATTTACTCACTATTAATTTATGGTTTATGGAACTGTGTATAAAAGCAATATCACACTTGTGCCTAGTCTAATCACAGTCATGCTGATAACGGAACATAAGTATGTGAGATATTCATAATTTATATTTTATGTCACACACACCTCATGAGACCTATCATAACATTAGCTTTAACAATTGTTACAGAGCAGGTTATGAGATCTCTAATGATGGATAAGAATCATAAAGATAGCAATACATTATTGATGTTTTGATTACATGTAGACATGCTTGATGTCTGTTCTTATACTTTTGTTGTTGCTTTTAATGAAAAATTTTAATTTCCATGCTCTCTGGATAATAACATTAGTTTGTTCATCTTAAGTAATAATGAATTCTGGTCACTGTTGTCATATAGATAATTAGCTTCTGTTTAAAATAGGCTTGCTGATTAATTTCCAGTTTAGATTTCTTGTTTCATGATATAGAAAACAATCATTTAGGCTCATTGCCATGAGTAGATTTCCACATGGTTACACAATATGAGCTGCTGATTAAAATTGCAATGAAATTGTGTAGCGAGACATTCATACATGCATGGTACATGCAAGACATTCTCTTTTAACTGGCATGCCAACAAAATATTACCGTATTATTATATGCTAATGCCAAGATTATTGCCTTGTATATATAGATATATGACACGATTATTGCCTCATAGGGAAACTGCTTTGTATTTTTTTTTTCCTAAGCATCTTGGAGAATCTGGCACAGTTCTTCTGGAGACTTTAAATGTCACCCTTGCTTTTGTTTTTGCAGGAGACCCCTGATGGCCTTTGTTATGTTTTTTCTCTGAAAAGTGGTCTATTATTTAATATAATACTTTCTTTTCTGGCACACACAAAACGCTGACTTTTATTTTATCTTTCCTATATGATGTTATATAAGATTTCCTCGATTTATTAATGCAAGCTTAATTCTAGTAATAAGGGGACATGCTTTGCAAAAGTGACAGTTTCATCTCTTAATTTCAATTTCTGTTTAGCGATCGATTTATAAACAGTTATTTAGGCTCTTTGCCATAATTAGATTTCCACATGGTTACACAATATGAGCTGCTGATTTCGAACTGTGATACAATCTTGTGGCATCATACATGCAGTTGTACATACGGGGCATGTAAACTGGCAGAACAACTCACTTTTAATTGTATCTTGATATTTTTAATGCTTTATAAGGTTTTTATTTTGTTTCTAAGCATCTTGGAAAATCTGGCACAGTTCTTCTAGAGACTTTAAATGTCACTCACACACATTTTTTAGCAACATTATGTGGTGTTGGAAAAGTAATACTTGGAAATCAAACACCTAACATATACACCGATCAGGCATAACAATTATGAGCAGTGACATGTGAAGTGAATAACACTGATTATCTCCTCATCATGGCACCTGTTAGTGGGTGGGATATATTAGGCAGCAAGTGAACATTTTGTCCTCAAAGGTGATGTGTTAGAAGCAGGAAAAACGGGCAAGCGTAAGGATTTGAGCGAGTCCAAATTGTGATGGCTAGACGACTGGATCAGAGCATCTCCAAAACTGCAGCTCTTGTGGAGTGTTCCCAGTCTGCAGTGGTCAGTATCTATCAAAAGTGGTCCAAGTAACGAACAGTGGTGAACTGGTGACCGGGTCATGGGCGGCAAAGGCTCATTGATGCACGTGGGGAGCGAAGGCTGGCCCGTGTGGTCCAATCCAACAGACGAGTTACTGTTGCTCAAATTGCTGAAGAAGTTAATGGTGGTTCTGATAGAAAGGTGTCAGAATACAAAGTGCATGACGGGTCAGGGCTGTTTTGGCAGAAAAAGGGGGACCAACACAATATCAGGCCATCACCTGGTTGATGTGTTAAAAAAATGTATTCAGATGATAAGTGTGTGTAAGCAAATACACAGTGCTTTTTGTGGCAACTTTTTCATGGCAACTTTGGCCTCATTATGACATGGTTTCAAGTCTTAATCTGCAGGATTGGAGGGAAGTGTTGCTGTTTATTTAGAAGTGTTTTGAATCCGCTAAGCAAAAAAAAACAAAACCTAAAGCTAAGCAAGCTGACAGACTGCAAGTTCCCTGGCCTTGTCTCTTTTTCACAACTGACCCTTGTACACAGACTCAACACAGACTTAGTTGGGGACATTTTATCACCGGCTGAACACACGCCACTCTCGTCTATCTTCTTATTCCTAATCCTTCTGCCTGTTTTCTTAGAAATATGTAGTGTTGTCAATTCTCTCCCTCCCTCTATCTTGCTGTATCCTGCTGACCACTGCGATGTGACGAAACAGCATGTCCCCTGTTTACTTCCCCCCTCTCTGATGTAGTGTAGTGTTATTCTGCTTTTTTTCATCCCCTGTTTTTCTCCTACTGCCTCACATGCCAACACATGTGCAAAGCCCATCACACATACCAAACATCTGTCCCTCCTTGTGTCTGATTGGGATTCTGCTCACACACTCGTCTGTCTAATTAAAGTAAGACAGAGGCACGAGAAACAGAATGGCCTCTCTTAGAACACCTTATCGGTATCGCCTCTCTGTCACATCGCTTTCTCTTCTCTTTCCCTTTTTTTTTTTACACCAAAGTATCACACAAGCCCTGCTAATTGGTTTGTATAAGAACAAAATAACTCCTTGTGTAATAATAAGCGTGCATGCATTTCTGTCTAGCACTTCTGCACTCCAGATAGCCGTGTCTGTATACGCATTTGGATTTGAATTGAATACAGTGCGAGTGGCCTAAATTACATTTTTGTTTTGATTTTTTAAATAAATATATCACTGAGGAAAAAATTAGCATTGTTCGATCCTCAACCTTAGCTACATCACTCGAGTTCATCATTTGTCTCAACTATGTGACTGATATGACTTTTTTTTTTTAAAAAAACCCGTTCATGCGCTTATTATTTTTGTTGGTATTATTTTCTAACAAGTTTATTTTGGTCTGTTTCCAAAGCTATAAACTAACCACCTTGACACTGATCAGCATGCACTGTTTCCAACATACAGCACAGTGTTCATGTTAAACTACATGCTCTTTTTTGTACGGAAAGCTTCATATCTGACCTCTGGCTTGTGCACAGATAAAACATTCAAGTTTTTAATTGCACTCTGCAGGATCCCAGTCCCAGCGCACACCTCTGCCCTTTATTATTATTCACATCTGTGTTTATATTCATCTATCACACTGTCTGTTCAATCTGAATAATGAGGCTTTGGTCACATCCCATAGTGCATTGTATTTTCATACTATTGTTCAGTGTTCTTTTTTTATTCATTCAAACTGATTATGAAGTCAAGTGAAGTCAATTTCAGTTTGATGTGTAGGTCTTCTGACTACTTCAAGACCATTCAGAGACATGTTAGCTGGAAAACCTCAACATTCTACCACATTTTTACCAGGAAATTCGGTAAAACCAGCGAGGGACCCACTGACAGGTCTATACCTAGGCCTATTTCTCACTCTCACTCTCAGTGCTGACTAAATTATAGTGTTTCAAGATGATTATGAATGAATAACAATACAAGAAATTAAGATGTTAATATAATCATACATTTACTTCAATTCAATTTATTTGTGCTTTTAATAATGGACATTGTCTCAAAGCAGCTTTACAGAAGTATAGAAACACAGAATAAAAATTACATAAGTTTTAATTTAAGTTACTATTTATCCCTAACATTTATCCCTAATGAGCAAGCCTGAGGCGATGGTGGCAAGGAAAAACTTCCTGAGATGATATTAGGAAGAAACCTTGAGGGGGAACCAGACTCAGAAGGGAACCCATCCTCATTTGGGTGACACTGGACAGTAAATAATGTAACTGTTGATAATGTCCTTTTGTTTTGTTCCAACAGTTTATAGTCACGTGGAATTGTGCAACCTAGAGCTCCTGAGGAACTAACAGGTCAGCTTAGTTTCTGAGTTCATTATAGACTTAGCACTATTTCCTTCCTTTAGTGCTATAGGCCCTGATACCCGTGTATTGAAACCAACCATTTTGGAGGTACATGAATTGCCTTCCTACTTAGCTTCCACTCAGTACAGATCAGACTAAAAGAGCACGTCCTATTGGCTGGAATAAAACAGACGTGACCTTGGTGAGCAGCAGCTACAACAGCACTCTTTCTGCACTCTCCTAGTGCAGAGCTTAATCAATAATTGAACCAAGTTTCATCAAATCCAGGGCTGTATTTCTTAGGCTTGTCTGTTTGAGTACACAGCATCCACAGAGAGGCAGCAGCAGAGCGAGTTTGTGGACAGAAACTCTCAAAGCCTCTTTGATCTACCACACACATCTACTGAGGATTCACATGTAGGGCCAGGGACATGGGAGCAACATGGGTGTGCATACATGACCAGTGACATGTGCAGTGTTACATATCCTTGAAAAGCTCCATCAGACGCTGATATTGCACACTACATATCAAAGCACACGCTGACACTCATCCATACCCACTCATCCCTGTGTCAAACGAGCCTGTCTTCTACTTTTAATGGAAAATTCCAGTGTTTACAAGCATAAAAGTCAAAGGGCTCATGTTTAAATCTATCACTAGTTCTCTATAGGCAATAAAATAAATAAAGCCTACATCAGTTGTGCTCTCAGTAAAGCAAACAACAAAAACAAAACAAAAGAAAACAAATAATAAATAAATGAACAAATAAAAATGTAAGCAAACAAGCAAATAATAAGTAAATAACAAATAAATAAGTGAACAAACAAATAAATAAATATAGCTTTAACATGAGACAAACAGGAGAGAATGTCTTATCAATTCTCGTACTTACATATCTTTCCAAAAACGCACCAATGCAACACTAAAGTAATTCCAGTTTCCTAAAAGCCCGTTCATGTTTTATGGTATTGTTTGTGATCAGATCACATCTGTCTTTTGCATTTATGACGTTACATTACATGAGGCACATCTGTCTTTTACATTTACTGCTAACTCAAACAAATCCTTCCCTCAGAAAAAAGTATCACTGAAAAGATAAATAATAAGCCATTTCAATACCTGTCTTTGTCATGAAAACGTTCTAAATATATCCTTGTTTTGGACAAACTTATAACAAGTCCCCTAAAACAAGTGCCTTTCTATTATTTTTTGTTTGTTTGTTTAGAGCCAAAATGTTGTTATTGTCTTTAATGTGAAATACTGAAATATTCCTTTAACACATATTAAAACAGTGACTACCATTTTCTAGATACGTAGCAGTGCTGTTGATGTAATTTCCTTTATAGTGTGATATGGACAGTCACTTTACCTAGTTACAATAAGATTAGTGTTAAATAGCAAAATTCTACAAATTGGGATGCTGCCTGGCCATGCAGATTGAGATAACTGCTCTTTTAGAAGACATGTGTGTGTGTGTGTGTGTGTGTGTGTGTGTGTGTGTGTGTGTGTGTGTGTGTGTGTGTGTGTGTGTGTGTTTCACTGCAGCTGAACCTAAAAAACTGCAGCCAGGTCTCCCAGCTGGACCAGTTTATGCCTTCTTTCTCCTCCTCTCGCTGCAGACAGCGCTCTAATAAATCACACTTCTTATAAAAAATTCACTTATCATCTAACTCAGGCCAGCCTTGCAACATACTGCCTGACAACAACACACACACACACACACACACACACACACACACACACACACACACACACACACACACACACACACACACACACACTCAGGCACATGTATAAAGCATGTCTGTTCAATTCCTGCATGAAACCTTAATGTTTTTTTTTTGTACTATTACCTTCACTACTACCATCATTTATCTCTGCCTCTAAGCTTAAACTTCAGCATTATTTTTTCTCATTTAGAATATTGTCAGTGTTCTGTGATTTTACTTTCAATGTGATAATAAAACATGTCTACGTATTCACATTTACATTTTACATATTCAGCATTTAGCGGTCGTTCTTATCACGAGTGACGTACAGAAGTACACTATCGAAAACCACCCTCACGCGTTCATATAGGCCTAATAAAACTAAAAAGTGTGTTACATTGTTGGCAGGTGACTTAGTACAGAAAAAATGCAAGAAAGCCATGCCGATAGTGCACTAAAATCCAGAAGCCAACCTTACAAAGCAGAGAATACAAACACACACACACACACACACACACACACACACACACAATTGACTTACTCTTTTTTGAGGACATTCATTGACATAATTATTAATGCAGCTAATTAATGCTATGCTTCACGTTAATCTAACCTTAACCTTACCCTCAGAGACATTTCAGCTCTTTCAGATTTTTTTTTTTTTTTTTTAAATAAAAGCTGTTGTTTTCCACCTAAAAAACAGCTTATGGGGACCAGCCGAATGTCCCTAAGCTATAGTACATGCCCACACACACACACACACACACACACACACAGACACAAGCACACAAGAGTTAACCACAGGAACCATTTCTACCCAAGCGTGTGCAGGATCCAGATGATCCTGTTTCATTTGTAGGTGGACTGCATATATCATGTAATATAAATAAATGATTCTGCACAAAAGGCTGCTGCCATGTCAAACCTCCTGAGGCGACTATTAGAGTGTAAACACTGAAGTATATTGCGTTTGTCACTCCATCCTTAAATGCACTGAAATCTACCCACAGCTCTTCTGTTCTGTTTCACTGCTCTCCGGCTCTCCTTCCTGGTTAACCATGTTTCCCACCTTGCATCCCTCCTCCACACTCCTGCCCTGCTCCCATTCTCATTAATTGATGTTGTCGCACTTCATTAGAGCCGTTTGTGCTGGAAAGGAGTTTGAAACTCATTTTCTCAGCATGTTTCAGCATCGTTAATTTTTGTCTCCATTGTGACCCATAGCAAACTCATTGCTATTCTAATTCCCAGACCATATTTTGTGCCTCCTTCTTCTCACCACCACCACGTTCTAACTTCTTTCCCTGGCCCATAACTTTGGCTGAAACGAAAGTGCTGTTATCACCGCCTGTGGTTTGCTACATCAGCAGACTAATGTTACTGCTAATGATTAGGTTAAATCGACTCGTAACCTTAATCCTAATCACGTGAGATGTCAACTTTGACAACACTGGAAATGCGCACCATGACAACAGCTGTTATTATTTTGACTACAATGACCATTTACTTTTATTTGATTACATAACTGTTTGGATATTTAGATAGATAGATAGATAGATAGATAGATAGATAGATAGATAGATAGATAGATAGATAGATAGATAGATAGATAGATAGACAGACAGACAGACAGAGAGCTAGATAGATAGATAGATAGATAGATAGATAGATAGATAGATAGATAGATAGATAGATAGATAGATAGATAGACAGACAGACAGACAGAGAGCTAGATAGATAGATAGATAGATAGATAGATAGATAGATAGATAGATAGATAGATAGATAGATAGATAGAGAGCTAGATAGATAGACAGACAGACAGACAGAGAGCTAGCTAGCTAGATAGATAGATAGATAGATAGATAGATAGATAGATAGATAGATAGATAGATAGATAGACAGACAGAGAGATAGACAGATAGACAGATAGATAGATAGATAGATAGATAGATAGATAGATAGATAGATAGATAGATAGATAGATAGATAGATAGATAGACAGACAGACAGACAGAGAGATAAATAGATAGATAGACAGACAGAGAGATAGATAGACAGACAGACAGACAGAGAGAGAGAGAGATAGATAGATAGACAGACAGAGAGATAGACAGACAGACAGACAGACAGATAGACAGACAGACAGACAGACAGACAGATAGACAGATAGATAGATAGATAGATAGATAGATAGATAGATAGATAGATAGATAGATAGATAGATAGATAGACAGAAAGACAGACAGACAGATAGATAGATAGATAGATAGATAGATAGATAGATAGATAGATAGATAGACAGACAGAGAGCTAGATAGATAGATAGATAGATAGATAGATAGATAGATAGATAGATAGATAGATAGATAGATAGATAGATAGATAGATAGATAGATTTCACTTGCGAGTTACACTTTCATTCAAACTGCTTATGAACTGCTTTGTATTCCATAATTTGAATTTCAAAGTAAAGGAATGCCCAAATTATCCGGGATAAATCAGGAAGCCGTGACAGAAAATGGTCAGTGATAAATACATTTCAAACAGCAGATGGGTCTCAGGGATGGAAGAATCACCTGGGGGAGGATTGCTGGAAAGGATGAATACAATCTGTTGATGTAGCATTGTGCTCTGAAAATCTGTAGCTTCATCTGAGTATAGAAGTGGGGAAATACTTGCAGTTTCATTGTCTATCATAAACTCTAGACTCTAAAAATTGTCAGTCACATCCCAACAGAGAGATAATGGAGGTAAGATTGCTGTTCTGCAGCCTCACTATCTTTCCACTGCCTGTCATTTGTTGCTGTATGTGATGATTTGTATCATTGTTGATAATGTGGTAAATCTTCGTCATGACTGTCATAAATATGTCACGAAAGATACGTTCATACGCTCTCCTGATTTCCAAAGTCAGTTTATCTAGTAATAAAAGACATCACGAGTGCTTATGTCATGCTAATGTTTGTCCAAGTTTCCATGTTTCATGTTTTCTGACATGAACTTAACTTTAACTTTATGAAAATGATCTTAAGTTTTTTCCTACCTAGTCTATGTTTCTGACTGGCTGACTCGACAGGTGGCTGTTATTTTCTTTCTTGTTAGTCGGCACTTAGCATTATAATGCCATATTCCTAGCAATATATTTTTTTCTGAATTATGTACATCATGTCGCATGTCTTATGATATCAGAGTGTGAGGTAATACTTATTTAAAGCATTTACACATTACACAAAAAGCATTGTAACATCTAAAAGAGAGAATAAAACCTGTGCTAATAAACATAGAGCAAACAGCCAAAACGAGCAAATGATGTAGCTGTCATAACATCAGACATGTCAGATATTGTTTTATTATAAAAAAAAAAGAACACTGCTAGACAACTGTACATAAATTGTACACTGATCAGGCATAACATTATGACCACCTGCTTAATATTGTGTTGGTCTCCCATTTGCTGTCAAAACAGCCCTGACTCATCGTGCATTGTGTATTCTCACACCGCTCAAATCCTTACGCTTGCCCATTTTTCCTGATTCTAACACAACAACTTTGAAGACAAAATGTTCACTTGCTGCCTAATATATCCCACCCACTAACAGGTGCCATGATGAGGACATAATCAGTGTTATTCACTTCACCTGTCAGTGCTCATAATATATATAACACATTTCTTTATTGCCTCATTAATGACACATTTCATGACAGTGTATATCTTTCAGAACACAATAAATTATTGCAACATTAATGACATATTTTATGACAATTTGTACATCTTTAATCACACATTTCTCAACAGTGTATATCATTAATGACACATTTCGTTATAGCATCATTAGTGACACATTTCATGTATATCATTAATGACACATTTCATTATTGCATCATTAATGACTTCCATGACACTGTATGTCTAATGACACATTTCATCACAGTGTTTATCTTTAATGACATGTTTCATTATTGCATCATTTATGACATACAGTGGTGTGAAAAAGTGTTGGCCCCCTTCCTGATTTCTTATTTTTTTGCATGTTTGTCACACTTTAATGTTTCAGATAATCAAACACATTTAAATATTAGTCAAAGATAACACAAGTAAACACATCATGCAGTTTTTAAATGAAGGTTTTTATTATTAAGGGAAAACTAAATCCAAAACTACATGGCCCTGTGTGAAAAAGTGTTTGCCCCCTAAGCCTAATAACTGGTTGGTCCACCCTTAGCAGCAACAACTGCAATCAAGCGTTTTCCATAACTTGCAATGAGTCTGTTACAGTGCTGTGGAAGAATTTTGGCCCACTCATCTTTGCAGAATTGTTGTAATTCAGCCACATTGGAGGGTTTTTGAGCATGAACCACCTTTTTAAGGTCATGCCACAGCATCTCAATGGGATTGAGGTCAGGACTTTGACTAGGCCACTCCAAAGTCTTTGATTATCTGTAACATTAAAGTGTGACAAACATGCAAAAAAAAATAAGAAATCAGGAAGGGGGCCAACACTTTTTCACACCACTGTATTTCATGACAACTGTATATCATTTATGACACATTTCATTATTGTATCATTCATGACTAGAATTGCAAAATTCTGGGAATTTTCAAGGCTGGAAACATTCCATGGGAATTAACAGGAATATATGGGAAATAACAGGAATAAACTGGGAATTTTCAAAATTGCAGGTTAGCCTATAACAGGGAACTTAAATGTAGTTGAGAAAAAATATCTTGCAGCATAATCTTGGCTAAAACAACCAGATTTAATGCAATTTCAGTTGAATTTCTACCCTGTATATTCCTCAATCACATGCACACAGCACCGCAGGGCTATTGAGGCCACACCTCTACATGCACTGTGCATTCCTTCATAACATGCACTGATAATTTTTTGAATCCTGCACACAAATAAAATTCAAAGAATGTCTGTCTTGGTGAGTAGTCATGTAAATTACATAAACATTACATCAATTTGTATTTAAAGCTTTCTTGTGCTATGTGTTAACTATTGCGCAACTAAATTTTACCATTGTAAAACCAAATACACTGACTGAGCAAACATTTAGGTGAGATAATAAAAAAAAAAAACACTGTCTAAAAGACCCCCCCCCCCAACACACACACACACACACACACACACACACACAATCACCCTTATACAATATTCACAAGAATATTGAAGCCACAGTTCTGCATTTGAACCCGAAGATTATAAATTTGAATGGGACTTTTTTGGAAGGGAAAGAGTGGGGAATGCATTTGTTTTACAGCAAACATAAGGAAACCTGGGGTTTTTTGCATTCAATGTTTATGCTTTTGAGTTGTGCAATGAAAGAATTCATTAAAGTTCTACTTACAATTAAATCAAAGTCAAAAATCTCATTTATGCATTAATCTGCTTGCATGGCAGCTTATGACCAAACAAAATGTTTCTATTTAATGTGTGTATATACAGTTTTTATAAATATCCCCGAATTTCTAAATAATTTAATTCCCATTAATTAATTTAATTCCCATTAATTCCCATAAATTCCTGTTAAGTTTCCAACTTGGAATATTTCCAAAATTTTCGAGATGAAGTTCCCATGGAAATTTTCCGGAATTTTTACATCTTTAATCACATATTTCACGACAGTGACACATTTCATTATGGCATAATTAGTGACACATTTCATTATAGCATCATTAGTGACACATTTCATAACAGAGTATCTCTAATGACACATTTCTTTATTGCATTATTAATGAATTTCATGACAATGCCTAGCATTCATCATACAGTTTTATGGCAGCATTTATTGTTCATAACCTTACATGACAACAAAAATCATCCATCACATGTGTATGTGGCGAAAATAAAGGCTTCTTTCTACAATATCATCTTTCTACAATATCATGCTAAACTGATATTCCGTTTTCATATTAATTTATTGAGGTTTATAGTTATAATTTTGTTTGTATTCTGATTTCTTCTCTATTTGGCAGAATTCTGTACATACACCAATGCTGTACTTAAAATAACTTTAATGGTTCACACACACGGCACAGCTGGAAATAGAAATCACAGAACCTATTAAAGCTGAACGTCAACAACAAGCTTCTTGACTGCACTACTATCATTAGTCACTTAAAATAGAATTGAATTAGAGATGTTTAGGTTCTGGGTTTATAATTATAGCTGCTGTAAAATAGTGTAGTGATGATGAATATAGTAATGATGAATCAGCTCTTATGTAATGTGCTGTGTAACTTCTGTTCCTACACACACACTGTTCAAAGTGTGTAGGATGACCTGAGCTCCTTTTGTCTGAGGAGGATTTAGTCAGAACTGATTACCATCTCACTATCATTTTTTAAATATTGCTCCAGAACATGTGTGTGTGTGTTAAAGTGCTCAATAACAAGCACACACTGTTTTAATAGGAAAGAGACAGGGCCAAGTGCTTGCACTAGATACTAATTATTGGATTATTGCTTGAAATGTGTGCAGAATTAGGATACAGTCACAGAAAAAGCTTAATAGAAGCTAAAAGCATCACACAACCCAAATTGTAAATTGCAATTTGGGTTGTGTGATGCTCAACACTGACAAAGAGAACTAATTATGTTTGGATAACGCTGTAATGGTAGAACCTTCAAAACTATTGCTTAAAGGCATGGTCACAGGTTTTACTGTAGAAAGAGATGAGAAAAGGGGCACTGTTTACCCAGTCTGGAGTGATTTCTTTTCATATCTTCTGTAAAAACTGCTCATGTACAACCCTGAAACCCCTGCAAAAGAAATTCCAAACAGGGTTTTAAGATGCTTGTATCTGTCACATGAGCAAGATAGCATTCCTGTTTTTTAGGGCTGTGTATACTAATGAATACGCACTATCAGTGTAGGCATTGCTTTAGCACTCACGGTGTGGTTGAACCTGACTGTCACAAGTGTGCACACAAAATGACTGAATGGCAGCATTTATGCAAGACTTTTTGTCCTTCATTTAAACTGTTCAGTTGAGGTCATACTTTTGCATACTTCTTGCAGAATCTGCAAAATGTTAAAAGAAAAAAAAAAAAGGATCGTAAATTATGAATTGCTTTGCACACAAGACAAAATAATAAGCGAGTTTCTAAAAATGAACCAGTTCAGAAGTTATGCTTGATTCTTAATATTGTGTGTTGATTTCTGGATGACTGTTTTTTATCTTTTATTATTATTCTGTCTTCTGGGAAACATATATAGACGTTTCTAAATGGCAATCCTACATGAAAAATAAGTTGAAATGAATTCTTTCTAAAAGGTTATACACCCCCGGCTCTTAACGTAATGTGTTGGCCATTACCTTCTTGAACATCTGTGAATGTTTGCAGCTTTTGTACTAGTCCCTCAGTTGTCCTAGGTGTGAAAAGATGAATCTCAGCATCTCAAATATGCAGAGGATGGTGGAAAATCAAATAATGTTCAGTAGATGGAGTATTATTCTGAAGAACAGTGGGCACTTTTACAGTTCAGGACAAACAAGGGACTCATGAACAGCTTTCACAAAACATAAAAACAGTTGTTGATCATTCAGGTAACAACACAGTATTAAGAATCCAGCATCTGTAAACTTTTGAACTTGTTCTTGCATGTAAACTCAGTTATTATTATGTCTTGTGGACAACATGTAAACATCTGCTATGTAAAAATTGCTTATTCGGGGCAATGCTAAATTAAAAAAAATGCAATTTGTATGATCTCTCTTATTGTTTGAAAATAATTAACAATTTGCAGATTCTGCGAGGCACGTGCAAACTCATGACCTCAGCTGTATATTGAGGTTCCTTGAAATTATGCCTCAGTATCTTAAAATAATGAGAAAATAATGAGAGCTCTTTGAACTCTACATGGCAACATTTATACGTTGTCTCTTTCTAATTTTGCATCACCCACAACATGACCACTAATGGCACTTGCAGTGGATTAGACTGCGCATGCAAAATATTACGCTAGTAAATTTAAGCCCCTGGAATATAATATATAATGGAGCATAATGTGCGTGTTACTCAACACAAGATAAAAAAGCAGCTGCAATTCACCTAAACAATGCCTTGAATGAATAATCTTCAGAATAAATTAGTCAGTGTGATGAGCTTTTGTTAGACTTTGCAGTACTAGAGGAGTACAAATCACACAGAATTGAGGCATGGGAACAAGCCATCCACGTCTGTCTGTGTTTTCCCTCCAACAAGCTCGCCATAATCTTTTTTTCGGTGTGTTTCGCATTCGGAATATCTTTCTTTTTTTTCTGTGTGTTTGTGTGTGTGTGTGTGTGTGTATATGTGTGTTTCACATTCTAAATTAGCTTTTCTACCTAAGCACCTGCTCAAATTCCAATTGATTCCTGCTGCGTACAAGACAGAAACTGATCAAGTCGAGGTTCTCTGGAGTTGTTGAGATGCTGCGGTGCTTCACTGACAGGCAGCTGTAGATTGCTAACTGATAAAGTGCAGGAGTGCAGGGCGAGATCAAAGCACCTGAAGGTTTCATTGGCAGGGAGAAGCAGCTCTACCCAGCATGCACCATGTGTTCAGAGAGAGCTCAGCACACTGATGTTGCAGTTGCTGGTGTGAAGGGATCCCACACATGCTGCTGCATCAGTCTGTACCTGCGACCTATAGGAGGACTCTTTCTTAGTAGCAAAAGTGCATATTGAATGATGGATGCAGTGGCCCTGGGTTCATATTCTCAGCCCCACTTAGATGCAGCCAGCTGAAATATTCAAACAGGATGCAAGAAACCGTGGAAGAAAATCACTAATGCATCTTATAATGGCACACTCTAAGACAGTCTGGCCGAGCTGAACTGAATCAGTTATTCCTACTTTATCCTGTATTGACTGGAATAATTATGCATCAAGGAAACCTTGATTGGCAGTTTTGTCTTTACACCGAAGCTGAAGCGTTCCCTCTGGGAATTTGCCACACAATCTCATTTTAAATTAGACCTTAGATGGACATTTGAGCATTGATTAATTGAAACCTGGATATTGCACGTCAGCCCAGCTTGATTGAAGCAGGTGACAAATGAAATATGTTGATGACTGATTGCAGATCTAGTTGTAGTGTGTGAAGAAAAATGACATGCACTAAAAATGTCTTTTCTAATATAAAATTGAAACCCATTTTTTGTCTATTAACTTAACAGCTACAGTTTAATCAGTATGAAAGATATATAATGCTGTCACTGCTACACCATCAAGAGTCCTGTTTAGAATTAGAAAACAATTTTTATGAAGGAGTTGTGGTATTCTTTTATATTATTATGTGCTCAGAATTCAGACTATCAGGATTATCTGTGATCTTGAGTGATGTTTGTATAGTTGTACTTGGGGAGATGGTTGTATAGTACATACAGTAAATCAGCTGTCTGATTTACACTTTATTTATTTATTATTTATGTATTTAGAGTTGTCACAAAGATAGACACTTGGAGATTTGATGCAAGTGCGGGTCGCTTTAAACCGGGTGTTCACAAAAATAGGAACAGTTCATAATATTAGAAACAGTTCACAAAATAAGTTAGCAAAAAACAGGCTCAGCAAACAATCCAATAGACAGGTCAAAACCGGCACAGGTCCATCAGGGTATCAACAAGTTAAAAACAGGCTAGGAAAAAACATTGTCAAGGACATTGTTATATACTTATTCTACACACAAAAACTGGGTAAAGAAGAACAGAAAGTCAGGCAGTAAATGTCACAGACAGAAGTGAACTGATCACTTTCGGCAGGAAGGAATTAGTGCTAAGCCTATAATGAACTCAGAAAGTACGCTGAGCTCTTGGTTGCACACTTCCACATGACTATAAACTGTTGAAGAAAGGACATTATTTACATTTACCTTATTTACTGTCCAGTGTCACCCAGTTGAGGATGAGGTTCCCTTCTGAGCCTTGTTCCTCTCAAGGTTTCCTCCTCATGTCATCTCAGGGAGTTTTTCCTTGCCACCAGCGCCTTAGGTGTGCTGATTAGGGATAAATGCTAGGGATAAATAGTAACTTAACTATAAGTTTTAAAATATAAAATATAATATAAAATATAAGTTTTATTCTGTATTTCTATACTTCTGTAAAGCTGCTTTGACAAAGTCCATTGTTAAAAGTGCTAGACAAATAAATTGAATTGAAATTGAATTCATGAACTGAAGTCATGAAGAAACTGAAATGATGAACTGAAGCAAAGTTGCTTTTAAACAGTGTGAACAAAATATAGTCATTAAACAGATGTAAACAATCAGAGGGATGATGACTGGAAATGATGGAGTGCTGGGAGTGGGAGTCCAGGGAGGCCATATTTGTAGGCCATGGTGAAACTTGCGAGGATGTGGCAAGAATGATAGACACTTTGGGAAAGATCTGCATTGTGATGTGAGTATCAAGACTAGGACTATTGTCATTATACTCTTAACATATATTTTTTCTACAGTGATTTAACATCTTCGCCTACTTGTCGCTTGTATACCGTTGTAAGAGTTTATTTTTTATCCATATACAAAAAAAAAAATTTGATACATTATATTCACTGCAGGTCTGTAAGTCCACCAATTAAATGTGCTTACTAACCATGTATTTTTTTTTTTTATTTGTTTTAGGCTTCAAGGCAAGCACTTATTTTACAGCCTGTCTAGACACTATTAAAAAAATTCAATCGAGAAAAATCTCCGACTGAATAAATCCAAATATAAACCTAGGAACTCAATGCAGACCGGATATTTACTGTCCTCTATACATTATTGTCTGTTAACAGACTGTGTTTGAAAAACACGGTGTGAGACATTATATCTGGATGAACTACTATTATTTCAATGACAGCTAATAGATAGTACTATTAGGATTGAAATTAGGTAATGATTGGTGCCATGCATTCCTTTCCTCATTGCATTTTCACAAATTTCACAATGTTCTTCTGGCCCTAAGTGATCATGACCAGACATTTAAGAACTGGAGTGGAAACCCTTATAAGCCTCAGGCATGTGACGATGGTAATGTCCCTGCTCGCAGTAATGGAACGGAACTGTAATGGAAATTGCTATACTATTACTCACACATGTACACTTTTGGGTTTTGCTAATGGTGCCGTGTACGTCTCGGCTTTCTATTACATTGTAATGAAGCGCTGAAAAACCAACCATGCAGATAATTGGTTCATAACTTGAAACATCTGCAGGAGCAAAAACAATATCAGAGATTAGAAACGTGTGATATACACACGGTTACAAATGAAAGGAGGCCGGTCTGACTGCCTTATTTGCGGAATCCATTCGAAAGCAATTGCAGAGGTTTCACTGTAAATGTGATGGTGCGTAATTCAAATAAGCATTCTTGCGTGGCGACCCTATCAGAACAGCCTGGTGAACAGCCTGAGTGACATTAAGAAGAAAGCACTGTCCTCCCATTGCACTGATCCAGATCTTCAGTGAAAAATAGATGATGATTTACAGAAACATTGACTGAGTAGCGAAAAGGCCGTCCTTGCAGTTCTGAATGCTGTGCTGTCCACACTATGCAGCCTGTAATAAATTTTAACGGTCCACTCAGATGGCATCGGAAATGACAAAAGGAAAAGACGGCAGTAGAAATGGGAGCATAAAAGAGAAGGCGAGAACGAGACCAAAAAAAGACACGCCAGATACACCCGTGGTTTTGATGGATTTCCTCATCAAAAGCTCGTCACGCAGCATGGCAGCTCTCTATTTTACACCTGACCTTCTCCTCTTAAATACCCTGTTTCACAGCAGCAAGGTAAGCAGTGTGCGCTTAGTGGGGTGCTGCATGCAAGCCAACACTGAGAAACTGAGAAACCGTTAACCACACTGAGAAACCTTTAACCATTAAACTTCTTGTAAAAAATCTGCTGTTTTCAGTATTAATGAAAAAAGCAGTGGTGAAAATTGCGTATTATATTAGCGGCTCAGTAGAGCCGTACTCTATTTTTAACATGTTCAGAAGCCTCCATTTGAGTAAATGAATGTAAAGTCTGGTAATGGAAACATGTTAGCTAGAGAGTGAAAATTAAGATGAGACATCTCTTCTGGAGGCAAATGATAGAGCACAGGGTTGTGACTGATGTGCCCGTGTCATACTAGTAATATGAACTGTGCAGTACTGTTTAATAGGATGGGAGAATGGGGCATGGATGTAGCTTCCAGGACACAGCAACCTGATCTTGTGTGAGATGTATATGAGCTCAAATGATGGGAAGTGATGTAATTAGATTTTGTTCATTTCATTCTAAGAGGTATCACTGTTAGTCATCCTATCTACAGTTCTAATTAATTCACATTAACAAGATATGTTAAAATACTACTTTGAAATAGTGAGATCTGCCTTTAGGTTATGTAGTAAATAAAGAGTTATATAATAATAATAATAATAATAATAATAATAATAATAATAATAATAATAATAATAATATATTTTATTATATTATATACAATATTTACTATATATAATATTTTTATTTGAATATATTTTTTATTTTATATTAAGTCAAAATAACAACATATAAAACTTTTGTATCAGGGTTTCTGTAATAAATTTACAAACTGTATGTGTGAAATACAAAGATTTCTGAGACATTTCTATAGTGCACAAGACATTTGTCTTTAGCATTCATATGTGACATAAAAGTCATTTAAATAATGAACTTAAATTTTGGTACATACACAAAAGAGCAGTAAACAATAATTAACTAAACAAAGCCAATATTTGGTGTAAATACTTTGCTTTAAAGAAAAAAAAATCAGTAGTCTTAGGTACCATTTGTGCATTTTTATGAGGAAATTGGTTTTCCTGAGCATCTGGGAGAAACAGTTCTTCTGGAGACTTTGACTGTCACACTTGCTTCTTTTGTTGCATGCAAAACTCAGCAGCCTTCATTATGCTGGTTTTTTTTTTTTTTCTGAAAGTGCTCTCTTACATAATTTGTTGCTTTCTTTTTTGATATACAAATATTTCTCTGTAACATTACACTTTCGGAGGAGCTTGGAAATACAAAATGTTTTTTTTTTTTTTTTTGTGCAAGCTCAAAAATCCAGAAGTCATAACATAAGTTAGCTTTTATCTAATAAACTTTATAAATAATTAATAATTTATCTAATAAACTTTGTTCCAAACAATTACACTGTTTAAGACTTTTCCACAGTATTGTACACTGTACACAAGAGCTTCTTTGTGGTTCTATATAGAACACTGGGGTTCTGTACTTATACCTTTTTTCCGAAAAAAAAGTTTCTATGTAGAACCCTTGAAGAGAAATGTATAGGTTTATATTCAATAATTCAAAGAATGTGATGAAATGAAATCAGTGTCATTTGCTTTTAGGAATTTTATCTCTATGTTGATAATGTTGCAAGATTATTATTTTTTTTAAAGTATTATTATTGATAAAATTTTATATTTTAGAAAAGATTAAATAGTTTATCAAATTTGTGAAATAATTAAAACTGAGGTCAGAGTTTTGCTGCTATCAGTATCATAATAGCACGGGGAGAACATGCAAACTCCACACACACACGGCAGAGGCGGGAAACAAACACCCAACCCTGGAGGTGTGAGGCAAACGTGCTAACCACCAAGCCACTGTGCCCCCATACTATTATTATTATTATTATTATTATTATTATTATTATTATTACTATTATTATTATTATTATTATTATTATTATTATTATTATTACTATTATTATTATTATTATTATTATTATTATTATTATTATTATTATTATTTATTTATTATTATTATTATTATTAAGGAGCCTCTCATTGATTCTAAAAGGATCTAACATGGATCCAAAGAACCCTTCAAAATGACTTTTTATAAAATAAATATATATGAAGCATGTGATCAATTATGCAGTTTTCAGTATTATACAGAGAACATAACATTGTCCTTATTTCTTCCTCTGTAATATCTACTGACAACATGAAATCTGAGCATTAGCTGAACCAAAAGAGAAAGTAGAACTCTCCCAAAAATGTTAACTTCATCAATTTCTTGACTTGGACTTTTCTTCAGACATGTAGTTGCTTATACAGATTTGACAGAAATGCTCCCTGTTTACTCTCATTTTTAAGCACTGTAATTTGTCACTTAAGATCACTTGGCAGGAAATGTATATTTAGGCTTACTGTATTTGTCGCAATATGAGAATCAGTGAATAAATTGCCTACATGAAGGAATAGGTGTTATTAAAAGACTCTCATAATGCCAGCCTGATACATTGGCCAAGACTGAGTGGTTTTTAATTCAAGATGTAATTTTTTTCATTAATGTAAATCATAGCCCCAAGACAGAGTTCCAGGAGGGGGTCATTTTCTGATTTGGTAGAAAGGTTGCTCTGAATGAAAACTATTAGGAGACTAATATAGCGAATCCTACCTGTTTCCAGGGTAGATTGAGATACTGTATTCACTGTTTAGGCTTTGCTTTTTACCTTTCTTGACCCCTCCATACATATATGTACTGCAGTGCTTGCTTATAATGCGAGTATGAATTTGAGTCAACAAGGCAGATGGGTACTTTTGATAGATGTGACTGTACAGCCTGTGAAAGGGCAAAAAAAAACTGCCGAAGAGTGACGTGCGAGCAAATGTGTCTCCCTTAATTCAGTGAGGAGTCGCCATGCTGATTATGCTGATTAGTGCAGATTCTCTGAGCGCCATCTGTCAGAGAGAGAGAGATAGAACGAGAGAGAGAGGAGTAGTATCTGAGGAAGAAGAGGAGGAAGATTTGAGCTTCTTGAGCTTGAGATTCCCTCAAACTGGACCATTCTTTCAGGTACATCAGTGTTTGCTGGCTTTCCAAAAAGAGAGGGGATTAATATAACTCTGGACAAGAGCTCTACTGCTGACTGAGCCTGCTCTCCTCTTCTCAGATAAGACTTGTGGTAAAATGTGGTTCTGCACCTGATTAAACCTAGAGAGTTATGGCTTCTCTAAACCTAATCACAGGGCAATGGGTACAAATCAAACAAAACAGCAAACTGAACAACTTGCGCTTATCAAAAACAATTCTGACGTAAGCCGAGGCTCTTCTTCATTTGTCAAAATTTATCAGTGAAAATATATATATAGCTATTGCAAATAAATATATAGTGGATCTAGATATAAGAGACAGCTGACAAGCAGGTAAGCACATGAAAAACGTGACAGTCATTGAAATGTATTTTAGTGAGAAAAATCAAATAATTTTGAGAAATGTGGGCATATGTACTTAAGAAACTGTACATGCTGCACCCACTTTTGGCCTCTAGACCACTTTCCTCATGGATTCACTTTTCTCTACACCGCTCAAATGCAACCAATACCACAAAAGAATGGGAAATCGAAGCGACTCCTGCAGCCCTCAGGCGTATAGGTGGACTAGCCACTCGAGAAGACTGGCCATATAAGGTTATAACCAGAGCTGTTTTTGTAACTGGATGAAAAACAATATGGGTTTAATGAAGGATGGAGAAATTGAGCATTTCAGCATTACATGTCCTTCGCATTTAGGATGCCCTTGAGGAGTTTCATTCATAGTCCAGTGCTGAGGGTATTGTCGGGAAATGTACTGTATGTTGGTTGGGTCAGAAATTGTCCCACTAGGGCATGGCGAGTTATTTTCTGCGTTGTGGTGGCAGTGTTTGAGGCAATGACATAAGATCAACTCCTTTTTTAACTTGACTTGTGGAATTTAGCCTCAGTGATTTCTCACACAGCGTCCAGATTGCTTCTAACTTAAATATTGAAAGCAAACAGGAAAGGCCAAGATTCTCAGAGTGCAATGCAGATTGAGACTATTTTCGTTGTCATAGAGTTCATGCGCCAGAAATAGACGTGTTAAATATGTATGCTAGCTGGAGTTTTTAGGACACTCACACAGTGGGCAAGAATAGGTGTGAAAGTGAAACATACAGAAAGCAAAGGGCTGATCTAAGAAAAATGGAACTGAGTTCTATGAAGGCATCATAATTGAATAAATTTAGCCACCATTTCAGAGATGATGAGCTTCTAATGTTTTCAATCTGGTTGCAGTGCACTAGGAAGAAAGTGTGATTAAAAACAGCTTTTCTCTTTACTGTCAGATATTAGGCCAGCTCAGAGTGTGTTTGCTTTAAGCCCTTATCAGAGCCAATTACAGAGAGTACTCATTTCATCCACTGATCAGAACAGAAAACATCTCATGTACACATCTGGGGAAAGAACATTCACACTGATGCTCCAGGCTCTTCATTACCCCTGCAGACTTTACTGGTCTACTTTATCAGATTTCTTGTATCTTGTCTGCTCTCTCTCTCTCTCTCTCTCTCTCTCTCTCTCCCTCCCCCCCTCTCTCTCCCCTCTCCCTCCCTCTCCCTCCCTCTCCCCCCCTCCCCCTCCTCCCCCTCTCTCTCTCTCTCTCTCTCTCTCTCTCTCTCTCTCTCTCTATCTCTCTATCTCTCTCTCTCTCTCTCTCTCTCCCCCCCTCCCTCCCTCTCTCACTCACTCCATTACCACCGTCTGTTTCTGTGACATTTATCAGCCACTGAACAGGTGAGGATTGTGTCTGCTTAACTGGCAGGGGGAAATAATTTTAGGAACATTTATACATACATATGTGTGATGTTCTGGGAAAACCTGTCGGATATTGGCTTCTGTCTAACAACCAACAAGTTTTGATCTATCTTTTTCTGCCAATTTTATAATTTATCTCTATATCTCTATGCTAAACTTAAATATATTTCTTAAATGTATTTTTTAAACTTAAATATATTCTATTTTTTTATCTTTTTTATTTTTATTTTTTTTAAGATTACTTTCTAATCTTGCCTTGGTCTCTACCTGCTAATATAAAACAGTGGACAGTGAAAACGGTCAATCTCTCTCAAGAAGTTAAAACCCTGATGCTTTTCACATGCAAAGAATGCCAGTCTCAATTGTGTGTCATAGTCAAATGGGACACAAATCGAATCAGTCGAGTTTGAGATCAGTTTCCGGCTGTCAAAATGTCTGTGACGTTCCTGTTCAATTTTTATCGTCAAAACAGACAAGAGCAATTACACACCCTGTACAGATGACAGTAGTTTTAAAATGTTTAAATGGCCTGATAAAAACACATTAACAATACATTTAGTCAACAGAACAGAGCTCTGAATTAATCAGTGAAATTTCAGCACTAATGCTGGCATGAATAGAGATCAGTCGAGTGAAGAGACGATAATGAAGCTCGTGTTTTTAAATGCTGTGAGTGACTTTCACCTCAGGTGGATGATTGATATGGATGATCATGATAATGGAAGTGAGAGCTCCCATTTCCCATTTTAAACATAGAATACTTAAAAAATATACTTGCTTAATACTTCAAAGTATTTTTTAAAACTTTATCCATAAGTCGATCTATACAAATATATAAGTAGATTATTGCAGCAGATCGGGATGTTTGCTTGACTGTCAGCTCATTATGTTAAGATAATTCCAGCTGAGATAATCTAGAGATGGCAGTAGAATATGATAATATGTAGATAGAATCATTCCTATGAAATAATGATATTTATATAAAAGAATTTTGCAATAGTAGTAATAATCTTCGACACTATATAAAAACAATTTATTTCAAGGTGAAAATAAAGTTATAAAAAATAGAAGCCCATCACATTATGAGGGCAAGTAGCTCAAGGTTTTGTTTTTTCTTTTTCTCTTTCGTGATTGGAATGAAAAAATTGATGGTTTTATACATTGAACATTTTTTTGCTAGACTTGCAACAGCAGCAGAAACAGCTCTCCTGCTTCTCCTCGCTGCTTTACATGACCGTAATTTTATTCTGTGGCTTTGACCTTGATTTCATTGAGGCGGTCTGTCCTGTTTCTCCAGGCAGTTTTCACTACTTTAAAGAACCAAATGGTATATGTACTGCTGCTGTACGGTACAAAACACAATGAGAGAGAGAGAGAGAGAGAGAGAGAGAGAGAGAGATGTAGTTAATATTACATTACAGAATAAGCATGGCAGAAGCATGGACTAGAATGTTAGGATTTGTTAGCCTCAGGCACTGGAGCATACAGTACTGAATTGCCTACAGCTATTTTACCTCATCCAGCCAATCAGCATAAGCCTCAACTCCCCATGTATCAGCCATCAACTACACATACAGACACATTATAAATTAAAGTAAAAATCAGTGGCTGTGTGTGGAGGGCATTTTGCTGCCATGGTTTGGTTCCGACTTTTCCATATCGAGTGAAGAAACAGCAAATCAATACATCTATTCTGACTCATCACCAGTAATTTTGATTATTTCACGACCCCTGATCTTAATATCTCATTTTGACTTGTTGATGACAAAACAACTATCTGCAAACGTTTGCACACACAGCTGTAGTTTATGAAGCATCATACAAAACATAAAATGCGTTATTCACAATTTTGTATATATTCACTGAACCTCCGAAACAAACATGGTACTTCTGAACTGAATAGCAACTAATAATGAACATGACCGTGGTCTTCATGTGAAGCATCTTTTTTTTCTTTTTTTTCCCATGCCTGAACAGAAAGGTTCCTCTGGTACCGACATGCAGCTAATGCAAACCAGAGGTGATTGTGTAAGCAGAGCTTTAGAGCTCTCGCTTTTTATTGTAGTGTCTTCAGAGACCCTTGCAGTACTACAGGCCTTTCAGTTTTAATTTGGTTTGGATGAGCACAGTTATTAGTGGTGAAGAGCGGCTGTGTCAGGCAGATCTGTAATGGGGCTTCTGCAATGAAGCCTCTGATAACATCTAATAAGCTGGTGTCCATCTTAAATGCTAATAAGATACACACTGCCCAGATGAAGCCTGGGCCCAAATAGATCAGAACAGAACAGAGCACCACATTATATGATGTCATAGCTAAGAAAAAGATAGTAGATCCAGTCAGTGTCTCAGAAAAGTAAAAAAATTCACACACTTTACATACGTACTTGCCAGTTTCTAAGATACTAAGGACTGGTGCTGCATAAACAGAACAAGAGGAATAGGCTAAAGGCTGGGCTTTTCTCTCCCCATGTTCTGCCTTTTGACGTCAGTTTAGGAAACATGCAAAATAAATAACCAAATTGCTAACTAAATAGAAGAAGAAGAAGTTGAAGAAGAAGAAAATGATGGTGGTGCTGTCATCATTTTTAAGACAAAAAGCAATAATGTATTGACTCAACCTGATCACATCCTTTGGGAGGAATTATCACAGCAATAGTCAGGACAAAGAGGAGAGATTTAAATGCAAGTCAAAAGCCAGAAAAAAACAACAGTGTTAGCTGGGCATGTCCCTGAAGAGCGCAGATAAAATAAATCCTCTGAAAGTGTCAATACATAGTCTTGACAGGCTACAATGTGGATTTCTTCAAGGTTGAGATGAGATTCACAAAACAAACAGATAATGAAAAGAAGCTTGTTCCAGACATGTGGATCTTTGAGATTCCTGATGTTTTAAAGCAAGAATTGATTTCTGCTCTGAAATCTCACAGTATGGTCACAGTAAATATCTGATTGGTTACTATTTGTATTCATACTGTATTGAAGGGACAGGAAGGTGTAGCCAGGGCAGTGTGGGTGTGGGTGCTTCATCCTCCCTCCCTATTTCTCCTTGCTCTATGTGTAAAAAGTTATTAAAGCACCATCTTAGCATCAAAGTCACAGGTAAGTCCCTTTTCAGTGGCACAGCTCTCATTTCAACTTCAATAGAATTTCATTTCCCTGTCTAGCTCCCCCAACCCATCCCTTTCACCCCTACACTGCGATGTGGGCAGGGAGTTGAAAAGGGGAAAAAAGGTGGTTGGTGTGTGTGTGTGTGTGTGTGTGTGTGTGTGTGTGTGTGTGTGTGTGTGTGTGTGTGTGAGAGAGAGAGACAGACACTAAACATTTCCTTCTAGTTACTGAGGTGGAGAGTTATTGTTTACATTTAGGCTTAAGAATAGCATTAATTAGCTGCATATATAATTATGTCAGTGGAAGTTGTGTGTTGAGACTCCTCACTCTGATACTATATATGATGGCATCACAGATAGAATAGATAGAACACAAGTAGAATATATATTAAAAGCTTCTTGATGAACATAGCACAGATAAGTAAAATGCTCTGCAATGTAAAATGAAGTTCTGCCAGTTTTTTTTTTTTTTTAAAACTGCAAGTTTCACCATTTCATAGAATCCATAAACTAGGGGTGTGATGTAATGGCACTATATGTATCTGTTTACTGCTCAAAATATTTGGTATCTGTCTTCGGATATAAACCCGAAGTAGGAGTTGCCAAATTTGGAAGGAATTTTATAACCACAGTGTCCCAGAAAACACTGAGAAACTGAGCGGTATGATGTATATAAGAAATCTACACACCCTGTTAAAATGGCAGATTGTTAAAATGTAATAAATGTCAGAACCTTTTTCATCCTCTTTCAGAAATTGCAAAATATTTTTAAAAAAATGATTACTTTTTTTTTTTTTTTTTTTTTTAAAGTGAGAAACAATCATAACTGTTTGCACACTGCTTAACTTATACATTGTTGAAGCACCTTTTGATTTTATTCCACCACTCAGTATTTTTGGGTAAGAGTCTATCAGCATGGCACATCTTGACTTGGCAATATTTTCTGAATCTTTCTTGCAAAAACATTCTCAATCCATCAAATCGTAAGTGCATCTCCTGTGCACAGCTCGCTTCAGGTCACCCACAGGTTTTTAGTTGGCTTCAGGTCTGGACTGGTCTAGGTGATTCATAAACATTGATCTTCTTTTGGTTAAAGCCTTTCCTTTGTTGATTTGACTGTATACTTTGGGTCATTTTCGTGCTGAAAGTTGAAATTCCTTTTTCATCTTCAGCTTACTAGCAGACACCTGAAGGTTTTGCAATAAAATTGACTGGTATTTGTAGCTATTCATGATTCCCTCTACCTTAATAAAAGCCCCAGTTCTGGCTGAAGAAAAGCTGTTCTGATGCTGCCAACACCATGCTGCACCCAGTGTTTGGTGATGTGCTTTTTTTTTCTTTTTCTTTTTTTACAAACATACAAAAGGAATAATGTGGTTTGAGCTCGGATTTATTTTTTTTTTTTTGAGAAAGAGAAAGGGTTTCCATCTAGCCACCCTGCCACATAGCCCAAACCTGTGAAGAATAGGAGAGATTACTGCCAGAGAGGAATCAGTGCTTGTCAAATATTCCTGTAGCTCCATGTGGCCATATGTCTCTTGGCAGCCTCCTTGGTAAGTTTTTATCTTGTCCTTTTATTACATCCTGTTCTTGGTGATGACACCGTGGTGTCCCATTTTCTCTGTTTGTTGATGATGGCCTTTACAGTGTTTCATGTTAGATCTAATGTTTCTTTTATACCCCTCCCCTGATCAATACCTTTCAGCAAGTAAGAAACCATGCTTTTGTGGACCATGGCATCAGCAGTCAGATGAAAATAAGATGATGTGAAGAACATCCTATAGAAACAGCTAATCTTTATTTGGGGTTAATCAGAATAATTTCATTAATGGCAGCTGTATTATAATTACGAGAATGTTTCACTCCTGTCAGCCAAGAATACACTACAGTGTATACAAAGTTCGACAACTGAAGAGTGGAAAAAGTCTTTTTTTTCTAACAGCTCCATAGTAGAGTCTGTGCCCACTATATTCTCAGAGTCCCGTTCTCGGCTGACAGGAGTGGAACTCGATTTGGTCTTCTGCTGTTGTAGCCCATTCATCTCAATGTTTGATGTTTTGTTTGTTCTGAGGTGCCTTTTTGCTCACCACAGTTTTGAAGAGTGATTACTTAAAATTATTTCTTGTTGGCTTAAACCTATCTGACCATATCTACAGTATCTATTTTCCTCTGACCGCTCTCATCAACAAGGCATTTCCAGCAACAGAACTGTTGCTCGCTGGATGTTTTTCTTTATTGCACTATTTTGTGTAAACTCTAGAGACTGTGTGTGAAAATCCCAGGAGATCAGCAGTTATAGAAACGCTCAAACCAGGCTTTCTGGCATGAACGATCATGCTACGGTAAAAATCACTGAGATCACTTTTTTTTCTGTTCTGATGGTTGATCTGAACATTACCTGAATCTTCTGGCCCGGATCCGAATGCATGATTCGGCTGCCACATTTTTGCCTAATTAGATAATTACATGAACGAGTAGGTGTATAGGTGTTCCTAATAACGTGCTCGGTAAATGTATATCTCACCCCTTGACAGGTGCCAGTGAAACAAAATAACCAATGTCAATCACTTCACATTTCAGTAGTTTTAACATTATGGCTGATGGGTGTACATTGTAATTTCACCTTCCCATGTGTAGTGCAGTGTTATCATGCTGGAATGTGCTTGGCCCTTTAGTTCCCGTAAAGGGGAATACTAAATGCTATAGCATACAAGCACATTTTTGAGAATTATGACTTTCAAATTTTGCAACAGTTTAGGGAAGGAGCACACATGTGTCCACAAACGTTTGGCCACATCTGTGTGAAAGTAAAAACCTCCTGCTCATGCGTCTTCTTTGTTGTGTTTTGATGCACAGCTGTACTCTCAGCCAGATGTCCTGTGAACTGTTCTGGCAAGCTTTCTAAAAAAAAATGGAATAAAATATATAAATAAATCTAGTGTTAGGGGATTTTATCCTTACCACAGTCCAGTGGATCATTTTTGCAAGAACATATTTTATGTACATAAAGACGGAAAAGTCAATAACATTAATTGATTAGTTGGCCCGATAGATTTCTTGCTCATTCTGGTTTTGTTCAGCTTCAGACAGACTCTGAGCTGTGGGAAGCTTAGACTCACATGGGACAGATGAAAGAATTAGTCTCTATTGTCAGGACTCATAGCAAAACTAATTTCATTGAAATGAAAGGCAGGTAGGAGTAGGAAGGCTTTCATTTGTTTACAATAAGATGCAATTATTCACATAGTTCAGCTTTTGAATCGATACAAATGCAAGACATTGAGAATTGTCCTCTGCCAGATAATAGCAGAGCTGACTTTATTAGGGTGCTAAAAGGCTGGCTTGTGCTTTGAGCTGTTATTCCAACAAAAATATAGAAGAGATTTGATGAAACGTGGACGTTCACATGCAAATCCTCCAAACAAATATTGACATTCTCAAGTGGCTCAGCTGTCATGCTGATGGGCAGATTTGCATCTTCTGTCTTCAAGTCCATCATGCTGTGCTGTTCCGTGAGCCCGATGATATGCGTCACACTTGGGATTATATCTGTGATGTAGCATTTGAATGAGGACATGACCTCCACCAGCCATCTCTGTTGGTTTTTCAGTTGTCCTCCAGCTCCACATATCTTCCACATGGGGAAATATCTGAGGGAATAACACTGTGCCAAATCTGTCAGCATAGGTGCTAGCTGTAGCAGCTGACAAGTTCCTGGTGTGGGCACTAGGGACTGGTGCATGTTTAAAGATTGCACAGTGCTGGAAGACTTGAGAATAAACTGGGTTGTGAGGGTTTGGGTAGAATCCAACCAGAGGGAAAGCTGGTTTCTCGTCAGGAGGAGTGCTGAGCATGAGTAAGCAGCCTCCAGTGGACTCACATTAAAAACCAAACCTGCACATCTCAGGGGCTCTTCAAAGCAAAGGCAAGTGAGTGCTATTAATCCCAGGCTTTTCTTGTGAGGAACTGAGGCGACTGCTTTTTGTGTGTGCCTCCGGGAGAAATAAGGTAATGAGATCACACAAGTTATAGCTTTTATTGAGCTAGTTTGAGACTCCTCTGAGGCTTTCTGTTGGCATGAAAAGAGGCGGCATTTAATCCATTTTAGAGAAGACAGACCTCTTTAATCATGCCACAATAATCTAAGTTCTGTTTGGGACACATGGATGAGGAAGTACAGATTGTTAGTGACATTCCGGTCCCTGCTTGTCTCTACAAGTCTCTTGTTCTTCTTAAATGATATCTAAATGGTGGGTAATTTTCCAGTGGTATTGGTGGCTCAGTGGTAGGTTTCTCACCTACCATGCAGAAGACCTGGGTTCAATTCTCAGCCAATGCCCAAACTTCAGCCACTGGATGCAGTGCTGGTCCCAACCCTGGAAAAATGGGAGAGTTGCGTCAGGAAGGGCATCTGGCGCAAAACCTGTGCCAAGTTGTTGTGTGCACCAGTTGGTCTGCTGTCATGACCCCAAACAGGGAGCAGCTGAAAGCAACTTTCTTTATTGAGGAGAGACAAGCAGGTTGGTTGTAAGCTGCAGGTATGAAAAAAAAAGAAGCAGTGGCTTGGTGGTTAGCATGTTTGCGTCACACCTCCAGGGTTGGGGGTTTGATTCCCGCCTCTGCCGTGTGTGTGTGTGTGTGAGTTTGCATGTTCTCCCCATGCTTCGGGGGTTTCAAAGACATGCATTGTAGGTTGATTGGCATCTCTAAATTGTCCGTAGTGTGTGATTGTGTGAGTGAATGAGAGTGTGTGTGCCCTGCGATGGGTTGGCACTCCGTCCAGGGTGTATCCTGCCTTGATGCCCGATGACGCCTGAGATGATGACGGCACAGGCTCCCCATGACCCGAGAATAGATCGGATAAGCGGTAAGACAATGAATGAATGAATGTTAAGTAGGTGCTAATTCAGCCCATTAGACTTTTTCCATGTGAGCTTGAAATATAGTCCCTTATTCAGGTTAAGCCTTATTTATTTCCATAGCTGCATTCTATTTATTCCAGTAGCATGTTGCTGGGAAATCAAAGCTGTGAAAGTAATAAGAAGCAAGCATGAAGTCTGAACCTGGAGTCAACTGCATTATTATGCAACCTTGAGCTTGTCGGTGAAGAGGCATGTATGTTTTCTCAAAATTTGCTACTGTGAGTTCATTTTCACTAGTTGGAGATGCCTCACTGCACAATTGACAACAGCATTATAACTACCTTGTATACATCACTCCTCCCTTAAGTTGACAGGACAGAGCTCAGGCAAGACAATAAATCCAATCCAAAAGTAGATTTTATACAGGCAGTTTTTAATAACACTTCTCATCCTCTGTTCTGTCTCGCTTCAACCCTGGCTTTCTAGAGTGAAACGCGTAAATCTAAGAAAGAAAAAAGAAAATACATGCATACCAAAACAGACATATTTTATTTCCTTAAATTCTCATGACAAATGAAATATTAAACCTACATTTCTGCTACCATTAATTGCATGTCAGCAGAGTTAAGGGGTAAAAGTAGAAAAATAGGAAAGGGGCAGCCAGTGGTTTTGACTCCTCATAAGAGGGACCTGGAGCTAGATGGGTTAAAGGCTGAGTGTGTGTGTGTGTGTGTGTGTGTGTGTGTGTGTGTGTGTGGGTGTGGGTGTGTGTGTGAGACTCTCAGATAGAACACCTCCATCACTAATTCATCAACAATTTCTCTTCTTCAGACAGTGATGCTCTTCAAATGACCTTTCGTCAAAGCTCTATCACTCAAGCATACATCGTAGCACAGCACTCACCTAGAAGCTCCTCTATTGATTTACAAAGACGTATGCTAGTAATAGAAGTATTCTGCGCTCGCGTTTGCTTCTGAGCAAGCTGTATCAGAGTCCTGAAATGACATCCGTCTGGAATGAGAGTTAGTTGGTGCACACAGCCCTGTGTCCTCCTGGGAATAGAGGTGGTCAGGTCTGAGAGAGCCGTGAATCATCGATTAGCGACGGTAGTGAATGTCTAACATGGAGACAGCGTGAGAGAGAGAGAGCTGGTGGTGTTGAGGTGGGAGGAGAACCTTGTGCTGTTCTCACACTTTCACATTCATTCACTGACAGAAGCTAAATTTGTTATGCATATTCAGAGCCATGCTCAACTCCACATTCACTCCTTCACACGCAATTCTCCCCTGACTCACTCACACACACACACACACACACACACACACACACACACACACGCACACACACACGCAGACACACACACACACACACACACACACACACACACACACACACACACACACACACACACACACCTCTTCCCCTGCCTTTCTACATTCACCAGTTTGTAATAAAGCAGCACAACTTCTTCACTTCACTCATTCCCAGTCCTGCTAAAAAGGGTGTACCCTTCCCCACCTGTCCATCATGTCTAGAGGTGACCTCATGGTGAATGAGAAATGTTGAGGGGAGCTGAGAGGAGGACTGCTCCGTGCCCTTTAACGTCACTGGAGGTCAGCCTCCATCCACTTCCTTTCGATTTCTCCCACTTTAGATTTAGATTCAATGTGCACTTTCACTACCTAGTATGTAGAGCCCTTTCTCCAGACACCAATTTGAGGGGCTAAACTTGGCAATCAATTCCCAAACTAGAGACTGCGAACTGAATTAGAGGCGAGAGAAAAGCAGTGAATATGTCTACAGTATATCAAACACATTTGAGAGCTAAGAGCTGCTGAATAGCACCAAGAGCTTGAGGATGATTAAAGGTAAACTGCGTAAGCCAGTATGATCACACACTATCTGGCTGTTTGTCATGCTCGCTCTATGCACTCCTGATTGATTTCCACAGCTTCAAAATGCCTCTGTGTCTATGTTTCTCGGAATTACAGGTGGACGCAGCAATAAAAAAGGCTTTTTTTCATGTATTCCCTCCACACCTGTAGACCAAGGAAGTGTGAAACAGTCATCAGTTGAATGAACAGTGAGAACACTGTCATTTTGTTAATATGGCTGTTATCATATTTTGTAAACAAATGTAAGCGATGATGTCTAAGTAGCAGTAGATCTCCATAATAAAGTATATCACCATATGCTTGGGGTTGACATGCAGACCCAGTCCCTCATTCTTCCTCACTCTCGCTCTCACTCACTCTCTCACTCTCTCTCTCTCTCTCTCTCTCTCTCTCTTGCTCTCCAAACACACACACAGACACACACACTTGCTCTTCTCCTCCACTCTATCTCTCTCCCTACAAGAGTGGCAGCCTGCCCATTTCAATATGTAAATCATCCATAATTCAATGTTGCATGCCATAAATCTTAATTAGCAAGTAGAAAGAGAAAATGGAGCCGTTCTCGAGGTTCTTTAATGCAACTTAATTATGTAAAGACTCCATCTGAAGCATGGAGGGGAGGGATAATCTGCACCTTGAAAAGTTATTGATGCCGTGTGTCATAATACTAAATATTCACAGTTCCTCCCTCCTCATCTGTCCAAGTACTTCCTCTCTCATCGACATTGTCAGCCATGTAGTTACAGGGTCTAGCTCTCCTTTGTAAACTTTTTCCTGTCCATTAGCCTCCAAGATAGGAAAAATTGAGTTACAAACGAGCTCACTGATCACCTAGCTCAGTGGGCTTTTAAAGAGAGCCTTGCCAAGGCTCTCGAGCTATTTGCTCATTTCTCATTTAGATAACAAGGTTTTTCAAGTGGCTGCTTATTGATTTGATTTAGGTGTGCCATGCTGGGCAAAAAAAATTGGTGGTGTACTAATGCACTTTTCCGTAGCTTTTATCCTGAATCAGAAGGGAAGATTATGAGAAACATTCATCACCTCTACAAGGGATTCAGGCAACTAATGGAAAACTGAATTCTTCTTCTGTCCTTCCCTATGTTCTGCCATTAACAGTGTATAATATATCTTAGAACACACAGCTACAGTTAGATGCAGCAAGCTCTGTCAGAAATGTATCTCTGTACCTCCTCCTGTCTGTATCTTTTGCCACAATCCAAAAGAAAGCCTCACTTGTGGGATCTGGTTGAGCGATGGGAAGCATATCAGTGAATCGCCATATCAGCCCCAGGAATGGTTCAGCACATTTCCTTCAGGGAGCTAAAAAGCCTCATTCCCAGCCATCTCACTGAAATCATTCTGCAGAACCATGTACACAGTGTGATATCTTGGCAGATCTCTGATCTGACACTAAGGAAAGGACTTAATGCTGAACAGACAGTGTGGTATCATGGGAAGTGCTGATCCTCGTATGTAGAAGGTCTGAATATGTTTCACTACATCTGTCTCATCTCATTCACATTAACGTGCAACCTGCTGCCTGTCAGAGCACGGCTGGATTTACACCTGATACACATAATTAATAGGCATTAAGGTTTCTAAGCATCCCAGTTGCCACTTTCACTTCATAGCATGAAACTCCGTAATTATGGTGGGAAAATATGTAGCCAGAACACAGAAATTCTTTCACTCTGGGTTTTCAATTCATAACCACAGGTCATGCAGGTTTTCATGTCAATCATGCATGCATAAACCTGATTCTATTCACCTTTAAATTAGTTTATGTATAATGACTCCATCTTACTGCTGAGTAACTAATTTACTAGTGACTATTTAGAAAAGTTGGATAATAGCTAACATCTTTAATGACAAATTCACAAGGGGGACATGGTGGCTTAGTGGTTAGCACGTTTGCCTCACACCTCCAGGGTTGGGGTTCGATTCCCACCTCTGCTGTGTGTGTGCAGTTTGCATGTTCTCCCTGTGCCTTGGGGGTTTCCTCCGGGTACTCCGGTTTCCTCCCCCAGTCCAAAGACATGCATTGTTGGTTGATTGGCATCTCTAAAATTGTCCGTATTGAGAGAGTGTGATGGGTTGGCACTCCGTCCAGGGTGTATCCTGCCATGATGCCTGAGATAGGCACAGGCTCCCTGTGACCCGAGTATAGATCGGATAAGCGGTAGACAATGAATGAATGTATTTAACAACAGCTGCACTTAGATTTCTATATTATTTTTTCCCACTCAGATACCTGGAAACATAGGACTGAGTAATATATCATTTCAGTATCACTGAAAATTTATATAAATTATTTAATTAATAATTATAATATTAAGGGACTGATCATTCATTTTTCAGAAATAGAAAGAAAGAAAGAAAGAAAGAAAGAAAGAAAGAAAGAAAGATAAAATACGAGACCATTCACCGTTTCATTCGACTCCTGTAACTGTTTAATTTAACCTTTAACAGTCATCAAAATGTAGGATAAAATATCCCCAAGATTTTCTCTTCCATTAGTGGCATGATATATACCTGAATCATCCCTACATGATGTTGATAATTGTGGTTATTATATTATCCAGGCCTAGGGAAATGTGTTTGTGGTAATTGCATATATGAGACAGATGCAGTAGATACAGATAAGGGTGAAAAACCATGTGAGTATCCCTTTAAGCTAGAGGTGGATGTGCAGCTGTGGGTTTTGATTCCATCCCAGCAGCAACACTACACCTGTTTCAAATGACTGATGAGCTGTATCATGTGTATTCCTGCTCGGCTGGGATGAAAACCTGCAGCCACCAGGCTTAGTGCAGATAAGATCAGACACTAGCGCCTTAAACAGTAGTACAACATATGGTCTTGGGAATAATGTAATGGATTAGAACACACACAGTGGGGTGGCCAGAAATTCTGTATTATTCATATGCCACGGTGCAGGCAAACCCATGATTGTGTGCATGCATGTGCTCAGTAAGTTGAGCACAAATAAGTTAAAATCTCTGCCACTGCTGAGTGCTCTTAAAGCATCATGGTGTGCAGTCATGCCTCATTAGAGAGCTGGATGGTACAGTGGGTTGAAGTGGTCCATTAGCAGCTGATCAGACCTGTTTGGAGTCCGAGCTGGCCGTCGACAGCTGTGAGAGGCAGTGCTGGAGCAGCAGTACTGATGGACAGCCTGAACATGACAGAACAAAGTAGGAACATATGCTCCTTGTCTCTGAGGTACTGAATATAAGGACATTAACCATTATAGATCGACATTATGCTTTCCAGGAACATTTTGAGGGTAGAAAATATACCTTTTTCATGGATCTTAGGTTTTTGGATTTCAGATTGGAGATTCTAACTTACTAAATATCACGTTCCTGTTCTTAAATAGACAAACTCATGGTCAAGGTCAAACTTTGCCTAAAAGATAGGCTACAGATCATATAGATACATGTCATTACCTACTTGCAAATAGTAATAATATGGAGTAAGCAGCATTACAGTCCAGCTGGTTTTGTCTGCACATTAAAGCAGGAGTTTTCCTTAATCTGACTAAGAACCTTTACTCCTGGGGGAAATGAATCCTCACTACATTAGCTAGTATGATTGCCAGGAGCTGTAATCAATTACATTATGAAGAATTCACTCTGAGAGGTTTAATTGTTTCTAACCATCATCTATTTTAAAGTCAAACATTTCTTCTGAACCCAAGTTTGCATCTCTTATGAATTTTTGTTCTAGCGTGTACTGTGGGAAGTGATTCAATTTGCCACTAAACATGCCAGAGGAGGAAAGAAAATGATTTCCACCATCTTTTTTTAGTGAACTCATAAAAATCCAATATATCAAAGCTGTGCCCTGGCGATAGGTGTTAAACAGACACCTGTTTTCATTTAGATTGCCCTTCCTCCATCTTTTCTTCTTGTCATTTCCATTATTCTTTCATACACTGGGAAAAAATAGAGGAACAAACCTGTAAGGCTGAAATTAGTAGTAAGACTGGACTGACGCCTCTGGTATGTATGGTGCGTGTCTAACACACTGCAGAAGTGCTGCAGAATGCAGAGGAATATTGCTGGATTCATAATTTATATTCCATTGCTTCTGTTCACTTCAGTATTCCAAGGAGCAGGCTCTCTCCTTCCATCTTTCTATTCCTTTCTCTCTCTAGCAGATGTCAGGCCAGGGAATACTTTCCAGATGGCTGCCCCCAAACTTCAGCGTTAATCATGGTCAACACCTCCTCTCACTAAGGGTAATGATGGCAACCCCTCTGCTTTTTGATCCCTCCTTCAACCTGCTCATCATTCTTACCCCAGTACTTCCCCTTGCTCTCTCTCTTTCTCTCTCTCTGTCGCTCTCTCCCTCTTCTCTGAGCGTAGCATCCGAAGAAGTCCTGATGTGTTTTTGCAAGGCTCCAGTAGATGGGATGGGAATTGAAGATTGTGAAACACAACATTAACTCAGCTTCTGCAGAACTTAATCTGCCCTTTTTTAGCAACAAGCCTCTTTAGAAGACAACAAATGTTTGCATTTCTTAACAGACCTCCGTAGCCTACACAGCATGGAGTCACGAGTTGTTGCACAAACATGTTCAGGACTAAACTGGCTCTAATGCCAACAGTCTGCCATCTCAGGGGGGCATTAAGTAAATAGACCAAATGAATGTTTTACATCCTCAAGCTCCTGCCTTCAGCACTAGAAATAGCCACAATCTACACCATTTTTCTTTCCAGCAATTTGTTAAATTGATGTTTGGGGTTATATTGGGGTTAAGTTGAGTCATGAGTTAATACCAAAACTTAGGACTTAAGCACTACTCAGACTGTTAGCGGGAGTTACATGTGTGAGGTGGAGCGTTACAAAAACAGAGATGTATCTTAGTTACATTTGATTTTGACCCTGATATTATGCCAGTGTTTTTTTTTTTTGTTTTTTTGTATGAGGTCCAGTGCAAAATGGTTCATTAAACCACATTTGTAGTGATTAATGTGATAATTACCGCTAATATTTACCGTATCCTTATACATCATTGTATTTGTAATGCTGTGAGGTTTTACTGTAATAATGAAGAAGCTGGTAGACTTTAAACACAGGAATATTTATTTTTACTTTAATAGTTATGCAGAAACGGTGCATGACTCTCCAACAGCAAGCAAGAACTGGAGTTATCTGCATAACATATTGACAGATTGTTATGATCAGTGAGAAAATGCATTGACTTCAAACAAATAACAGCCGACTTAACAATACTACAGGACTGGTCTTTTTTTTAAATCCTCGTTTGCTTTTTTTATGTGCTTTATACCAAAGATGACAGCATAAGAACATGATCTGCTTCTTCAGTCCACATTTTTCTGGCTTATGTTTAAAGACAGTGGTCTAAGACATTTTTTGGACGCCTCTACTCAAGAAAAATCTGTCATTTTTGTAGGCTCAAACAATCAGGAATAAACTTTCTGCAACATCCTCCTATGTGACTCTGAAAATGTTGAACTTTGATGCAAGTCGCCAACTTTAAATCTGGTCCTTAGTGAAGATACATGCACCACGATGTCTAGGTGAATTGCTTGGAGAATAAACAAAATCACATTACAACACAGACAGAAAGAAAGGGCTCAGTATAACCTGAATTCTTAATTGCCACTTTAACTGTCCAGACAATATCATTACACTCACCACAGAGAGATAACACCGACTGATGTGATATTCCTTATATTATTCCACCTCTGTTCATATTATTTTGTAATATGACCCTTTCAAGGTAATTAGATTGCATTCTTTTAACATTGTTTTACTTTCATATCTTCATAGTCGAGTAAACCTACAAGGTGACCTTACTTATACTCTGACTGCAACAGGAGCACAAATATGAAATCTACATTTGCATTTGTTTCTACTTTTCCAAACAAGCGATATTCATTTCAAACGAATGGTGCAGTGGTGCATGCATTATTTAAATTGAGGTGCAGAGGATACAAGATAACCCCTGTTTCTTTTAAGAATAATTGTGTACCTTCTTGGCACAGCTTTCCTCTCCGCTTTCCAGCATATGAAATTAAATACCAAACGTACTAAAATAATGTCAAATCTCCTTGTCTAAATGACAGAATGAATTCAATTGCTTTACTATAAGACCTAACAAGTCACTGTCTGGTTGATTGTCATGGTAAAGATTTTGTATAATGGTACATTTGCACTTGACTCGTAAAATCTATATTAATTCTATAGGTTTAACTCCAACTTGGGACAATTACGTAACCCCTGGATGCCTGGATAGTTTTCAGTGAGAATAATCGTGCACTTGTCTATTTATTTTGGAACTTGAATGTCCCAAAGGATGCAAATTTGTGTTCGGGTGCCTAGTAATGGCAAACTAAGGCTATTTTTTTGGTAGGGTTGTATACAGTATGTATACAGCTCAGAATAAGAAAGAAAGACACACAAATCTGTATTTGCTGAAGGCTGACTTACTTGACTTGGGAAACTGAAACTGAGTGCATTTGAGCATCTGTTAAAGGAGGAAATGTTCCCTTGGTAAAAATAACCTAAATTCAGCAAAAAATAAAAAAAGAAGCTTCCTTTCTTGGCTGTAGAAAGAGTCCAAAGAAATCTATAATCATCTGTAAAGCAAACGTTAAAAGTAGTTTAGCTAAGCTGTTGTTTTGCGTCATGTTTGTCTTGATGTAAGACAAGAGCTTATGGGAAAACAAGCCAAATTACATCTCAAGGAACAATTTTAACAAAGCAGTTATACACTATACAGAATATTCCACTCCATATACTTGAAAATCTGTTTCTCTCCATTTCGCATCTGTACTGCAGTGCTAACATGCACCAGCTCACTGGTCCTGGAACAACATCCAGCATTGTCTTTAGAGATAAAAATCTGCTGCTTTATTCTTTAACAGAGAAGCAGTTTTCTTCCCTGAAAATAGAGCTATGCTTACTAGCAAGTCCCATTTTGCCAGTGCTGACCATTTCATTTCAGTATCAAAATAGTTTGTCATGCTGCATTGCATCTTTTTTTGGTGCAATATTTAGGCAAGTCAGACAAATATTTAGCTTGAGTAAGTGCATGACACCAAATAAGGGTGTTTTCTGACCGATTGGAGGAAGTTCTCTGTGAAAATAAAGTCTATCTCCAGCTTATGTACGAGTATCAGTGTCTAAAGGAAAGAAAGAAAAAGGAAAGATCTGACTACTGACTGATAGTGGTATATTGGGATATAGCCCTTGCTTCAGCTCCACCTAAAGTGATGCAGCTTTAGTGTTTTATTCATGTCAAATATATACAGTGGTGTGAAAAAGTGTTGGCCTCCTTCCTGAGTTCTTATTTTTTTGCATGTTTGTCACACTTTAATGTTTCAGATAATCAAACACATTTAAATATTAGTCAAAGGTAACACAAGTAAACACATCATGCAGTTTTTAAATAAAGGTTTTTTTTATTAAGGGAAAACAAAATCCAAAACTACATGGCCCTGTGTGAAAGAGTGTTTGCCCCCTAAGCCTAATAACTGGTTGGTCCACCCTTAGCAGCAACAACTGCAATCAAGCGTTTTCCATAACTTGCAATGAGTCTGTTACAGTGCTGTGGAGGAATTTTGGCCCACTCATCTTTGCAGAATTGTTGTAATTCAGCCACATTGGAGAGTTTTCGAGCATGAACCACCTTTTTAAGGTCATGCCACAGCATCTCAATCAGACTGAGGTCAGGACTTTGACTAGGCCACTCCAAAGTCTTCATTTTGTTTTTTTCAGCCATTCAGAGGTGGACTTGCTGGTGTGTTTTGGATCATTGTCCTGCTGCAGAACCCAAGTTCGCTTCAGCTTGAGGTCACAAACAGATGGCTGGACATTCTCCTTCAGGATTTTTTGGTAGACAGCAGAATTCATGGTTCCATTTATCACAGCAAGTCTTCCAGGTCCTGAAGCAGCAAAACAGCCCCAGACCATCACACTACCACCACCATATTTTACTGTTGGTATGATGTTCTTTTTCTGAAATGCGGTGTTACTTTTACGCCAGACGTAATGGGACACAGACCTTCCAAAAAGTTACATTTTTGTCTCGTCAGTCCACAGAGTATTTTCCCAAAAGTCTTGGGGATCATCAAGATGTTTTCTGGCAAAACTGAGACGAGCCTTTATGTTCTTTTTGCTCAGCAGAGGTTTTCGTCTTGGAACTCTTGGAGACTCATTTTTGCCCAGTCTCTTTCTTATGGTGGAGTCATGAACACTCACCTTAACTGAGGCAGGTGAGGCCTGCAGTTCTTTAGATGTTGTTGTGGGGTCTTTTGTGACCTCCTGGATGAGTTGTCGCTGCGCTCTTGGGGTAATTTTGGTCGGCCGGCCACTCCTGGGAAGGTTCTCCACTGTTCCATGTTTTCGCCATTTGCAGATAATGGCTCTCACTGTGGTTCGCGGCAGTCTCAAAGCTTTATAAATGGCTTTATAACCTTTTCCAAAGTGATAGATCGGTAGGTTTGTGACCTCAAACTGAAGCGAACTTGGGTTCTGCAGCAGGACAATGATCCAAAACACACCAGCAAGTCCACCTCTGAATGGCTGAAGAAAAACAAAATGAAGACTTTGGAGTGGCCTAGTCAAAGTCCTGACCTCAATCCCATTGAGATGCTGTGGCATGACCTTAAAAAGGTGGTTCATGCTCGAAAACCCTCCAATGTGGCTGAATTACAACAATTCTGCAAAGATGAGTGGGCCAAAATTCCTCCACAGCGCTGTAACAGACTCATTGCAAGTTATCGAAAACGCTTGATTGCAGTTGTTGCTGCTAAGGGTGGCCCAACCAGTTATTAGGCTTAGGGGGCACACACAGGGCCATGTAGTTTTGGATTTTGTTTTCCATTAATAATAAAAACCTTCATTTAAAAACTGCATGATGTGTTTACTTGTGTTATCTTTGACTAATATTTAAATGTGTTTGATTATCTGAACATTAAAGTGTGACAAACATGCAAAAAAATAAGAACTCAGGAAGGGGGCCAACACTTTTTCACACCACTGTAGACAATATGGCCAAAGGTTTGTGGACACCTGACCATCAAACCCATATGTAATCTTTCTCCGAACTGTTGCAGCAAAAATGGAAGCACACAAAACTAAAAATGTCTAAAATGTTGTTGTATACTGCAGCATTACAATCTCCCTTCAGTGGAACAAAGGGAACTGACATTAACACTGGAACAGACCTCAACACAATTCACCTTTGGGATGAATTGAAATGCTGACTACGCTCCTGGACTTCTCGCCCAACATCAGTGAGCCCAACCTCACTAATGCTCTTATGGCTGAATGGTTCAAATCCCCATAGGCACACTCCAAAATCTAGTGGAAAGCCTTCCAGAAGAATGACGGTTATTATAACAGCAAAGGGGTTAAGAGGGATAGCCAGGTATCCACATACTTTTGGCAATATAATGTAAGTTTCCAAAGCTTAAACTTTCTTGCTGATACTGCTATCTGTTCTATCAGGCTTGTCATCTTGTAGATTGAAAAGTTACCAAGTTCCCTAACAGTGTCCCCCTGTGTATCAGTGTGGCAGTCGCCCACGGACTCGGTTACAAAAATACTGCACCTAGCAACAAATTAGCACCAGAATTACAAATATTTCACTTGAAATATTCGTGGTGGACTTTTCCTTTAAAGTGCCTGCTAACACATCAATCTAAAACAAATTACTAACCATAACCTTACATAACCCTTTTACAGTGTGTCATGTTTAATATCTAATGTCCATAAATTGAAAAAATCAATGTTTTGCCTAATAAAACAAGCAAGGCATGCCATGTTAGGGCTGATATAATGCCATCACAGTGCAGGTGTCGAACTCAATCATATCTGTTCTGATAAGTCTGACCTCTGCGCTTCATGTTTCAGTCTCTCCAGCCAGCACTAGTCTGCTATTTATGACTTCATTAGTCTTGACATTATGCCCTATTTGCTTGTGCTGCATCACACTGAGACTCCAGGGCTAATTAGCAGAGTTCAAATGCCAGAGGTTCAGGAGAACACGTGAGAGGCTGGGTAATTAGTTTCATCAATATAAAATGAACACACAGCACCATATACAATTACCGTTAACTGTAAATAAAAAAAAAATCTATTAGTTAACATCAATATGTCCCAGTGAGGCATGGTACACATTGACAAAAATGCCATATTGTGTCTAATACATCTCAAGAGGGGGTGAAGCAGCCATCTGGAATGTGAATTTCTTGTTCCAGTTTTTATTTCAAAATGTTCCATGGATAATTGTCACTACTGTGGAAATTGCATGAGCTTTTAAATATCATTTTAAATATCCACGTGTTCTTCTCAGTAAAGGTTTCTCTGTTCATGCTAGACAATACCCTCTGGAGCGTGCAGCTAAATTATTCTTACATTCGTAGAGATTTCAGGATGGAAGATAGTGTTTTTCACTCTACAATTACGTGTTACAGTGTGTAATCTTCACAGTGGGGATCAGTCATCTGCTCTGTCTAGGACAGAAATACAGTCTAATAACGGCTTCCACCAAATAGTGGCACAGTATCTACAAGTTTCTATTCTCAGGTGATAAGGTCACAATTTTATTATTTATTTTACTTAAGTCACACAAGAATATACCAGTTTGTAAAATGAGAGAACAAAAAAAAAAATCTAAAATCAAACGAGTGAAACAGGACAATAAAGAAAAAAAATCCTTTTCATCTAATTTCCACTGTTCCTCAGACTTACACGCTCACGGAGCCAAGAAAAACAACAACATTGGCAACAATCCCTTAAAGTCCCAATTTATTATTTAGAACCTACAGTGAAACTAATAGGAAATGTATGTAGTTACAAGACTGGGGAATTTTATAAATTAGGAAGACCTAATTTACTGTTTACAAGCTGGTGAATGAGAGCATTTTGCAAGTAAGTCCATGCAGCTATATATAAATAATCCACACCCAGTGGTCTGATACATGACACTGAGTGAATGCTTTCGGCTGCTCCCTGTTCGGGGTTGCCACAGCGGACCAACTGGTCCGCACAATAACTTGGCAAATGTTTTACGCCAGATGCCCTTCCTGACGCAACCCTCCCATTTTTCCGGGCTTGAGACCAGCACTGCATCCAGTGGCTGGGAATCGAACCCAGGCCTTCCGCATGATAGGCGAGAAACCTACCACTGAGTCACCAATACCCCAGCTACATGACACTGAGTGAATAATGCTGGATAATTTGTGTCTAACCCCATGGTCTGGAGTTTGTTGTTCCTCTTATACCACAACGATTTGCCAACGACTCCGATATTGAATTTATTACTGAACAGCACCTTTTAATGGTTTATAAATATAATATAAGATTTATTTTTGTGGAAGTTAGTTCCTGGTATCACTCCCCGGCAACTCTTTACAATAACAGAACAAGCACTAATACCTGAGTGAACACACTTACAGTTAGAAACTAATGATGAGTTAAGGTGTGTGCTAATCACAAAATAATGAAGAGCTAACCTTGAATATGAAATGAGTCTTATGCGTTCACCTTATCCACCTTAAGTACATGTTAGTTAGTTAATGTATTAATTAACGTGTAAGGGTTAGCTAACTCAAACAAGATCTGTCAGAAAGAATATAAATTAAACATACATCATTTGAAATTATTTATATATGCTATGTGCAGCTGCATACACAAACATCATTGGATGTTGCTAGGTGATTTTCATAATTTACATTGATTGTGCTTATCGAATATTGAAAAACACATTAATAATAAAAAGCAGTGATTTCATCTCCACCTGCTTTGCATCATTCTCCATCCATTTCTCTTCAAATCCGCCTGTAGCACTGCTTCTTTTCCTACAAAGGTCAACAAATTAAAATGATGCATATTTAATTCGTATGCTTACTTATAAAATGTGTTTTGATTTAGTTTACATCAACATGTTTGTTAATGCATTAACTAACAAACCCGTTCTAACAGGTGTGTGTATTTTAGATAGTTGTTGTTCACACAAGATTTCATAAGACTCACACCGTACTTATGGTTAGCTGTTCATTAGTTTGTGATTAGGACATGCCTTAACTCAAAATTAGTTAAGTATTTAAGTAAGCATTAGTTCGGATATTAGTCAAGGATCATTCATGTACTGTTATTGTAAAGTATTAGACTATTATAGACTTATTGACAATATTATATATTATACACCTTTCTCTCTCTCTCTCTCTCTCTATCATTTTATATATATATATATATATATATATATATATATACACAAAAAATAGACTTATTATAGACTATTATAGACTTATAGACAATATTATATATTACACGCCCCTCTCTCTCAATCTTTATATATATATATATATATATTTATAGTAAATATCAGATATTTACTATATTACAGCATTATATAATATAATTTATGGTACAGCTAAAACTATTGTCTGAGCTGTAATCATATGGAAACTGTATTTATTAAAAAAAAAAAAATAAGAACAGTAACGTACAGTTTACTATATGGTTTTGGACAGTAATAGTTCACAATATCCCCTTAAACACCAGCTGGCAGAAAGCTGCTGAATCAAAGCTGAGGTGTGCTGAATTATTACAACCTGTAACATGACCCATTTTAAAGCCTTTAGTCAAATGAAACAAGTGAAGCACTTGTTACAGTCCACCGGCATCCATCTCATCCACTAAGTACAATATGATATGCAAGAGATTTCAATCAGGGAAATATTATTTTTACATATCTAAACCCATGGCTTGTGCTGTAAGCTTTGTTATTAGAATGTATGTTTTATAGCTTTTAAGCCAGTTGACAACTCCTCCTCCCTATGTTAAACTTTCACTTGAAGTGAGCTGTCAAATGGCCCACTTTAAAGCATTCTCAACTGTAAATTGTTCAAAGAGGAAAAGCGCTGGTGCTTTTATAACATCTATTACTGTAGCTGTCTGACAAGTGATGGAGCAAACTGAATTGGTTAAATTATAATAATGATTTAAAGTGATGCATTTTAAACATTAAGCATCCCCTTTCTTCATTCTAGTTATTACAAGCAAGCAAGCTTTCATTTTTAAAGTATAATATAGTTGTCACATCACAGGGTTGAAATGCAGGGGGGTTCTGCAAATGGCGATTTTACTTTTATTTACAGTGGAAATGTAACAGGAAATGCTAACAGAAATGCTAACAGAAATATTAGATCTGGATTCAGATCTAATTAGATTCTGGAAACCACTGGATTCAAACAGAAGCTAGACAAAGGCAATGTGAAAAATATTAACTTAAATAGGGTGATTAACATAGAACAGGTGAACAAACAAAATAAAACAAACTGAAGACTTTCACTCAAATGTGTACTGTTGCCCTCTGGTGTTCGGGCAGGGAGGTGTACTAAATGTCCGTGCCAGAATTATAACAAAGTACTGCAAAACAAAATAAGTGGTTATTCATTATATTTGAATATCTTGCAAAATTTTGTTCATTATTGCAGAGTAAGAAATCAACGATTGGGACAGTGCTGTTGCATTCGATTATGCCTCCATCCATTATAGGTTTAACATCTCTAAAATAATGTCCTGTACTTAGCTCTATGGCTGAACGCAAGAGCCCTATTCTCTTAACAAAAGGATGGTTATCAGAGGACAGACATCCTCTGGCAGGCGATTCACAGACAAAGACAATTACAACAGCTCTTTTACACCTTATGTGATCAAGCTGTGCTTTATTGGTACTTGTAGACCAGCTGTGTAAATGCCACTTGTAAAGTAGGCATTAACAGGATTGTCACCGGGTGCCTACGAGCCACAGCAGCAGCCATTGTATAAATCCTGTCCGCTGGGTTAAATAGAAAGGAGAGCAAGGCCTGAAGAAATGCCTGCCAATGCCAGCTCAATAAGGGAAACGTATAATATGGCCCTGGACACAGCGATCAATAGAGTGTCTCTGTAGGGGGGATACAGTGCTCCTGCAGAGCCATGGATTAGATCAGGCAGTGTAACTGGAGCTGGGCAGCGTTGATGTTAAGCCAAGCTGGTGAGTCACATCTTCCTTCATTTAGCCTAACTATCAACATCAATCAATATTCCCGTCAAGATCCACATCCACTCTTAGTCCTCTACTCTGTGCTCAAACTCTTAGCCCCTAATTCCAGAGTGGGAATTAATTTTACAGGATTCCTGTAGTGACTCATGCCAGCTTAGGGACATCATATTTAAGAGTTTAGGAGTATTTCAAGTTTAGAATGTCCTGACTCAATAATGCTCCTTTACTCATTTTTAATCAAACTGCAGCACCGTAGCTAGCTGTGTTCTGTGCACCCAGTCTCTCAGTAACACAACCAGTGCACACAGAGACAAAGCTCCAGACAGGTAAAAGACATGGCCATGGTCTGTTCACAATCAGAGAAGATGAAATAGGCATTAAGTGGTGAATAGGTGAAAAAATTCTGACACTACTGTTGTGTTAAGTGGAGGAAAAAATAAGAGGTGGAAGTACTGAGAAGAGAGAGATACAGAAGTGCAAAGCAAGAGAGTGCAGAAGTGTCAAAACATTCTCCCAACCCTGGCTGTCTCAGTCCTGTCGCTGTGGGTTAATATAAGCAGCACACAATGTTTTAAATAATATACCAGTCTTACGGATAAAACGGATAAACATATAAAAGATTCAGCAACCATGGAATCCTGTCATAAGAGAGATCCACACAGAGTGCATGAGAGTGAGAGAGAGAGAGAGAGAGAGAGGAGAGAGAGAGAGAGAGAGAGAGAGAGAGAGAGAGAGAGAGAGAGAGAGAGAGAGAGAGAATAGTGAACAGTGATGAGGAATGAAACAGACACTTAAGCTTTGCTTTCTATACATATGTATGGATATAAAGTCATCAAACATGGTGTGTCAGATCAAAATCTCATGGCTAGATGGTTCTGTCTGTTCAGGCACAATGTTAAGAAAGAACTGTGAAAAAATAAATAAATTGCAGGGAGTTGCAGCTGAGGGAAAAAACAAAGAATGTGAAAACACACACACACACACACACACACACACACACACACCACACACATACAAATCTATCCCTAATATTAACTTAGTATTGTTTTATACTTATATATATTTATACTTACATATATATATATATATATATATATATATATATATATATATATATATATATATATATATATATATATATACAGTGGTGTGAAAGTGTTGGCCCCCTTCCTGATGTCTTATTTTTTTGCATGTTTGTCACACTTTAATGTTTCAGATAATCAAACACATTTAAATATTAGTCAAAGATAACACAAGTAAACACATCATGCAGTTTTTAAATGAAGGTTTTTATTATTAAGGGAAAACAAAATCCAAAACTACATGGCCCTGTGTGTAAAAGTGTTTGCCCCCCTGTTAAAACATAACTTAACTGTGGTTTATCACACCTGAGTTCAATTTCTCTAGCCACACCCAGGCCTGATTACTGCCACACCTGTTCGCAATCAAGAACTCACTTAAATAGGACCTGCCTGACAAAGTGAAGTAGACCAAAAGATCCTCAAAAGCTAGACATCATGCCGAGATCCAAAGAAATTCAAAAACAAATGAGAAAGAAAGTAATTGAGATCTATCAGTCTGGAAAAAGTTATAAAGCCATTTCTGAAGCTTTGGGACTGCCGCGAACCACAGTGAGAGCCATTATCTACAAATGGCGAAAACATGGAACAGTGGAGAACCTTCCCAGGAGTGGCCGGCCGACCAAAATCACCCCAAGAGCGCAGCGACAACTCATCCAGGAGGTCACAAAAGACTCCACAACAACATCCAAAGAACTGCAGGCCTCACTTGCCTCAGTTAAGGTGAGTGTTCATGACTCTACCATAAGAAAGAGACTGGGCAAAAATGGTTTGCATGGCAGAGTTCCAAGACGAAAACCTCTGCTGAGCAAAAAGAACATAAAGGCTCATCTCAGTTTTGCCAGAAAACATCTTGATGATCCCCAAGACTTTTGGGAAAATACTCTGTGGACTGACGAGACAAAAATGTAACTTTTTGGAAGGTCTGTGTCCCATTACGTCTGGCGTAAAAGTAACACCGCATTTCAGAAAAAGAACATCATACCAACAGTAAAATATGGTGGTGGTAGTGTGATGGTCTGGGGCTGTTTTGCTGCTTCAGGACCTGGAAGACTTGCTGTGATAAATGGAACCATGAATTCTGCTGTCTACCAAAAAATCCTGAAGGAGAATGTCCGGCCATCTGTTTGTGACCTCAAGCTGAAGCGAACTTGGGTTCTGCAGCAGGACAATGATCCAAAACACACCAGCAAGTCCACCTCTGAATGGCTGAAGAAAAACAAAATGAAGACTTTGGAGTGGCCTAGTCAAAGTCCTGACCTCAATCCCATTGAGATGCTGTGACATGACCTTAAAAAGGTGGTTCATGCTCGAAAACCCTCCAATGTGGCTGAATTACAACAATTCTGCAAAGATGAGTGGGCCAAAATTCCTCCACAGCGCTGTAACAGACTCATTGCAAGTTATTGAAAACGCTTGATTGCAGTTGTTGCTGCTAAGGGTGGACCAACCAGTTATTAGGCTTAGGGGGCAAACACTTTTTCACATAGGGCCATGTAGTTTTGGATTTTGTTTTCCCTTAATAATAAAAACCTTTATTTAAAAACTGCATGATGTGTTTACTTGTGTTATCTTTGACTAATATTTAAATGTGTTTGATTATCTGAAACATTAAAGTGTGACAAACATGCCAAAAAATTTGAAATCAGGAAGGGTGCCAACACTTTTTCACACCACTGTATATATATGTATATATGTGGGGTTAGGGTTAAATGTTGGATGTCAGATATTGAGGAAATGTGGTCCCTACTAATATATAAATGCACACCCACACAAACAGATCAGATACTACCTTCTATCCATCCATGTTTCAATTAGGAGAACTGTCTGTGATTCTCAGACCTGCTGTTAAAACTGTCAGTCACACAGTCAGGAGTCATCACTGTCAGACACAGAGCCATCAAAGCTTCTGTGCAGAAACAAAGCTTAACACAGCACATGGCCAAACATGGCATGTAGCTCAACTAGCCTAGATTCCAGCGTATCACTCCAGCCTGCACAGTTCGTTTCCTATTACAGAGTAACATCACAACCACGTGTGGAAAAAAAATCCCACACCTCACCACTTCAGCTAAGCAATATAAAATGAGGGAGAGGGCACAGACAAAATGCAGCTCTTTATTCTTCCCTCTCACCACAGCAATAGAGTGAGACGGCAGAATTATTGTAGAAGGAATGAGTGGAAAATAGACGTGTGCGAGTGGGGATACAGTGGACGCAGGCTGTAAATGTTATTGTGCCATTAATCACAGTGACAGCAGACGAAGTCCCACACCTATCAACCCAGAGAATTCTACACTCTGACAATGAGGTAGAAGAAACCTACAAATAAGCAGCTCCCATCGATCCGGATGAGAAAACTGTAACTAATCCTGCTTGGGATCTGTTTTTAGACTCTGTTAGTTGCTGCCATAGACCATAATTTAAACCAGTGCTGTGGGTACAAGGGTATTTTTTTTTTGTCAGGCTATATAAAGACTAAAATATTCGATTAAATATTAGGTGGGATTCTGTGTTAGAGCTGTCAGAGTAAGCAGAGCTGAGATCCTCTTTTACACTATAAAAAAAGCATCTGTGATTTCTACACCTCACATGCTATCAATATAGATAAACAGTTTACAACACAGTACTAGAATGAAATCTCAGTGTTTCTTATGACTAAAAATGAGATAGAAAATCTGCTTTTCTTTTATGTTTCATTTCATTGCCAGCATTGTCAGTTTATAGTAAGAAGCGCTGTAATATGCTACATGTATTCATAAATGTGTGTATTTACATAATGTTTTTCTGTGGGGATAAATGAATCCCTCAGGCAGCAATGACAAGGCCTACACGTAGCACGATATGCTAAAATAAAGAAATAAGAAAAGGTGAGAGCAGTTAGCCCAACAAGTGAGAATTATCATAACACAGCCTAATAAGGATGATATTCCTATACAACTTATTTAGCAGTCGAAACTACATTAACAGCATATCACGGTTTGTATTGCACACACACACACACACACACACACACACACACCGACACACTGTGAAGAGATTATGTATCACGTCCATGGATATGATTATGCAGAGCCATTATCCCAGGGATTTTTGTCTCTCCCGCTTCAAACATAAAATGTAGTGAAATTTCTTATGTACTAGCTCACAGAAGAAACATGTCTATAAACTTTCTTAAAAAGCACAACAACAAAAATTCACTAAAGCCACACAGAAGTGTGTTTACAGTTGTTCTTCACAATTATTCATAGTGACTCTTTGGCAGCCGATGGTGTAAAGTGCTGGAGAGAAGAAAAAACAACAACAGTGTGCCATTTTCTCTCCTGTATCAGAACATATGCTAGTGTTCGTATCCACACTTGGAAATATTCGTTAAATACTTCCATGGCATGACGATTGCTTTGAAGGCTTCTAAAATTAGTTGCTATGGGTTACATCATCTACATTGTGTTGGGAACCAGATAGACAGGAAAGGGAAATAAACTGAAGAGTAGGCCTGAAGACTGATTCAGTTATCCATTACAATGACAGTTACAGCACAGATGTAAAGCCTCACTCTTACACTACAGTATGCCAAAACTTCAAATCATGACTGCAGGATTCTGTATATAAACTCCTATCATATATCATATCACATATGTTTGTGACTCAGACATCCAGGAAAAGAAACCTAATAGACACTTGCTTGAGCATGTCAATTTATAGCTTCTAGTATGCTGTATAATATGGTTGAAGTTTTTTTTTTTTTCATAAAGAGTTTCAGATTCTGCTGCAAGCTGTTCTACAAACTTTTTAGCATGCTGCACAAAACTGGGCCTATCGAGGAGTGGAGCGCAAATGTCCCTGGGATAAGTTCATTATCAGTAAATACAGCATTCATTTCATGAATTTCATGAAACCGGTTTATTCTGTAGATCTGGAGTCTGTTCTGAGACTCATTTATGTTTATCAGGGAAGGAAACTGGAGAGCCCAGAGGAATCCCACGTAGACACTAAAATAACATGCAAAACACCACACAAAAAGTAACGGGAGTTCAGATTTAATCAGGAGATTGTGTAGCTGTGAGAGCACAACACTACCCACTCTACACCCAGTGCTATGCCACCATGCTGTGCCAGTAAACAGAGCATTCATTCATTCATTCATTGTCTACCGCTTATCCAGTCTGCTCTCGGGTCACGGGTAGCCTGTGCGTCTCAGACGTCATTGGGCATCAAGGCAGGATACACCCTGGACAGCGTCCCAACCCATCACAGGGCACACACACACTCTCATTCACACACTATGGACAATTTAGAGATGCCAATCAAACTACAATGCATGTCTTTGGACTGAGGGAGGAAACCGGAGTACCCGGAGGAAACCCCTGAGGCACGGGGAGAACATGCAAACTCCACACACACACATGGCGGAGGCCCCCCAGTAAACAGAGCAGGTATTCATTATTTTCTCAAGTAATATAGTAAGATATTACTAAAACAAGGTGAGTTCTGTTAGTCTCTTGGTGCAACTATTTTGCAGGATGTAGGAAAAGTTTTTTTTAATTAAAAACTTGAAAATATTTAATTATGCATGTTGCACTATGCCATACAGTAGTTTATATTTTTGCTGTATCAGCCTAAATAATTTCACATTTAGAAGTGAGGAGAAAATTCGGTGACTTAAATGTGAGTTAAGCCTGTTCAAAATGAAAGAAATATACATCCAAGCTTAGAAAAAAGTTTCAAAATTATTATTAATGAAAATTGTTATCAAGGTCACAAAGATATCCATTTCAAACCCTCTGGCACAGCTATACTGCATAAAATAGTAGCTTAACCAAGCTAGCAAGTGTTCATTAATATCTGCTATAAAGAGAATGGGTGTGTCTCGTTCAGCTCTCCAGTGCTATAGGTCACAAGCCAGTATATCGTGTACACAATATAGGGCACTGGTAAGGATCTTGACTCACTACACATTGGGACACTCAATTTCAGGGTGACGTGAATATCTCAAGTAGGCTCATAGGCTAACAAGTGGATTTATAAAAATCTTTAAACACATAAAAGCCATAAGACTCAAACAAACTGTGTATAGAGCGTCAAAAAAAAAGTCCAAAATCGTTAATATCATTTGAGCACTACAACAACAGCAACAAGCTACCTACATTTGTAGCCGAGAGTTTGTCTGCCTTTTTTTTTTGAGCTGAGAGGATCTCGAAAATATGACTAGTGAGCATCAGTGCTTCCTGTTTGTGCGGTGCATTGTGTCTCTTTTCTTAGGGAGTGAACATTCCAGTGCACTGGAAGGATTTTGAGATTGAGAGAGACAGCCCTTAAAACGGCCGACTGCTTTATCAGTGCCCTGACTACTGATGTTGTGAGCTGATTGAGATGCACCCATTGTTGGTTAAGGACACGACTATTTGAGTTCACCATTCAGGATTTTAAGCCCGGTTGATGTGATTATATTGTAATCATCTGTGATTGTCACGTTGTACTTGTAGTGTAGTGTAATTGTAGTGACGTTGTATGGTTTCTGTGGTCAAAATGTACTTTATTTAATTGTACTGAAGGATACTCCAGTGTCAGCGCTATATACCAGCCAAATGCAAATCTTTCCATGGAGCTTTCCAGAGAGAATGTTAATAAGGGGCCAGAAATTTATACATGCTCTGATGTAAGCGATAACAGGGACAAACCTGTTTCTAAGACATTCTACAACATTCAATATACTATAAATGGGTGTACATATTGCTCATTTACAGAAGAAATGTGTCTTTCTGTCAAATATTTGGCCAAATAATTATATCCAGTTACTCCTCCTTATCACCTACACCATCACTGGATATATTCTCATAACCTGACATCTATCTTTCTTCATTCACTATTATAGGTTATAGGTCTATAACAAACATTCAAGAATGGCTTCATATATTGAGGTTACAATCAAGTTGCCAATATGTTACTCTTCTCACTTTTTTCTTACAAACTGAAAAATGGCCCTCCTCATATTTACATTTTTCTGTCAAAACACTGCGCTAGAGATGCTAATGGCTTCATCATATTTATTTACAGGTGGCAGACACATGTTATACTGTAACCATTATATTTACTCTTGGTATGTGTTTGACCCTTGATTATCAGACCGGTTCGTCCAAGTAACGCAGGGGTATCCAATCTTATCAGGATGCACCGGTGTGGGTGCAGAAGTGGGTTCATTCCAGCCAAGCAGAAGCCACACCTGAGTCTATTGAAAGCCCAGATCAGCTGAGTAAACAGGTGGAACCAGGTGTGGCTTGATTGGAATGAAAACCTGCACCCACACTGGCCCTTTGCGGATAAGATTAGACACCCCTGCTGTAATGCATTACTGTCCCACTGCCTATGAATTCTAACTAGTCAGCGCTAGATAATGTGTTAGACTACATGGAGATGAATCCACACAGACGTATATACACAGATATATATACGTATTTACCTCCCTGTGTTTATCAGTGTTTATAATAGGGCAATAAATGAACACACATGGCAGAAAAATATAACAGAACAAATATATTCTGAGGAAGAGACATCCTGAGTGTATTAGTCTGCAGCATTCTCTCTTTTTTAACTCCAATAGAAAACAGCCCTAATCAAACCAGCCCAAAACCTGCAAGCGTCAGCATACAATCTGCTCCTTTCCTGTAATTTCCATTCAGTCTCCTTATCCTTTTGCTTTCAGCAGTCTGGCTGGAAAGTGCAATCGAGTGCACATTGTGTCTCTCAGAGTGGGTTAACAGCTTTTTTTCCCTGTGTCCATTTGAAAGGTCTTGTGTACGTCAACATCCACTTTGCTGTTAGTTCGTTCCTCCATTGTGAACAGCATAAAAAAAGATCCGATATTGATCGATTGCAATGACAAACCAAGACTTAGAGCAGAACAAAAATTGTCTAAGGCAAACAAGACCACCTAGGGAAAGCAAAGACAAGAGAGGGGAGCATGTCTGGAAGTCTCTAGAAGTCTGAAGGGCTGGGACAGTGGGAGAGCAGACAATTGGTTTCGCATGATTGTTGCAGCAGTTGCTGTGCACTGTTTAAGCCTCCAGTCTGACTGGTGCTACTTCTCATAGGCTAGAAAAGACTGGAGCATCAGTCTTGTAGATGGACTGATTTGCTCTTGGGTGCTGGACATTCTCAAGTGTTGTACATTTATCGGTTCCAGTCAAAGCAAGTTAGAGCTTTAGGCATGATCATAAATGTTACATGAGCAGCACATAAATATGTTTCAGGAAATATCTATTTATTCTTTTTCTATCTGTTCCTCACTCTTCCTCATGTTGGCCTATGTGTCAAAAAGTGTCAGCATTTGGGTCTTTTTCTAAAACGTTCCAATTCAACCCATAACCCTAATGCGTTTATTTAGTTAGTTTCACTGCAGTACTGCAATCATTCAGTGCTGGAGCCTCACACCCCTACCCTAAGCTCTGAATTGAAGCTGTATGGTAATAAGATCATCCAGAATATACCAGTCAGCATCAAACTCATTCCTTTCCTTCCTCCTCCCCCCCCCCCCCCCCTCTCTCTCTCTCTCTCTCTCTCTCTCTCTCTCTCTCTCAGAGATCCACTCAACCACATGATCCTGTGCATATACTGTAGCAAGCAGGCTCCATTCCCAACCAGCAGTCCCACTCTGCATTTTCTCATTCCATTTACAAATAGTAGCATCCGTGCAAAGTGTGTTTGGAATAACTAAAGAAGGATGAGAAGGGAAAAGATGCTTTTGTGTTCAATTCCACTGGAAATGAGAAAATGTATAGCAACCAGTGAGGTGGAAGCTATACATTAACAAGTTAAGCAGAAATATATTTCATATTATAAGGCTTGTGCTGCACGCTGCCGGGATTTTAAGCGCTCAAACATTGTTATACTTCGGTGAACTCTGTGAGTTTATTCACTTTGTAACTGGAACTCAATAGCTAGGACTGCACTTAAATAGGAGACTGCCTTCTAGTGAATATTAATCCATACCACATAACAGTTCAGAAATATCGGTGTATTCTTATGTAGATATATTATTTACATTAGCAAGTGACAGATTTACATCTGAAGCAGCTTCTTACATAATAAGAGGCAGGCTGCTGCCAGTTTACTGTATGGTCTTGAAAACATCCCCAAACACCAGATCCTAAACATTTTTAATCCAGATTATCATAAAAACTTTGGGTTCTCCTACTTCGTGATTCAGTCCTACTGCTAATTCTGCTTCTTCACTGCTTCTTTACTGCAGTAGGTGCACTTCACTCAATGATGTCATGATGTCATCATTTTTTAATACTCATCAAGTATATAATCACAGAGCTGCATGAATCGTAAAAAAAATCGTATAAATTTTCATGAAAATTGTCCTTATAATGAATAATAGGATAATAATATATTCAATAATAGAGACTAAATACATAAAACTATCATTATTGGACTTTAATATTTAATAATATATTTTAAAATTCTTCTTCTACTTCTTCTTTCGGCTTTTCCCTGCAGGGGTCGCCACAGCGAATCTTCTGCATCCTCAACACTTGCACCCACTAGCTTCATATCCTCATTAATTCCATCCATATACCTCCTCTTTGGCCTTCCTCTTTGCCTCCTGCCTGGCAGCTCCATGTCCAACATTCTCCTACCAATATACTCACTCTCTCTCCTCTGAACATGTCCAAACCATCTTAATCTGGCCTCCCTAACTTTGTCCCCCAAACGTCCAACATGAGCTGTCCCTCTGATGTACTCGTTCCTAATCCTGTCCAATCTTGTCACTCCCAAAGAGAACCTCAACATCTTCAGCTCTGCTACCTCTAGCTCTGACTCCTGTCTCTTCCTCAGTGACACTGTCTCTAAACCATACAGCATGGCCGGTCTCACCACTGTCCTGTACACCTTCCCCTTGATTCTCGCTGATATTTTTCTATCACAATAATATATTTTTAAATTAATATTTCATAATTAATTTAGTCATTCCAGGAACTAAAGCTTATATCCGTTGCTGAATACAAGTCTTATTAGATATGCTAATTGTTCTGAGTCCTTTAAATGATTCCACTCAGTTGATTTAAATGCCTAACATGCACATTTGACTTTTGACTATCTAAGCATAATGTCAGCAGAGTGTTTCTCTAGTTAAACAAAGACCAGTAATGAAAAGTAATGAAAGTTGGAATATTGAACTGTTTTCCACATTGTAGTATTGAAAGAAAAAATATATGAACTGTTCAGTGCACTACATCATATACATCTTTATTATCTAACCTTTAAGCTGTCAATTCCTGAGGCAGTTTAGACAAGCCCTCGATTTCCTGTGTGCACTGCACAGCTTGCAGTCATAAATAAAACACACACACACACACACACATTGCAGTGTCACACTGGGCATGGCTGACTGTGCCAACCTCCACATAAACACCTTGAACTAGCTTCTTTCTCAGTCTTTCTGGAACAGAGTAAATCCCTGGCTGCCTCTGATGGACAGTGTTGGTTTCTCTGAACTGCTCTGAAGAGGCCTCTGCTATAAAATAGTGGGCTGAAGTCTGCAGCCGCAGGAACAGCCTGCCTGTCATAATTCTTTACTCTGTGAACCAAAGCCTAATGCAGCATGCAACCTGACTACAGCTCAGAAACAGCATCTCTACTTTTACTAAGCCAGAGATGACCATAAGAGTAAGCATCATCCACCTGGTATATAAACCCAGATTCATCACTTTCAGTGCAGTTCAACACTCCTATACATTCAGCATTGAAATCTACAATGTTTACACATCTAAATATTCTCTTTTTGGACATTTTAGCATCGCTGAGATCTCAGACCACTTGCTGTTCATACTACAACTCCTTTCCTATAGTATTAGCTGTATAACATTGAGTTTCCTGAAACGGTTGCTTTACAGGATTCTATGATTTGGCTGTTTAATGATAGAACATAGAGAGAATAAAACAGAATTGGAATAAAATACCAAAAACATCCAGGGGAAAAAAGCAGCAACAAAGATGTTTTGATGCCAAACCATCAAAACAAACTCATGCTTTATGCTATAGATCTACTGATGTTACTACTAGATCCACTAGTCCAATATTGTTCCTGTTACTGATTTTTGTGTCATTGAAAAAAGGCCATTCACTCATTTCTTTCACATTTATCTCTAAACTAATTAAAAAAAAGTTTACAAACTAATTTTAAAAAATGTATCAAGGCAAAAAAACCCTAATAAAAACAAGATTTGCTGCAGCACTAAAATGCAAGCTAATGAAATAAATAATACAAGAAAATCTGAAATATTTTAATTACTTTATTTTATACTTAATTTACTGTGCTGAATGGCATGTTTGAGTGCCCTTTTAAAAAGTACGGTATGCTGTATTAAAAAATGGACAAATCGGCCAGAAAAAGAAGATTACAACTAATAAAACAAAATGTGACTGTAAAGCCTCTGCAACATTTCTACTTTTCTTGAGATCATCATAACCCTGGACCTCAGTAGAACTAATATGGAAAGATGGGGGGAAATATTACATTTTAGGTATACACTTATAATGAGATCTTTTCCATCATATAGTTATAATAGATGTGTTTCTCCTACAAACATGGCCTACAGACATGGCCACCCTGGACTCACACTCCTAGTAATCACCTGCACTCCACACTCCCAGTCTCCATCCTTTTCATCATTATGTTCCACTGTGTTTAATTGGTATGTTCTGTTGCAATCTTTAAAAGCTGTATGCACTGTTTAAAAGCTACTTTTTTCAGTTTATTATTTGCGAAGTATATGTTCAGTTCTCTCACGTCAGTGACATGTACCAAGCCTGACTTTGTGCTCATGTTTATCCACTTTTAGGAATAAATACAATATATTTTCTGATCTTGAATTCATCTAGCCTGTTAGTACAATTAGTACCCTGATTGACCTGTGCCTATTTTTAACCCTGCTTTCTGCCTAAAGTCTTTTAAAAGTTTGCTAACTGTTCCTTTTATTTATCAGTTCCTTTCGTTTAAAATATTCTTATTTTTGCGAATGCTTCAATTAAACAACTTGTGTTTGCATCCAATCTCCAAGTGTCTGTGCATATGATAACAGCTAGTGTCCACGAAAATACCCTGATAGGCAGTATTCTTATTAAACGCTGTCATGAAACAAGGCGTAACAACGATAGTTAAAATAAACACATTTACTTATATATATATATATATACATATATATTGTTTTAGAGCACCTATAGAGTGAAACCAGAGATACCATTTGATTTCAACCCCTACTCCTACTTCCCATGCTGAATAATAGCTTGTATCTTTTGTAACTCTTCCCTAATCAGTTACAGACTTTGAAAATGACATTTATAGCCATTTCCAAGGAGCCACTTGTGGTTTATCACCAAGAATTGTTGCAAAACAAGGGAGTGTGGTCTGCAACAGAAGACAAGTCTGTACTATAGATATAAAAAAAAATGAAAATGACACACAGTTCCACTCTCACTGGAGAAAAGGAACAAAATCGCTTCCCTCGCCCTATTTTTCTCCTTTTGTTCTCGCACATTTTCATCTTCTGACTTGTTCAAGTGTTTGTGTTTGAGCATTGTGGCAGGGGGATGGGAATGGAAGAGCAAGAAAGGGCTGAAAAATGCTGGCTGCAGCCATCAAAAAGCAATCACTGCTCGATGCAGTGGGTCTGTGGGCTACAAATAGGAGACAAGTAAATGACAGCCCGTTAGGGGCGAGGGATAAAAGAGGGTGGCTGCAGGAGAAGAAAAACTTTACATCTGCATAAATATCCAAGGCACATGACCTTTGCCTTTTAACCCTTTGACATTTACAGTTAAATATTGCCTGTACAAAACAAATACAAAATAAATACATAAATATCTACTGCAGGAAATCATGTAGCTCACACAGAGACCCTAATCTCCAAGTGCCTATTGCTAATGGTCTATGTGTATAATCTTCATTATTAGTCAAATACATTACTAATATACAGAATAATTAAGAGTGGTGATTGTTCTTCTTGGGATGCAATCAACATCAGCTGAGTTATACATTTGATTTGTAAAAGTGGTAATATGCGTGGTAAGTTTTACTCTTCTTCATTTTCCTCTAGACCTCTGTATAAAGAACACACTGCTATGATCAGAAAAAGCCAGGAATTATTCATTATTATAGGAAGTATTCACCATCCCTGAACTTTTGTTGCAGTATTACAACTTCTGACTGAAATCGATGTACATCAATACTCTACACACAATAAGCCATAAAAGTTATGTGCAGTGCAAAGGAACATTAGGTATTCACTACTACTGCTATAAATATAGTTTGGTGATGGTGGTGGTAGCATCTTGTAGAGAGATAACCATCAGCTTTATCCTTTTTTATTTATACTTTTATGGAAAATAAATGTGACTAGGCACATGGCCATATCGGTTCCATTTTGAAATCATGGACGTAATGGTGATCTGCAGGATGGTTAAAATTTGGGATATTTGTCCAGACTTTGTGATGCTGTTTGTTTGGGTATTTTGTTTAACAAGAACAGGTGTTTAAATTGAGATCATGTGACATTTTACTGGTTAATTCCGTAAAGCTATTTTCAAAAGGCAGCTGAAACCATGTGCCGGGGTTTCACAGCAACAGGCGTGAAAATGTTAGCCGTTTTTATTTGCTTTTCTTTCTGTGTATGAACATTATACATATTCTTTTCTTTCTGTGTATGAACATTATACATATTCTTTTCTTTCTGTGTATGTACATTATACTTTACACAGGATCACAGGAACTAACTACAGAGAGTGTGTGGGTGTGTTAGAATCTCTCCCTAATATTGTTTCTCTCTCTTTGGCATATTCAAAACTTTCATCTACAGGGATGGCTGTGTTCATAAGACAACAACTGAGAAATCAAACTAAGAACAGAAACAGAGCAAGCAGAGAGAAAAATAAGTTATTCTTATTGGCCTTCTCTTCTGTTTCAGAATGATGTGTAAATTGGATTTTGTGCTTGATTTGATAATAACAATAAGAATTCAAGGCAGCCTATGCTTATATAGAAAGTGTGATATAGGAGTCTAGTGTGAATACAGACATTTGAGGTGGGAAAATACGTAGTTTTATCGTCAAATAGTTTTGGATTGGTTCATAGTTTCAGGGAAGATAACTAGTGGACTGTTCGGTGTTTTTGAAGAGCGTGGTTTTGGTTAAAAGAAATGCTGTGAGGCTGCGTCAGGCTCGAGGGCAGATTTCATCTGGCAATACAGTGAGAGCATTAGGCGATTTTTGAACAGTGGCTTTTTTTGTCTCTTATTCCTTCTCGAGCATGCATTTCTTGTGTTTTGTTGCTGATGAGCTGCCTGCAGAGGTGGATGAGTTTGATTGTTGCCCTCTGTTCATGAGTGATTGTGCCCTGCCCTGATCAAGATGATGATCTTTCAGGCACAGTGCCAACCCCCAGGCATGACAAGACAAATGAGGCTTGGAACAGAAAAAAACAAATTATACATCTGCTTTACAACTTCAGAATTCCAAATGTTATGTTTAAATTTCCATAAGGAAATTCATAAAATTCAGCTTTTATTTTTGCTGTGATCCTGTGGGTCTCCAGCCTTGATTTCAAGATGACAAAACTGTGTGTGACAAAGCTGTGTAGCTGTTGAAGCCATTATTTTATTCATAGAACCATTAAAGCTGGCCTTACTAGTTGTTAGTGAATATTCATATTACATTTGAACGAATATTCCATTATTTTTGTTAACTGATAATATCTAACATATATGCTGCTTGACCATCCTGTCATACTGAAAGGTTCTTTTTTATTGCATGCTTTGCATTCTGTACTGCTGTGTAAGAAGATCAGTATATAATCAGATCAGCACCAGCTAAGTGAGACTGTCGGTGTTATGCTGTGTATAACAAAAGTATATTTAACCTAAACAGGAGGATTAATTAAAGCACTGCTGAAAGGTGGATCACACCGTCATTATCACACACGCACACCTGGTGGCAGAAAGGAAGAGAGACTGTGTGTGTGTGTGTGTGTCTGTGTGTGTGTCTGCGCTGCTTTGTCTAAACATATGCCCTTAGACAAATCCAGACCACCCAAGGGTCTTATACATGCTGGTACATAAACTGTCTACCACGAACTCAGCTGTGTTTAACTGTGCATTCATTTATATGAATGTGTGTGTGTGTGTGTGTGTGTGTGTGTGTGTGTGTGTGTGTGTGTGTGTGTGTGTGCTTGTTTTAATAATTTTTCTAGGACAGACCCCAATAAAGCCATGCATGATGCACACTGATGCTTTTACTGTCATGTTCCTTCAGGAGTAAAATCCTGCCAAATAAGAGACTAAAATTGAAGATTAAAAACATAAAACAAGAAAAAGCTGGGAAAATCTGAAAAAGAACAAGACTATGAGAGATGAAATTAGTACAATATGCACAAAATTACACTCATATTCTTTCAGCCAGCACCAGATGCCACTCAGTTAGTCAAAGTGTCCTCAACATGAAGTTGTGGATTATTATCTAATGCTGTTTTTTCGGGCCTCCTTTTGTGATATTATACCCGCAGGCAAGTGGAACTATTGTGAAACGCATACAAGTTACATTAATCATCAGCATGGAACACCATGTTAACTCAGTAGTTTGCTCTATAGGATTTTCAGTAAAATGCTAAATGTCTGACAATACACTTATTTAAACTTCTCATATCCTGTGGTGAGTGTACAGAGAATTTATTTCCTGTGGATTCCTCCTGCAAAATAAGCTCAAATTGGGACATTTTGCAGGAAGTGCTGAGCCGCGGTACATGCAAATGAAATCCATTCACTAATGCATGCATGTGGATTTGTGTGTTTGTTGGGAATAGGTGAGGGAGTGGAGGGTGTGATGGCCGGCTGTCAGTGGCCGAGTTCAGCAGGCACAGCCAATCAAGAGGAATTTAACTTCTCCGGCTGCCATTCACAGCCTGCAGTAATGATGCCGGGCCAGTGAACGCAGCACTCCATGATCTCATTACACCCCCATAATTGGAGGTGGTTAAAAGCCGCAGTGCTCAGACTGGATCAGACAGCCGATTTCAGTTTGGCTAGATTGTGTCAGCGGCAGCACGGCTCTGCCACTCTTACGAGGTCCATCAGCACTGACAGGCGAAACTGAGGAGATAGCGCTGCACTGGGCTGATGGCTCCAACTCTGTTTTTTTGACAGTTTGGTTTATTTACTTATTTATATATTTGTTTAACGTTCCCTTTTTTTCGGGTTGGGGATTGAGCACTGAAAGTTGATAGCAGCCAAAGAGCCAACTTTAAAGAAATCAAAATGAATTTATGAAATACAGCAACTTGCTTTCACCCTTTAAAAGTTTTTTTTATTTTTTTTTTCAAAAGTTAAATGATTAAACTTTACAAGTTAAAGGTTTTTTTATTATCGCTGCAAGTCTAAAAAGCATTTCAATTTGCATCTTATTGCTCGCACTTATGAGATCCCATAAGGCGCCAATTAAAACATGTCGCGTGTCATCCGAAAGCCCAGACGTCTCCCTTCAACTTACATTTAAACCAGTGATTGCAATTCAGTTTGAGTGAAAATGAGGTCTATTGAACTATAGCTCATGCTTCAACAAACTCTGCTTGTGTCTGAGCAAGATAAAGATGCTTGCTGGCAGGATTGCAGGAACATGGAAAGTCTTACTGAAATGCTTGAACACACACAAACACATAGACGGTGGCTGAGGGCAAAACTCAGGTATTAATGAGTTAGTAATAAATTCACACTTGAATGGAGGAACATCATCTATGTGTTCATAGACTGAGTGAGCAGAAATTGGTCAAATTAAGTCACAGTCTGCTTTCTGCACCAAGCACAGCCATTAAAATGCCATTCAACATGGTCCTCATTTTAAAATACATGTTCTCTTATACACTTCTTGTAAAGCTGTGCTATATTTCTCAGCGTTTAAGCAGCAGTGAAAAATCAACATAATTATTGCAGCTGCTATCAGACTTCCAGATTTGCAGGAAGGCAAAGGGAATGAATTTAAACCGCAGTCCAAAATCAAACGGACAAAAATACAGGCATGACGCAGAGAAACAGGCAATTAGTTTTAATTAAGAAGTGGGGAATCTCCATTGAAGTCATTCAACTCTCTCAATAGAGAGAGAACAAGAGAAAGAGAGAGAAACCCTGATATGAGGGACATAGATATCAGTACACCACAGGCAGCACTGTCCTAAAGCACACTTACCCAGTCACATCATCACCATGTCAAAGACTTTCGGCATGGCAGCGAATGCACTGAAGGAAAAAGTTCACAAAGTACTATGTGTAATAAAGAGAAATTTCCATAAAATTCATATACATTTTATAAATATTGATGGAAATTAGTGTCACCTCAAATACTGCATATGGAGCTTGGATATGCATATGAATTTTGTGTATTTGAATTACATTTAGGTCACATTAAATGAAATCCTTTGTTTTTTCCTGAAGTGTAACAAAAGTGCATTCTTGTGAACGTTTTTCTTCGTTTTGAACTTGCTAGGGATAAGACACCTTTACAGCAAATCATTCAAAATGAATGGTATTGATATTAACAGTACTATTTTTTTTTTACCAATTTTAAAATCAGAAACCTAAATAAGGATTTGATGTAAATTGAGCCAAAGAGGAAGCATCTGGGATACCCAGGGAAAGGTAGTGCAATAGCAGTGACGCTGCATACAAATGACTTCTGTTCACTCGTCATTATAGCTACACAAGATGAGAAAATTTGACCACCTAAAGCCAGAATTAGGCTTTAAAGCCAAAAATCTATAAACACAGAGAAAAGAGCCCTCGATTTCTGGATACATCTAAAGCCAAGTCCCAAAGAACCAATAAAAAGGTTCATTAACCCTGTAACCAGCACTAACACAAAGCACACTACCAAAACGAGCTCTGCTTTACACCTCAATATAAACACCAAACAGGTCATTAAACAAAGTCAAACCAAATATCTGCAACATTAACAGACAGTTAGATGGTTGTAGAGAAAAGGATCTCCTTACTGTTAGTGAAGGGCACACCGCAAAACGTATGTCATTGTTGGTCTACAGCTGCTCACTGTTTACTGTCACCACAACTTTTACACCAGATGCCCTTCCTGATACAACCCTCCCAGGCTTGGGAACAGCATTGAGAGGTAACCCTTCATGTCTGGCTTGGTTTCCTGCCAGGGAATCAAACTCAGGATACAGTGCATGATCCTGATACTGGATCACTGTAACACATGCATTTTCTGTCAAATATTTGACTTATTACTCAAGGTTATTCAAATATTTATAACCTGAGAATCAGTGAATGATTGCGTCCCACTCCTACTAAACATATCCACCCTCCATCACTCCATCACACTTACTGTCAACCCCCAACAGAGAGTCTAGATGAATCTAGATCGAATCATTTTCATACTACGAAAAATGTCAATTTGCACTATATTTGATGCGCCAACTAAAAATTCCCCAGATTATCATTTCACATTTAGCATTTCTCCTCTATGACAAATCACTCTTTGAAACAAATACAACAATGCTAATGCTGTTTTTAATGGATTTTAAATAGCATGAAGTACTAAGTAAAGTTATATCTAAAGGAGGGGGAGTAGACAAGTTCTCTAATGAGAACATTCATATGAGAATCATTTGGCATTAATTATTTCATAACACTGTTAATGTGAAGAATTTGCTAATTCAATCTTATTTAGAGTGATTACCTGTCATTACTCAAGTATTATACCACTTTTATCACAGAAGGTGGATAGTGGAGGATAGTGGAGGATAGGGGATATCCAGGTCAAGCCACTCATCAACTCTCTACAGATCTGGTCATCATCTTTCCACTCCAGATTATACAGAAATGTGCACATTATATGTTCACATCACCTCGCAAATGTCTCCCTGTAACTGCTCATATACGATTCATGTCCTTGATGCTTGCCAATACTGTAACCAATGGAACTTACCTTTATCACTGTCTTAATTCTAATCCCAAATGTGACAGTCTGTGAGGAATAAAGTCTGGTGAATATCTTCAGAATTTCCCCCATCATAGCTTTCATGAAATAGCTGAAGATCCATAAGCGTGTGAATATTTATGCATTTATCTCCCCTTGGGTGTTTGTCGGTCTATATTCAGTATTCAGTTCAGCTATTCACTTGGCGTCTTTTTGGCCACATTACTTTTTTTAATACACTGTAAATGATTGTACCTTGCATATTATTTTAGCATTGTTATTATTAGAGTGGGACGCCTGGTAGTACAGATTACAGTTGCAGTGTCACAGCTCTTTACGGGGTATCCTGAGCTCTTTCTTTGGAGTGCTTTGGTTTCCTCACATACCCCAAAACCACACCAGTAAGTAGGTCGGCTACCTTAAATTGCCCAAAAGTGTGAATATGGGTGCATGGAGCCCTGCACTGGACTGGCATTCCATCCAAAGTGCCTTCTTACCTCACACAGTGTTCCCAGGACAGGCTCTGGGTCCACCGTGACCCTTACCAGGATAAAGCAGCTACAAAAAATAACTGGATGCATGCTATCAGTGTGTATTTTAAGTGTCATGGTTGTAGCATTTGTAGCAATAACAAATTGATTGTGTTAGCATTTAATCCAATTATTGTGCATATATCTTGCACTAGTTTCTGGTAGGGTATGCAGCACTTGCATTGCTGTCAGCTTCAAAAACAAAGTGATATCCGGATTGTATACTGACTTGCTAGAAGATGATACTGTATGCTTTGCTTTTGAGTCTGATTCCTCTGAACGTTTCTTCCTCATGTCATCTCAGACAGTTTTTACTTGTGACTGTCACCTCTGGCTTGCTTATTAGGGATCTGTAAGGAAATTTTACTTGCCAAGTAAATAAATGTAAATGACAGAATGAAGGAAATTCTAAACAACTGTCAAAGACTGTCAGATTTTGTGGTTCAAAGTCTGCACAAAGACCATGTTCATGCATAAACACTTGGCTTCATATATCCAAAATAAACTGAACAGTAAACAAGGCTTGATTGGAAATTTTTTTTTATTACAACTGACCACTGAACCGACCAGCAGCCATCACAGCAAGACCAGTTTGGAGGAAAATTGCTTCCTTGCAGAAAATCAAGAACTGAACTTTAAATTGTGGTGTTGAGTTTATGTTTCTGGCTGGATGCTGTACTTCAAAATTGGATGTCAGGCAATTTTTTTTAGAGTATACTTGAAGAAATAAAAAGTTCCTCAAGGGTTCTTCAGATAGATAAGAGTTGTTTGCTTCCTAAATAAACCTCCTCTGAAAGGAAAGCCCTCTGCTGTCAGGTTCAGAATAGAACCCTTAAATGGGGAAGCCAAAGAACACAACGTATATCCACAGAAAAGCCATGAAAGCGTAAAGTCTGTTACATGCAAGTGGATGTAATAAAAAGCTCAGTAAGAAGCTCAGCTTTCATTAGCGATGGATTTTTAACACTTAAACCTCTTTGTATACTTTGCTGAGCAGCTAAAATTAGATACATCTAAAAAAAAAAAAAAAAAAAGCATTGATTTCTCTCTCTTTACCTATTTTAGACACAGGCTTCTGTCATTTTATTTGTTTGTTTTGTTGGTGTATTGCTGTATCAGCGGCACAATAGTGTAGTTCCCAGACGAAACACACACACACACACACACACACACAAACACACACAAACACATACACACACACACACACACACACACACACATAATGAATACTCCAGAGAGGATGTAGGCGAAGACACAGACCTAAATACTGCGATCTCATGCAGTCCAAGGCCAGCAGAGTAAACACTGCTTGTAACTGTATAATATTTACCAAACCAAAAGTCACTATGTATCTGTGTTTTCATAGTCATTCTGGCAGAGCAGCATGACCTACAGGCTAACTTGTGAACATGAAAAACGATGTAGGCTGCTGCGTCTCAGTTTGCTGACTAATCCCAACAAGACACTAGACACTATCATGAAGTATCTAAAAGGAAAACAATAAGTAGCTCTAAAGGCCAGAAAAATGTACCCAGATTTATTTTTGAATGACAATTTTTCTGTCTATACTCATCTCTCTTTTGCTTTATCAACTGTGGAACCCAGACAGTCGGGTCGGTCTCCGACATTTTTATTTCTGTATTAAAAATATGCTTTCAATTTTCATTTTGCTATTTTTGCCTGGCGCAATCAACTAAGTGAAACCCTGTAAAAGCTGTAAAAAGGTAGTGTCAAAATATAGGTAGTGAAAGGTAGTATAAAGTGAAGATATGGGTCTACTTCATTTAATATCAGATTCATCGTTCATCATATTCTCTGCTTTAACTAGTTCATGTGTGAAATTATTTTCCTTCCTGCTCAGAGTGGCTTTATTCCCTCTGATCTACACATAAAAATTTGCAACTTAGGGGGCTTTCATGCTAGCAGTTCAGTTTGATTCAGAAAAGTTTGCATGAAAAATTATTACGTTGAAGGCAAGGCTACCTGTTGGAGGAGGTGTAAGTTCAGTTGCACTGGTTCTGTGCCATGGTTCGTTTGAATGTGAGCATACTCGGAAGTGAAGAAACCTGCACACGTTTTTTTTCGCTGATGACGACATCATAAGTTTCCGCAACTCTGGGTTCAATCTTCTGCACATAATCGAACAAAATAATAATAACAAAAACAGAAAATTCTTTGAGTCGTAGTGTGTTCTCCATGTGCATTTGTGATGATGTAAGATAAACTCAAATGCACCTGGTTGCGATATAATGAAGTGAATCTGAAACCAGATCAACGTTGCAGTGAGCGATGGGAACAATCACACTCGAATTCTGACCACAGCAAACATGTCCAGTGTGGAAACCACCTTAGACTGTGTAGCAACAAAATATGGTTAGAACTTTCAGGAAATAGTCTCATCTCAGCAAGAAATGAGTTGAGGTGGTTTTAACTCATGCAAATTACAAGCACCAGTTGCATAGCATTAGCCAGTCTGTCAAATAATGCTATTGCTTCTATTCACGTTGTACTACCTACATATAGTTCTGTCTGGATGACAGGAACAAAAAATTAATAACAGCCACAGCCATTTTTTGTCTCTAATGCTGGATGCTGCTAATAGATGACTACTTTTTTAACATCACTTTTAAGTGGGAATGTGTCTCAACAGATGCTGCTGCAAATAGACAAAAAATAAATGAGGAGTTGTTGAACTACCAAAAGCCTATCATACTTCATAACAAATGTTTAACTCAGAATGCCTTTTTAGAACTACATTAATGAGAATACTTGGATAAGAAGATAGTCTGTAAAGTCTGTAATTTAATGCTTGTCAGGCTCATTCACTTCCTGCATTGTCCCTCAAACTGGCAAAGGCAATGAAAAGAGATATTTGTGAAGTGTGCAGTTGACATTTATCCTTAGAGTTAATAAAACATAAAAAAGGCAGATATTGCTTACCACTTTGAGATAAGAGCTCAAGTGAAAGGCCGTCTGTGGAATATAAGCTCATAATATTTTATTATATTGGGACATCTAGCTCTCCCCATGCCTGGTCTGTATATGTACAGCATGATGCAATAATCTTTATCTCCTATCATTTCTGAGTAAACAGGCTTTAATGACCTGATCCAGAAAAAAGCATATTGACTACTCCACATGCACATCTTTTGTTTTTGTTTGACATGCACTGCTTCGGCATAGTCCATTCATTTTGTCCTCTAGCTAAGTGCTGAATTTATCAATAGGGAGGCAAGTTAATTGCTGTTGAACTTAATGAGCCATTGAAAATATTGACTGATTATCAAAGGTCTTTAATGTGTTCCCAGGACTAGGGAGAACTGAGAGATCAGCATTTAAGTACGAACATGTAATAAAAACAGCAGACGCTTAGCAGGACCATGTGTCTCCCATCAAAGGTGATACAAAGCATCCTCCTGGGAGTGGCTCCTTCACAACATTATGGTGAACACCGAGTGTTTGTAACATAGTAATAAAACAGGGAAGTGCATTTGTTTGTTCAGAGTATTAGCATGCATGCTTTGTCATGCTCCTCAGACCTTGAGTCATTGCTCCAGACTTTCTAGGTGAGAGAGTTGTTCTTGGCCTGCTTGCCTTTATTTTCCCACTTCCTTCTCTTATTCTTACTGTGCAAAGTTTTTATCATTTCTAAAACTCCTACACCCACCTTACCTTACTCCTCCCTTTCTCTCAATGTGTACATCTGCTTCTGGGCCTCAGAGAGCTTTCTGAGCCTGCAGCAAGAACTAGAAGAGCCACTCAGTGTCCTGCCACAGATCACGATGCTGAGAAACATGTGGGGTTTAACTAGCGGCTACATCTTTAGTCCCGTAGGTTTCTCTTCCTCTCTTAGTCCCTGGCAACCTGACACAATGTCATTTTGGGGTTGAAACAGGTCACCGACAGAAAGCTCGACAGGGATGTGCGAAGATAATACCCCCAATGGGAAGAGATGCACAGTGCAAGTGCATTTTTCAATCTGCTGTAAAAGAGTATTGAGAAACAGACATTATGTTAGCCAGCTGTCTCTCCAAAAACATATCTCAGGTTACTCATTGCTGTCTCTTACAGCCAGAACTCTCACTTTATCTCTGAGGGCCAGTATAAAATCATGACAGGGCCGGAACTTTGTAACTCTACGGTGCATTTAATATAACAGTAAATATCCATAAATGTTGGTGTTGTGGTGGGAATAGACAGAACGCTGCAAGAGACAGCTTTTAAATTTACTCGAGCTGTCACAGTTTGTACGGTTTATATTGTGTTGGTTCAAAATGAATTTTTCTAAGTTACTCTGCTGACAAAACAAACATACGGCTTAACAACAATGTGATGACTGAGCAAAAGTCATCTTTCCCATGACAGCACACAGAGATTCTAATTTACTAAAGGATAATGTAGATAAAAACACACAAAGTTGCAACATCTGCAAAAAAAAAACTATGCAATCTGATTGATTAACAGGGTCTTGACTTTCAAACTAACAGAGTTTGTCTGTTTCGTCTGGTTGCTATAATTATTTTAGGTGTTTCTATCTAAAAGTAGCATAGCAAAATATCAGGAGTAAAGTAGCATAGACGGTATTCAATTCAGTTGTATTTTTATAGTGCTTTTAACAATGTAAATTTAAAGCAGCATTATAGAAATATATAACAGTATATACATTTAGGACATACATTTTGACATATGATATAAAAATATCCATTGCATGCTCAAATTAATCCCACTGACAAGCAGGTATTAAATTAGCATTAGTCCATTTTTGGCACTTGAAAAAAAAACTAAAATTACCATTTTTTATGTTTCATAAACTTGTTATGACTTATTACTAAGTTTGCATTGATACCAACTGGGTAGCCTGATACTAAGCACATTTACTCCTACTCATATTCACAGAAGATGTTCTTTTCCCAGCATCTGAAATGATATCAGGTGATATGTGATATAGGGCTAGCGTATATTCCTGTGCTAATAAACAGAAGACAAGAAATGACAGTGATCTGGATTTATTTCACAATTGATCAAAGTGACGCAGACTGCAAACCTTGCTGTGTGAAAACATCAAGAAGGAGGACTACAGCATCTTCCTACAATTAGAAGTAACCTGATAAAACATCTTAAAGATAAAACTCAGCATGAGGAGATCATTACCAGTAGCCCACAGTAGCAATCACGCAGGTTGGGTGGGAAAAAATGTATACAGACAACATTAAGTCCAAATCGTAAAACCACAATTTCTGTATAGAAAATCATGATGTACAATAATTGCTTGTAACTGCACTTGTAGCAAAGTAACTATATGCTATAACACTTATTTATAGACCAACATGAGGAAACAAAACAAGCAGAAATATACCACTTATTCAGTGTGACCCACTTTCTCATGTCATGTTTTTAGGTGAACGTTTTGGTAATTACAGCTGGCAGATCGGACAAATCAGGCTTAGTGATGAAGAGAGCTCAAGAGCAAATGAGAGCAAAGTGACCCACTTCATCTTCTTTCAGTTGCTGGCCACTGTCCATCCAGCCTGTTTCGTTACCACCCTCTTCAGGACACTCTGGCAAAAACAATTCAGTAATTAGTAAACAGGAGCTTGAGATCTGCTTGAGAGAGGGTGAGGTTTTCACTAGTGGATACGGTAGCTCTTGAACTAAACTTATTCCATTAATTATTAAAAAATAAACAGTTAATATCTCTCAAAACAAGTGAAGTCAAGCTTCTTGACTTGACTTGAAACAAAATTCTACTCGAATTAACTGATAATGGAATACTGAAGTTGCCAAAATAGATTTAAATAAAAGTGTGATGTTGTGCATTTTCCTGCCTGTAGCTCAGAGAGAAACACAGCAGAGCTGTGCCTGGCTTCAGACTCCGTATCGGCAAATACTAAAAAATAAGAATTATTACTATATTATACTTATTTCTACAGTAATGCTGGCTTAGTGTTAGATCATCACAATGTTCATCACACTTTGCATCACTAATCCCAAAACCATTTAACTTGAGTCGTAGACATTATGAACACAACACACACATACAAGTCTACTCTTTTATTTCATTCACTATTTCTGAATAGGATTTCACTACCTTTAATTAGAATTGTACTTGACTTGTAATTAGGAATAGGCCATGGCTGTGGAAAACAATTAACACATACAAATCCCCACTTAACTGTCGTTTCCTCCCCCTACTTTACACTTGACCCACAACATGCCCTCTATCTACACACACAAGCCACAAATTACCGCTTTATTCAGGATCTTATTAAATTAGTGCTATCTCTGTACTGGATTCAACCAGATGCAATCAGAATGCACGCACAGATAAAAAAAAATATATAACACTAACACTATAAGCAATGCAGTGTTTGTTTAGGAAAAGAGACTTAAAATGAAATAGGATACAAATTAGTTATGCTTTATCCTCTCCCACTCACATTTTACCTCTTTCACAATGAACTGATAGTTCAGTATAATAGCCAAAATGTAGCATTCATGATCCTTAGATCCCTTTTTCATGGCTTGAAAAGTAGGGTCCATGTAATAGAAACTATAATGGAAATTAGCATGATTGAATTGACATGTTTTGAAAGCTGGTTTAGAGGAGACTTTGAAGTAGCCTTCGAGCGTTGTGCTGCTTGCGTATGACTCAATGAATCCCATAAGCTGTACTATCTCTAACGTCCAGACTGGCTTTGCTTTAATCAGGCCTGCATGCTGACTGTGTTTTTATCCAGCTAAAGCTGCTATGCTGCTGCTTACTACCAAGCAAGAAAACAGTGAAGGGGGGGAGTGACAGCTTGGAAGCATGGAGGATACCACAAATGAGAGAGAGAGAGAATGGGGAAGAGGGGAAGAAGGAGCGAGAGAGATCACATCGTAAAAGAGAGACAGAGAGAGGAGAGGGTGGAAAATCGTTTTTAATGCAGACGTAATTGAAAATGTGTGCAAGAGAGGAAATATAGTCCATGTCACCTTGTAATTGAAGTGGAAAATCTGGCTGAGCCTAACGTAGGGATGCATTAGAAGGCCTGTGTTGAGGAGGTAAGCAGGTAGCTGAAGAGTCAGTCATAGAACAAAAATGAGGGGAAAATATTGAATGGAATAGAAAGATTCAAGGACAGTTTTAAAGCAGTAAAGTGAAGTAAGCAGGTTGAGGAGATTGATATGTATGTCTTTGTAATAGAGATATGAAATAGGGCTTGGCTGGAATGATGATGAATACAAAAGGCAGCAATTGAAGGAAAGACAGCAAACAAGCTAAAGGATTGTGGAGCATAGAAGGACACATTCACACATGACCCTGAGTTTAGAGAAAGAGAAATGGCTGTGTGTATTTCATCTGCTGTAGTGAAGGACTATAGAACGTGCAAGGACTTCATTAATTTAAGCAGTGACTAAGCGCAGTACAGTTAATGACTTGACATTAAAGCAGGATCAATGGAAAGACAACATTTAAGAAGGTACACTTAATGAAAATGGATTACTTCCCTAAGATTGCAGTCCCTCATGTCTCCTGCTTTTCTGCCTCAAGTGGAAAAACATGTGCATGCTGTTCTTCCTAATATTGCTCTCAGAGCAGGTGTTCAACCCTCCACTGTGAGTCATTATCTGCCTATACATTCACATCAGTGTCAGTGGCACTGAAATACATTGAGTTTTAAGGTAACATACGTGTGTTATGTGCAGTGAAACTGATCTTATATAAATGGGCTTATATATGTGCCATCCGTCTGTGAATGGGTTGTGCGAAAAGGAAAAGATTGTTAACAGTGCAGTGTGTAGGTCAGGAGTGAGAGTAAAGAGGTCTCCTTCGTGAAGGTTGCCTGTGAGCACTGATCAGATCTGCAAGAGTAGTAATGACTGTACAGCTAGTCATCTCCTCCATACTCAACTCTAATCAGCTGCTATTGTGAGCTGCTTTTCTCTGCCATTTTCTGCTTGGCTTCACCCAAATGTGGTGCCCTGTAGCTCTAAATGTGGTGTGTGTATGTGTGTGTGTGTGTGTGTGTGTGTGTGTGTGTGTGTGTGTGTGTGTGTGTGTGTGTGTGTGTGTGTGGTGTGGGTGGGTGTGTTCTTACAGTAAAAAATCACCTGCATTGAATAATTCATCTCCTGCAAATCTGGGCCAAGAGAGTGGTTAGTATGCAAGCTAGCTGCAGCTTGTACAGGTACATTTGAAGGAAAGTCTTTTTGTTTGGGGGAAAGTTCAGAGATCTCTTAAGGGTTGCCAATAATAATGAATTGAGGTGAGCTACAAAAGCAAGCCATGCGGCTGCTACAGGTCACCTGGGCATGCAAGGGCTGCCCTGGGCAAAGTGCACTGCAACTCTAAATCACTCACCACAAAACACTTGTAGTCAGTTTGTTCCTTCAGCAAGCATGTAGCATATCCACTAGACTTCAGTGTGTAGAAATCCAACCCATTCTTCTCTGTAATATATCAGTAATAGGTGATCATCATGTCAAGATTACAGATACTCAATAGTCACAGCAGGAAGTGAGAAATAAAGTAGGATTTTGTCATGAACATTTCACATTTCAAGGCACACTTCACAGTATTCCAGGCTGCTGTCGGAGGTCGAGACAAATTTCTGACATGTCACAAAATGTACTTGACGTCATGTTTTGTGATCACTGTCACAATCCAGTATTCATTGAAAGAAGGTCCTACTGTTGCCTATTCCATATTCACACGATGTAGTCTTTGAGACTGACTGGCTTCTCTATGTCACATGAATGTTAATGAATTTCAACACAATAGAGCCTAGACTTCAACTCCTTTTGAGGAAATGACACATTGTATTGACCAATTTTCCTCGACCACCTCTCTATTTTAAGAATTTTTTTTTTTCAGTTTTGCCCATAAAATCCCAGACATCGTTAGAGCTGTGCTCTACCTGTCAGATGAGGCGACTAGAGAGTAACTGACATTTAACATTGCGTTCAGTGGTTATCCCTTGTAAACACTGGGTTGGCTGTAACACTTTCTTTCATGTCTCCTGTATTGAATAACTAGTGATCAAATTTATATGCACTAAAAGCCCAGAATATACTCCACAAAACAGAACGAATAGAACAATTTATAATGGCTTTAATAATAGATATTATCACAAGTCAGCTTTACATGAATTTGGATAGATTGTGAATATATAGAATGGTAGTGGGATTATAAATCATTACTCATTATTAAGTGAGTTGAAAGGATGTTCACAGAAATCATGATGTGAATAATTGTCCTGGGATAAGCACAGGACATCTTTATGATTATAGCAGCAGATCATGAATATGCAGCAGCAGAGCTGCTGATATGAGTCTACAGTATCCACTGAAGCAAGTGTGAGGTTTAGGCATGCACTATTTTGTTTTTGTTTTTTTAGCTCTGCAAATCTTTTACGGATGTCTATTGAAACTATCCACAGTGGCAAAAAGTGCCAAGGTGCAGTCTGCTCCAAGAAGTAGAAAATCAGAATGAATCAGGCAAATCATCAAAAGAGAGAGAGAGAGAGAGAGAGAGAGAGAGAGAGAGAGAGAGAGAGAGAGAGAGAGAACAAATTATTAGGTATGCTCTTATCCTAGAGTGGCTTAAAAGGTTGTACATTGTGTCTAGTAGTGGGTTGTGAAATGATTTTATTTATTTAGGTTACTTACTATCCTTGCCTTGGCTGTGTTCGTGCAAAGATTACATCAGGTACTGAGCCAGTTTAACAAAAGCAAACTGTCAGTCTGCATAAAGATGTCTGAAACCTTGCTAGCTAAGGGTGCTTTTCTCACAGTAAATATCAGGCTTTGATCATGTATTTGGATAGCTACTCACCCTAGCAAAATGTTCGTAAGCCTAATCAGTTCAGTTTGTAAGAAAATATAGAATGTCTATCACACTATCCATGAATGAAATTTAGGCAACGGAATTAATCAGCAGTTATTTCCCAGCTATTTTCATTTGAGGAAATCCTGTAGCTTTTAGAGAATTTTAGACTTCAAGATTGTGGCTTTGTTGCAACTTTGATTGTTTTTGATTCAAGATTCATGATTTAAGATCAATGAAACCATATGGATTCAGTTGAATGTAAAAGACAGAATGGTTAAAGGCTTGTTGTTTGCTTGCTGTTTTAAAACAGCATGGCTTCTTCATGGTTAGGACTGAGAATTAATGGCGCATGACACGTGTAAGAAAACATTGTCTGATTTTGCTTTTTAACATTTTAGATTCCATTGAACAACTCATTTACATTTATTCCAGTTGGCAGACACCCTTATTACACCCTTAACACTTGTGACTTTCATTTATCACATTTATAAAACTGAGCAGCTGAGGGTTAAAACCTTTGCATAAGGGCCCAGCAGTGCAGTTTTCTGGGATTTGAATTCGCAACCTTCTGATCTGTAGTCCATCAGCTTAACCACCGAGCTACAACTTCCAAGATAAAATATAAGAATGCAAACATATCCCATAACGCATAATCAGATAAGGGTCTCCATTAGAACTTCCCTTTTTTTATTTGCACATACCATAGCTTTTACAGAATGTGGGCAAATAAAGGAGTGTACAGATTTGCCCTATGACTCATACAGGATGAATATAAAACTGTCCTCTTCATCCGGTGATCGGCAGCTTCTCGACCTGCACTGTAATCAGACCCAGCATGTGGAGTGTTGTCTGAGTCTGACTGCTCTAGATGTCACTATACCCCTGCCACTGCTCACCGAATTACTGCTCACAGTAACTACACATTGGACAAACAATGAAATGTCCTCCTCCTTTGTCTGAGACCAACTAAAAGGAATTAATGCCACTTTGACATTTATTGAAATCCTTTTAATTAAAATGGCGGTATTAAACATCTGTGCTTTCTTTGGCCGTCAACCACTGCCTCCCTCTCTCCTGCACCTTTAAATGATTTCCCAGTAACAAATTGAATCTCCCTCCACCCCCAAATTCCCCTCTGTATTCTTTACATGCTCCACATGGCAGCAGCTTGTTTAGCCCAACTATTTTTAGCTCCTCAGATTTGTCAGCTGGAAAAGCATCGTTGTCACTTCGTCTATACCCTCTTCTTGCTTTCTTATAGCGAGTGTGTTTGTTTGTTCATTTAAGAGCACACATTCATTTACCATGAAACCCTTATTATCAAAGATTGACAGTGCCATGTGCGCACAAGTGATCTCGAAAATATCTTATCAAAGCAATAGAATAGAAAATAATCTCTCAAGTATCTTATCAGCTTTCTTTGTATGCACCAGCCACCCTTCTGCGAGCTTCGCAAGTTGCACCTCCAGTGTTAATCAAATCTATTGGCACATCACACACATCGGTTAAGAGGTGCCAGAGCTATCTATTGTCAAACTGTAGCAACACATCAGGAAAGAAAAACGCATGCAAAAACATCAAGCAAATCATGTCGACTAAGCTGAGGAAATATTTGACATGGGATATGTCTCCCTCATCACCCAGGTCACTGCTGTGAATATTATACTGGTATATAGGCCAACACACAGAGGAGCGGGTTAGATTGTAGGCTCCAGACCTCTATTCTACTGAGACTAGGCCACGAACCAGTGCATTAAGGATTGCTTCCTGTTCTATCTCCATGGTTCAGTTCTTTAAATAAAAACAATTATTTCATATTGGTCATGTCCACAGAGCTCTCTTATAACCAACTACATAATTTGTATTTTTATTCCATCTAGTATACATGGTTGTTCTCTAAGGTCTCTTCCACTCTGTGTTAGATTTGGAAAAAATGTAATTTTGCTTCCAAACCAGTCACAGATTCTGCCTGCTTTACTCAAGCAGTTAATAATGCACTGACAGGTAGAGAAATGAGAGAGGTCCTTATAGTCAATGCTGCAGAGTTAGTCCATACCCAGGGGGTACATTTGAATTTGGAGGAGCTCATGTGAGCTGAGCCTTTGGATTATGTTAAAGGCAAGTGCAGCTGAGCTCAGGAAATCATAGTATGGCATATTAAGGATAATAATAAGGATGATGTAGTACATTTTTCCATTGATTTATATAGAAATGCTTACATTTTAAATGTCTGTAAGGAATTTATAGACAGGGAAATTGTATAATATTGTTGTTTTATATATATTTAAGAAAAAATAAGTTAAATTAAATTATCCAAATTCTTTAATGTGTTATGTGTGTTTGCTGGAGGAGGAGGTAAAAGAAAGAGTTTAAGGTACATAATTAGACCTTTTTGAATCAAGATTTAAAAGTAGACTATATACACAATTCGAGGTAAAAGATATCTACTGGGTAACAACGGTGTCATGCCAATTCGAATTTTCCACCAACAAGACACATTGCGGTGGGATGATGCCCTTTAGTTCACCAGAGATCTTTACCATTTCATTGTACTTCCAATTAGCTAAGAACCATAAAGCAGGCAGTGTTACTTTCATTAGCTTTTATTAGAAGCAAAACATTTGCTCTACTAATGCCGTTTAAGCATATAAGCACCCTCAATGATTGTTGCATTTAACCAAGAACAGCAATACAATCACAGTAATGATGTTTAGACTAATTAGTGACTTGCTGAACTTGAATTGGATCCCAGGTCTATTAAAAAGACAAACAGAATTAACAGGATGTTGTGGGAAAGCAGTTATTGCCATTTGTCGAACTCTAGACTATAGTAAATAAGGAAACACAATCATACTCACAAATCGAATTAATCCTAGACAAGTCTTATACTTTTTCTTTAAACATATCTTCCAGTGATCATCCGTATCTTCCCAGGCTTTTCAGGAAATTGTTTTGAAGACCTGAGATAAGGCTAGATTGTCATTCACGTCTCCGTTCACTTCACCACAAATCAGAAGCAGTTTTAATTAGCTTGGATGTTAAACTACATTGGGATTGTGAGTCTGTAAAGCACCAAGAAGATTCTAGACATGCTTTAGCACCTTAGCTATTTCTACAGGTAACTCTGACATTTTGGCAGCTTTCCATTAGTTTCTTTTATGTCCCATTAAATTTAGGACATATAGCTTAGCTTTGAATTATTCACTTCCTGTTTCTAGCTTGCCTTTAAATAATTTACAGTCAGGAAGGACCACTTTCAGGCAGAAAAGTTTCCTGTTTGTTTACTACAGCTAAAAGACACTTTTAACTCCTTAAATTTTCATTTGGATCCTCCAGTTCTTGCTATAAATCATGATTTAAAAGGGTTTTTTTTGTTGCATTTACAGCCACCTTTATCCAGTGCAACCAAGCAATTAAGGGTTAAGGGCCCAGCAGTGTCCCTTTGACCTGGGCTTCAAGTTCACAACCTTTTGAGCACTAGTCCAACACCTTAACCATTGAGCTACCACTTCCCTCTTTGCCTTGCTACCAACTGCATTTCTATCCATTTTAACTTAATGAATATACATAAATAAAATACGATCCAAAACTAATTTTAAGGATTATCTGTAAACTAAAGGCCACCTATTAATCTTACTTGGTCTTTAGACACTTTGGTTAATGTGTTTTGTTTTTTTGTTTTTAGGTTTTCTTCATGAAAAATCTGTGTGAATTCAAAGAAGCGAGTGGATTTCATTGGCTTTTCATCCTTCTAGACTTTACAAACCCAAACTCACTGGCAGACTATAAACCATAATGAATTTTAAGTATGAGACCATAATAGAATAGAAAAATGATCTGGACTAATTTCACTAAAATAACTGAACTTTTTATATGCTTTTAGATTTATGCTGTATAGATAAAACATTAACTAGCATTATCTGTGACGGCAGCAGAAATCAACCAATCTATTGTCACTTATTGCTTTGCCCTTTAACTTGATACTTTTTTTAGGTGTGTAAATATGAACATCAATGTGATCAACTCTTAAGGGAAAGCATGTTATTTATTGGGCCATTCAAGCAAGGTAGAAACAGCCATGCGCTTATCAGGGTCCTTAGAGAAACACAGGAAATTGAGTTTGTCCAGTGTAATGGTGTGCAGAGTCACAGACACACTGCTTCTCTCCTATTAGCAGCGATGTGTTATTCATGAGGGCAAATTTAGTGTGAACTATGCTTCATTGATATTCAACAGACTGAGTTTACACTGTCTGTCTAGGGACCAAAGCCATTCTGTTTCATGCCTTTATTTAGTTATTTTCCTCTTGGTGACTGCAAGGCATGAAAAGGGACTGTGGCCATGGGGTCGGCAGGGTAAACGTCAAGCCCAGTCACAGCCTGTTTAATCATTCTCCCTGTAACGAGCTCTCAGCTGCATCCATTATACACAGACAGATAAGGGGAAAGGTGCTGAGAGAGAGCGCAAGAGAGAAACAGACAGAGAGATGGAGGAGGTGAGCGAGACTGACTAGAATAACACCTCCATTGTTCGTCAGCAAAAAAATCTTTTTTTGTCAGGAATTCAAAATGGTATCATTGGCACAGAGAAGCTACAGACGTGTTAATGGAGAATCTATGACGTGGTCCAAACCACCTCAGTAATTCACTTTAGTGAGGCTCATTATGTGGTCAAGCAATATGATAATGCACCTTCATGCTCTCGTGTCCCATTTGCATCTCTCTGCATTGCTAAAAATACCTCCTTTCTCACTCTTATTCTTCCTGTGTCTACACTCAACTGGAGATGCAGAGGGGTGTAAATTGTGGTGAGAGGGTTCCAGGAGACACACACACACATGCTGCAATCAGGGAGGTGACAGGTGTGAAGCAGCAGGTCTCTGGAGGTAGTTTTCCGCTGCAGGGTGGAGCACAGAGATAGAAACCCTGTCGCTCAGAAGCATATCCCAAACCTTCCTAGGCATCAATGGGCACCTTTTCTTCCAGCCAAAGACAAGCTGCTGTATTAGCTCACATTATGATAGCAGATAAAATCATACTTAGAAATAGAGTTTTAAAAGTTTACTTGGCAGATTTCTCAAATTTGACTGGTCAAAATGTGTTGCACACATTTTGACCAGTGTTCTTCTACAGCTTTGACGGTAGCGCTTGCTATAATTCACAGGTTTACATTAATGCACTTGTTCTAATATGTTATCATTTCTGTAGTGACTTATTAAAAGGGAGATGTCATCTAAGCCTAATAATAAATAGATTAATAAATGTTATTATATGATAACACAAATATACATGTTCTTAGCCTCCTAAAACCATTCTACCTTTCTGATAATGAAACATCCTTTTGCATGGTTACTTCATAGAACCTTCAAGAATTCCTCCAGCACAACCAAAGAGTTTACATTTTTCTAATCGTGTATACTAATCATGGGGAGTTAAGCTTTGTGGTTACAAGGCAAATAAATAGGCAAAGCCTTGATGCCCAGCTTGGATTTAGCTAGCAGAACAGCTTTGCACATCCCACCCCCACCATACCCCACCCTACCCCCCCCTACCCCCATCCCATTCTCCTAATGCTTCTGTAGTGTAAATATCCTCTCGGATTAGCCATCTTACATCCCAGTTTAATATCTCCACTCTAAACTGGGCTTTTGTGTTTCTGTTACTAGATCATGTGGGGTTTATTTTGTTCATGAGGTTCAGCTTTTGTCATTTTCCAGGCACAATAATCTGCTTATTTCTCAGTTTCTCTGCATTTATTTTTGCTATATGTGTGAATTTAATTGAATTAAACATCCTCAAATTTCTCTCTTGCATTTTTGATCAGTTTTAGCCTAGATAAAGAGTGGCTATGCAACTCAGATAAAAAGGAATTCTATCTCTTACTAATTTAATAATCATGCCATTATTCCATTCTGACTGATCTGTTGCTTAGCCACAGTGTCAGTGAGTGTATTAAACTTCAATATCTTTATTTATTCTTATTGTCTGTCTATGATTTTCATTGCAAAGAAGATGGTGGGCTGTCTCATTCATGGTTCATGGTAAATTCACTACATGTGACTTTCCAACGCGTAAACTACTATTCAAATAACAAATAATGATATCAGATAACAAATATCAGTTTACTCAATGGAAAGTCATACAGTGGATATAAAAAGTCTACACACCCCTGTTAAAATGCCAGGTTTCTGTGACATAAAAAATGAGACCAAGATAAATAATTTCTGACCTTTTTCCACCTTTAATGTGACCTATAACCTGTACAACTGAATTGACAAACAAACTGAAATCTTTTAGGGGGGTGGAGTAAAAATAAAAAACTAAAATAATGTGGTTGCATAAATATGCACACCCTTACACTAATACTTTGTTGAAGCACCTTTTGATTTTATTACAGCACTCAGTCTTTTTGGCTATGAGTCTTTGAGTATGGCACATCTTTGCAAAAACGCTCCAAATCTGTCAGATCTGTCAGGGCATCTCCTGTGCACAGCCCTCTTCAGATCACCCCACAGATTTTCAATCAGATTCAGGTCTGGGCTCTGGCTGGACCATTCCAAAACTTTAATCTGGTGAAGCCATTCTTTTGTTGATTTGGATGTTCTTTTGTATGCTTTGGGTCATTGCCATGCTGAAAGATGAAGTTTCTCTTCATCTTCAGCTTTCTAGCAGAAGCCCAAAGGTTCTGTGCCAAGATTGTCTGTTCATAATTCCCTCCACCTTGAATAAGGCCCCAGTTCCAGCTAAAGAAAAACAGCCCCAAAGTATGATGCTGCCATCACCATGCTTCACTGTAGGTATGGTGTTCTTGGTGATGTGCAGTGTTGTTTTTGCACCAAACATACCTTTTGGAATTATGGCCGAAGAGTTCAACCTTAGTTTCATCAGACCATAACACATTTTCCCACATGCTTTTGAGAGACTTCAAATGTGTTTTTGTAAAATTTAGCTGGGCTTAGATGTTCTTCTTTGTAAGAAAAGACTTCTGTTTTGCCACCCTACCCCATAGCCCAGACATATGAAGAATACGGGAGATTGTTGTCACATGTACTACACAGCCAGTACTTGCCAGAAATTCCTGAAGCTCCTTTAATGTTGCTGTAGGCCTCTTTGCAGCCTCCCTGACCAGTTTTCGTATCGTCTTGTCATCAATTTTGGAGGGACGTCCAGTTCTTGGTAATGTCACTGATGAACCATATTTTCTCCACTTGATGATGATTGTCTTCACTGTGTTCCATGCTATATCTAATGCCTTTCTTTTGTACCTTTCTCCTGACTGAAACCCTTTAACAATGAGATCCCTCTGATGCTTTGGAAGCTTTCTGCGGACCATGGCTTTTGCTGTAAGATGCTACTAAGAAAATGTCAGGAAAAGCCTACTAGAACAGCTGAATTTATTTGTGGTTAATCAGAGGCACTTTAAATGATGACAGGTGGGCACTGACTCATATTTAACATGAGTTTAAATGTGATTGCTTAATTCTGAACACAGCCACATCCCCAGTTATAAGGGTGTGCACACTTATGCAATACATTATTTTAGTTTTTTATTTTTACTCCACCCCTAAAAGATTTCAGTTTGTTTTTCAATTGAGCTGTACAGGTTATAGGTCACATTAAAGATGGAAAAAGGTCTGAAATGATTTATCTTGGTCTCATTTTTTTTACATCACAGAAACCTGCCATTTTAACAATGGTGTGTAGACTTTTTATATCCACTGTATGTAGTCAATATATGGTCTTGTCTGCACCGTTTATTTCCTAATAAAATAAAAGATAAGGACCCGACTTAGCTTGACTTTGGAGTTAACTCAAGATACTGTGTCTGGACTTAAAGTTTTGGCAACTCTTCAATCACAGACTCAGTAATATATTGTTTTCTCACTGACTATAGAAAAGTGGAGTCCCCCAGCATAAGAGCTGTGTTCAATCTAGCTGTTCACCAGGCATACTAACAACTGTCCAACTCTTTTTGATGTGCACTTTCATTCCCTATTTTGATATTCAGCTAGGAGCTATTACATTACCTATTTATAGCGGCCTCACATGATTTTTGAAAAATGCCTTACCTCAAAAAATATTCCAATAAATATCTGCTTGTCTTCTGTAAGAGAGTAATTCCCTAGCCCTACATTTCAAATGGAGGAACTAAGGATTATAGTGATGTTAAGAGACAGAGGGAGCGAATCGATTTTGAATGAATGACAGCAATCGTGTTTTGAATAATACATTTTTTGAGAAAAAAGAAACCAGCTGTCACTTGTGTACAAATGGGACTCATAGTGTGAAAAAAAATGTAACTTCTCCTCCCTTCTCTTTAGATCCAACTGAGTATCTTGGAAAAGAAATGTTTTGTATTTTAGGCTTAACAAAGCTATAACTAAGCATCTATGCAACCATGTGCAGGCTCAGAGATAAACAAAAGATTAAACAGAAGAATTAGGCAGTATAGTAGCTGGCTGCAGAATATTTGGTCATGATAAAGCAGATATCTACCTTGATTTATAGCTTTGTGGAATTTTAATGGTTGAAGTTTCAGTTATATTATCTCCTGCCACAACAAAAGACTTTTGATAGATTGGAATTTGGTATCCACATTTGTTTCCCTGGGCAACCAACAGTGGATAACTGTTGTATACACAAGCTGTCAACAAGCATCCCAAAGGAACAAATCATAGTGACCACATGATAATCTGTAGGTACCAACAGATTTTGTAAAGCATTTGTCATTCATTATCATTTAGCTTTTTCATTTTCATTCACCCTCTTTGGGCAGTCTGTTTGCTGTGTCCGGCTGTATTGTGTCTTTGTAAATTTCTTACCATTCTACTATTGCTATTGCTATTGCTATTACTATTGTCTTGGTCTTATGTGTGAATTGTTTACCTGCCATGCTCGCAGTCAATTGTGCTCATTTTTGCCAAATTATTCCACAAAACTTCATGCCTAAATCAACCCTATCCAGGTCTTTATGGTGCATAAGTAGATCATCTCTAAATTTCAAAAGCTCAGAATGGTTTACCTCATGCTAGGCTGCATTCCAGAAACACTTTTCTGATTCTTTCCCCTTTTTTCTTCCATTTGTGTGTCTCTCTAGGCTGTGGGCTTGAGTTCCTGCTGGTGCTCTGTGGGTTGGAGCTATCCTGGTCCTGCCCGCGCCACTGCATCTGCTACTCTGCCCCCAGCACCATCAGTTGCCAGGCCCACAACTTTCTCTCTGTTCCTGAGGGCATTCCTCCCCACAGTGAACGTATATTCCTCCAGAATAATAAAATACACCAGTTGCTGAGGGGCCATTTTAGTCCCACTACAGTAACACTGTGGATCTACTCCAACAACATCACCTATATTGATCCCACCACCTTTCAAGGGTTCACTCTGTTGGAGGAGCTAGACCTGGGAGACAACCGCTACCTGCGTTCGCTATCTCCAGAGACCTTTCATGGGCTTAGCCGTCTTCATGCCCTCCACCTGTACCATTGTGGCTTGAGTGCACTGCCTAATAACATCTTCCAGGGCCTTCGCAATCTGCAGTACTTATATCTGCAAGTAAGCCTCATGACTGCTCATGCTTTTATGTGATATGCATTTGTTTTTTGTCATGTTTAATTCTCTCCTTTTTGTCTCAAAAGGATAACCACTTAGAGTACCTGCAGGATGATATCTTTGTGGACCTACACAATCTGAGTCACTTGTTTCTTCATGGGAACCGCCTGTGGAGCCTGCACCAGAACACCTTCAGAGGACTGCGTGCTCTGGACCGGCTGCTGTTGCACCACAACCAGCTGCAGTGGGTGGACCGACTGGCTTTCCATGACCTAAAGCGCCTCACCACACTATATCTGTTCAACAACTCCCTGACAGAGCTATCTGGTGAGTGCCTGGCCATGCTGGGTGCTTTGGAATATCTTCGTCTCAACGACAACCCTTGGGAATGTGACTGCAAGGCCTTGTCTCTGTGGGACTGGCTTAAGAGGTTCCGTGGATCCACATCTTCAGTGGGCTGTGTGGCCCCGGCCAGTCTGGCAGGAAAAGACCTAAAGCAGCTGAGGAAAGAAGACTTCCCCAATTGCTCTGGATCAGAGTCCCTGCACCAGAGCAAGACCAAGTCATGGGCTGGAACAGACAAGGTCTCACTGAAGCAAGAACCTCAACCTGGCCAGCCTTC